>VZTY01017189.1:203369-222568 GCA_013400935.1 Turnix velox | reverse complement strand
GGGCGGGGGGAGCGGCGCTGCCCGCCCCCGCCTGCGCACAGCCCCGCGGGGCGCCCGCCCAGCCGCCGCGGGAGGGAGGCAGCCCGAAGCCTTTAGAAAAAAATATATATGTTCATATATACCTCGTATGTTTTCTCTTTGGTGGGGTCTGCTTAATTAGCAGCCTCCGCCTGCTCTCAAACAAGCAGCGTTTGACCCCTTTCTGCAGGTCCCAAACCGCCCGCTGCTGCAGGACAAATGCACACACGGGAAAAGTAGGAAAAACACACTATTCCTAGTCTACATCCCCTTTACAGCTTTAACCTTTACGACCTTTAATGAGTAGCAGCTGCCTCACCGTCCTAACACAAGTGTGCTCAGTGAGTCTCGAATTTACTCTCAAGTCAGGTTCTCAATAACTAAAGTTCTGCCACAATAGGGGGATACGTTACAGCTTTTTCATGACCACTTGGAAGCAGTAGAAGTGCAGTAGGGGCTGAAAGGATCTTCGTCATTTCTTAATATTCCAGAACTTTCAGAGCTTTTATGTGGAGACAAAGGAGATGTTTATTGCTTATGCCAGCGTATTCATGTTTTTAATTTCCTGGGGGCAACATATCTCTGCAACAGCAAGCAGCTTTTTTTTTGTTCTCCTTTAGACCTTTTATTAGTTGACTGGTAGGTCTCACTCCACATCTTTGCTTTCCTTTGTGAGAGAGATAATATTATGTGCAACATCTGCTACAATCTAAAATATTATGGACCAAGCTTTCTCTGGGGTAGCATGAGCTAATTCCGGTTTCAGAAGGCTGGAGTCTGACACCACCTGTACTGGACAGGGCAGCTGCAAAGCCAGAGGAATGCATCCTTCCAGGTGCATCCATATGGACTTCAGCTTAATTTTCAGACCAACTTTTCTGTCCCTACGTGAATGACAAACAGTTGCTAAGGGACAGCAGGTTCACCCTCTGTGACTTGCCCACAGCTGACAAGTGTGACATGGCACGTGCCCAGCTGGGAGTCTGAAAAACTCTCCACTGCCTAGAGAAAACTGAAGTGGCTCAATCAAAAGGTACTCCTGCAGCTCTGTGTGTGTCCAGGGAGAAAACCTGTTTCTGCAGAAAGAGGCTGAAAGCAGAAAACTTGCAAATGCCCTTTATTTTGGAGGAGTCTTAAGGAATGAGGGTGCTAAATGAAGTGCTTGAGTTAAATAACTATGGCTGAATTAGCTAAATACTTTCTTTTATTCCCTACTCACAAGTTCTTGAAAAGCAACATGTGTGCTGGGGTGAAGAGAATCAGTTTTGAAGTTACTATCAGTAGTGTGTTTGTTTTCCTGGGGAGTTTAACCCGGGAGAACAGCCCTCTTCGGTTAAACCTGAGCATTTGCAACAACTGCAGAGGACAGGCACTGCCTGCAGTGAGAGTTGCACAAGAGGTTCCCATCAAAGCAGAGCAGCACCATGCAGCTGCCTCCCTTCCATCTTTCCAACCAGGGTGTTAACTATCAGTTTAAAGAACAGGGATTGAAGTGATGATACCCAAAGACTTTTTCCAGCCAGCTGGAGCAATGATTTCTAAGAGAGATTTGCAGCGGAGTGTCAGTATTGTAGCTCAGACCCTGCCATCCCCTGCTAGCAGCAGAGAAACAAAAAGTCACTTGCACGGAAAAATTCACAGAAATAAAAAGGTGTTTTTTCCCACTTTTGCCACCAGAGTAGAAACGTAAGTAGGGATTGACTTCTTAAAGAACTCCTTTCTTTTCACTTAATATGGAACATTTCCGTAGCTTGCTCCTCAGGGGAACGCACAACCTCCTGCAATCTCATTGCCAGTGTACCTGATACCTTTGGGACTCTCAACAAGTCACAACTTTTTATCTAACATCAAACTTATAGGAAGTTTGTGATATGCACCAAATATTCTTGCTGACAGCAAAACTCAGCAGCTTTTTAGAGAAGGACTGATCTGAAGCCAGCATACATCCTGGTGGAAGGAGATGATTGTTCATAGTTAAAACCCAGCACACAAAGACAAGTGCTATTGAGTTATGACTGACTCAACCACCCACACAGGCAAATTACCTGACCTTTCCATGCCTTAGTTTCCTCAGCTGTAATGTATAATTGCTTATGATGATATTCAGATTCTGGGTATTAGAAAAGGATTCCCAGAAAAGGGATCATTATTGATCTAAAGTTGCTCTCAGGAAATGAAATGAGATTCTGGGGAAAACATGACATAGGAAGAGTCTTGCAAAATTAAGGTCAAACCTACACTTTTTGTAATAAAAGCTCATCTGGTTTTGCCATTTATACTAGCAGACCTCTTAAAAGATTCTCTCCTTTAAATCTCTATAGACCATCATGGCTGAAACAGGGTGGTGAGACACTGGAACAGGTTGCCCAGAGAGGTTGTGGATGCCCCTCTCCCTGGAGGTGTTTAAGGACAGGCTGGACATGGCACTGAGCAACCTGATCTAGTAGGAGATGTCCCTACCTATAGCAGAGGGGTTGGAACTAGATGATCTTTAAGGTCCCTTCTGACCCACACCATTCTATGATTCTATGACATTGGTGCCACAGAAATAATCACACATAAATATAGCAAGCACATTACTATTTGAAAATGCAGCTCAGGGCTTTTAACAATTGAATTTGACACATCCATTGTCGTAGGAAGAGCCAAAGTTAGTGTGGTGAGATTTTTCTCAAGCACTGCACCATTAGCCTCACTTCAGTACTCAAATGGGAGACTGCATTAGAGAAAATAAAACATATCTATAAATACTGGTAGTGAATTCATAACAAGAATCAGTAAGACAGATGCCATGATGTATCTTTGGAGGGGGGTTATGGAGAGATATTTAAAGCAGCAGAAAGTCTACAGGAAACCTCCGAAGTGAATATCCACATCCCTGAGCAATGTTTCATTGGTCTGTGTGACTGAAATGTCCAGCTGTAGGATTTTAGTGTTATGGATACTGTCATGACTTCAGAAAGTGCTGCTGTCCTCCCAGCTAGCTGCACCATTCTGCAGAAATGGTTGTCAAACCAAATTTGTGAGGCAGAGATTCATCTTTGGCCATGTGCCATGAGTTTCAACAGTGATCTGAAGTCACCGGAAAACCCTCTGGGGAAACAGAGAGGCCAGTGGGCTTTCCCCTCCCATGTTGACCTATTGCTGCTGTCTGGCAGCATTCAATAGTTAAGATCAAGAGAGAAATTACTTTGACCTACGTAATCCTGCACAAAGAAAATCTGTTTAGGTATATATAATTATCTTTTCCTTTCTCTCTCACAAAGTTTATTAAGTAAAAGACCAAATTTCCCTCTTTACTACAGTTGGACTACTCTGCTGATTGTTGAAGCAGTGTACCCCTTACTCTGCAACTGCATGTGGGACAGGCAGGGGACTATGGGCAACCTATTTCCATCCCACTATGACATGTTAATAGCATGGGTCTGCTTTAGAAAAGAACTAGTCTCTTCTTTCACTTCCCAAGCACAAGAAATGGGACTGAGGATACAAGTCATAAACCTCAGTCACAACAAAGCATTAGCATGAGTTCACTTCACTGCTAACTGCTCCACTCTTACCTGCGTGCAGCAGTGTGCCCCATAACCCACAGGCAGCACTAAACAGCACTGAGATAATTGAATTTAAAGACAATTCTGCTATGGTAGAAGGTTAAAGGCAGTTTAAAAATGGATTATCTTCATTTTGCTACCACTACCAGAGGTGGATTAATTGCAGGTTTATCACCTCTTCTGGGTGAAACTCGTCTCTCTGAAAAGCTGAATACCTTTTAGATAGACACAGAGAATGTCTTAGGATTTCTCAAGTATGCACCTCAGTTACAGGCACCATGAGGATACACTCACTTCTATGCTTCGTTTCTGCTGGAATACAGCTCAAGTGTCCCTTGCTTCTGTCCCAAAGCCACACTTGGAATCAGCTCTTAAGCTGGTTCCTCACCTTCTCCCTTGGAAATTACAATGCAAGCATAGAGGGGCTCAGACTACCCCGCCCTCCCATCCTTCCAAAGTCATCTTTGTTCTGCAAGAGACATGCAAAGTAAGTGTGCAATGAGCTCTGAAGCAGTGAGGCTGCCAGCTGGCCAGCAAACACAGAGGTATCTTTGCTTGACTCTTCTCCTCTTGCAACACCACTATCAGCACATCTCTTCTCCTGGGCCCAAGATCTGTCCTCACTGACTTAACTGATGGCCTGATGCTGATGGCCAAAGCTTTGACTTTGCTTCCTTTTGAGGGTTCCTAACTTTTACATGTAGTTTAGAGCAAGTTGCAAACACTATACACCTTTTCTGACAAGATCACTAGACTGGATACCCACCTTATGTTCCCAAGCAAACAATCTCATCAGTTATTGCCAGTGCCTCACCATAAAGATTCTCCACATTTACCTCCTGGTGACACAGCAACATGTGAAACAGTGCTGGGAGAACTAAACAGTTCAGCAAGGCAAAGCCAGGAGCTTTGCATATTCCTCACTGCTTGCCCCCAAACTTTTAGTATTTAATACTCAATTGCCTGTGCCTCTTTTCCTGCTAACAGGGAGGTTCAGGACTGTTCACTGCACAGAGCTCTTCTGCAGCTGCTGCCTATTGATTTCCAGGCTACAGAGGCAGGTTTCAGAGATTCAATACACTAAGATGACTGTGTATGTTCCATATTACTCTGTGCATCCAAATTCAAGCATTAGGCACAGAGCCTGAAGAACTAGCAGCTGATACAATTGCTTAATACTGTTAATATTTGCTTATGACTGTACAACCTAAGAGTCTGCTAATTTGTTCCCATCCTGTGCGAAAGCCTCCTCAGGATGGTCAGCAGACAGCTTTGTCTGGTTCCCTGTGAAGAAGCTGTGTGATGTGGACTGTTATTTATGACAACAGGAGAATTTAAAAACAAGCCTGAACTGAGTCATAGCAACGCAAGAGCTGTTTTTTTAACTTGTGATTGAAGATGCTGTTGCTGGAAATACGTTCTTTCTCTTTCAAAACTGCTTTCAGGGCTCCCTCCTTCCCCTTTTTGCCTCTGTTAATTACTCCATTACCTTCTTTTTTTCCCCTTAGTTGCACACACACAACACAACTAATAAAATGGCATTCCCAAGCTTCTTGTTCAAGCATTTGGCTTCATGGAGTCACATAAACCTCTCAAGGAAGAGCAGTGCCAATCATCAATTACCCTCAGTAAAAGTTCCTGTATCATCTCACTGCTATATAAAGGTTTTCATTCCAGACAGATTTGCCTCTGGCCACATGAAGTTTAGTCTCTGCTTCTCATTGCTGAGGTGCCTCAGGGAAGTTTAACAAATCACTTAAGTGAAAGATTTATCAGTTACAGGAGAGTCAGCTCTGCACAACCAAGAACCCTGGGTATCAGAGAGAATGCAGCCTGAGAAAGTTTATGGTCAGGATTTTTGGTCTGATTTCCCAACTGGTAAACTTTTCTATGAGGGAAAAGATCTTTAAGCTGTCCCCTCCCTCACACTCTGTATCTTTCTTCATTACCAGTTCTTCAGGTAAAGAAAGCTGCTAACCTGGGAGTTGTCATTTCTTCCAGTGACATGGTTTAACTCCCGTCAGCAGCCACTCCCTCCCTCCTCTTTTTCCTTCCTCCACCCCAGACAGCTTAGCAGAAAAAATAATAATGCAATAATAATGGTAAAAGAATATATAAAATAAAGCGATACAGTACAACTTATTCTTATCACCCAATAATCAGTTGTCCAGCCATCATGAATTCTTGCACCCCAGCCAAACCTCCATTAATATATTAAGCATGATGTCTAAGGTATGGAATCTCCCCCTGATTCAGCTTGTCCTGTCTATTCTTTCTCTAAGCTTCTATGGGAAGCTGTAAAAGTCTTTGACTAATGTAAACATTACTTAGCAACAAATAAAACAATCTGTATTATCAGGATTATTCTCATACTAAATGCAAAACACATCTGTTACTAGAAAGAAAATTAACTTTATCCAAGCGGAAGCCAGGACACTCATTGAATAGCTTAGTCTCTTTTAACAACCATGGCAGAAATACATTGCAGCAGTACTTCTGTGCCATCTATTAACATGACAGGAGCATCTGCCATGCCCAGAACTCCTTTTCAACCACCCTGGTAGGGAAGGGTGGACAAGACCAACCATCCCAGGTACTCAGGGCAGCAGCTGGCAGGTTTGACTCTGACTTGCTTGGTCCTGCCAGTCCTATTCCGTCCAGAACCCTTGAAGTAGTTGTGATAAACAAGTTTTTGAGGTGAGTTCCAGTTGTGAATCAGTGTCAGACAGACACCTCAGGACATGGAAAAGGGCTTGTGCCCACCCTTCATTCATGTCATAGTCTCAGGCTTCCTCCTGAGCCTCCCTTAAATCAGAGCTGGCATTAAGCACTCTACTATTCCACTTTAAACCACTCAGAATTCCTTCACTTGACAGTAAGCAAAGAAACAGTATCCATCTGCCTCTCAGTAAGGGACAATCAGCATTTGCATCTCATGAAGACTATTTTCAGTACTGCACTAGATAACGTTCAATATTTTTTTCTGATTGTGGAACAGAAGCAGTTTGAGGAATGAGCCCGGTGCAGAAAGCAACACTAGAGCTCTGTCAACTTATGTTAAAAGTCTTGCTTCCTTGTCCTTCTCATTGTGACCCAGCTCCAGCTGTCAGCAATGTATTAATGACCACAGTCTATTTTAGATCAGAGAAGGAGGCAAGACAGCTGCAAATCATTGATATTGACTGCTGGTCTTAATGAAGTGCTCTGTATTTTTGCATGTACATTCAAAGAGGAAGGAAAAGGACAACAATCGCCATGTCAGTGTCTTAATCTCTCCAAACTAGCTGGTAAGGAACAAGTACTATGTGTAAGAGTTAAAAAATACAAGCCCGAATAGAGGCCTTCCTCCAGCATTCCATAAACTACTGCAATTTAGATTTTGTACAGCTGAGAAGCTGCTTGGCACTCATCAAGGCTTTAATAAAGCAATCATTGGATTTTTGCCTAATGTAGTTATTAATTTTGAATTATTATTCTAGTTCTCATTCCATTTGTCTATATTTGACTAATGGCAGCAGCGCCACATACTCTATGTACAGAGATTCAATATTTCTTTTCTCAATTATTTCTAAAATAACATCTATAATCACTCTAAGTTTTTCTTTGTGTTACATATAGCAACACTTTGGTGCCTTCTGGGCTTCTATTTTAAGTAACCTTTCTATCAGGAGGCCTGTTCTGGGGACTGGAGTTCTGCTCAACAACAGGACAGGGATCAGTTGAGCAAAAGAAACCTGGATTTCCTTAAGGTGCATGTCTTGGTGCCCCTGCAAAGCTAACAGTCCTTTTGAAGGATTCCTTATATATTTCAACTTTTGCCTATCTCTAGCAAAGCCATTGCTAACAGAGTTTGAAAGGGTGGCAGCTGCTATCCTTGTGCTACTCATTTGCTCATATAAAAACTTGCTCAACTCTTAGTTTAGAGAGCTGCCCAAAGCAGAAGCCAAAACTTGAGTCCCACAAACCTGCAAAGAATTTGAACTGGCAGCCTGAAATCCAGAGTCAGCTTTTCTTGTAGTTCTGGATTCTTTCCTTGTCTTACTTCTCACCTAATTCACACGTAAGAGACTGGGGGAATGGGGAGAAGAAACCAATTTACTCCTGAAGTGCTGGAGAGATGACAGGGAACTGCAGGATGAGATGCTCATTTATGTAAGGCAACCTCTGCTAAGTGCTCACACTACTGCTGAGGTATGAACTACGTGGGCTGTAATAACAGTCTCGTACTGCCATCTACTGCGTTGAAATCCCATTACTACCACCAGTGACTCACCTCAGTGACATTGCTGCAGAGGGAAGCTGGGAGTGAGCCATCAACAGCCATCCTTTTCTTCCTTAGATGCCACTGTCTGTTCTCCCGGGCAAGATTTTGCTGCACAGCCTTTCAAGCCTCGACTCAAACATGCACAATGCACCAACTGAAATTCAACTTACCTCCTCCACTTCAAGTTTTGGAAACAACTGATAGGATGATGGGTAGTGAAAAAAACCTTTATTGCAGATAAATCTAACTGTTGAAAATAAAGAGGAATACAAACTAGAATGGATATAGGATTTGAGCTACAATGGAGTGGGAAAACTCCTTGGGTTTAGAACATCTAACAGCAGTTTTTCACTGCCAGAATATCAGACAAGGAATATACATGGTTTTGTTCTCTTGGTAAATTAATCATAACTGCCATTTAGCCATCTAAAGAGGCATATGGCAGATGACTGCTAGGTAACCAATGCCCATATGGTAGAGAAAGCCCCATACACAATTACACTGATTTAAATCTCTCTAGTGCATCAAGGAAAAAATTATAATATGCCAGAGATACATCCTGCCCAAATATGCAGATTTAATCATTCCTATGCATTGGGAAATCACTCATGGAGATATCATTTGCTCAATTATGCCAGCCCACCTTCTGCTTAGTGTCAAGAACTAAACCTTCCATAAAGAGGAAGGTTGAAGAAGGGATGTCTTCATGCCTGCATCTCAACGTGCAATTTAAGGATCATAGATAATAAACAGAACAAAGATTATTTTAAAATATATACACATACTTATTTAAAAAATAGATATATTCTTTGGCATTTCTAGCCTGAGAAGACAAATGAGAAACCTTAGGCTAGTTTTCTGTCATTCTAAGGCAAAGAAAACATGCTGCTTGGTATTGAACTGAAATCCCCCTCAGTTCAGACTTTAATGACACCATTCAATACATGCTTAAAAAGCACCAGCAGCAATTCAGCAATATTGTGCTAGGACTAGTAAATATAAATTATCCCCCCTCCTCCAAAGCAGTCTAGCCAATGTGCCATGGGACTCAAATTCCTGTCACCATGTCAAAGAACCTGAATTTGCTGCCACGAGACTGCTGGTTCAAAATAATTCAGCTCGAACAGTGGGACATAAACAGAAGCATTTTACAAGCAGTGAGGCTGATATAAATACAGCTCGCATCATCACCCTGACACTAAATGAACATAAATAACAGGGTTTAAACTCACAGCTAGAAAGTAGCTCTTTGGAAAGTTACAGCTGCAACAAGCACGTGTCTATCTACCTGACACAATCAACAGCCTTGTGTTTTCTCTAAAAGAAATAAAACAGAGCTTGAAGTAGGTATATAAGCTTTAAACTTGCTGGCTGTTATGCTTGGTAGACACCTTTAAATAGACAATTTTACCGCTGTAAAAGCTGTATTTACTGCACCAGGTTCAGACTAAAGACAGGGCTGTAAGCAAAGCAGGCATGCATCCACTAACATCATCTTCATGGAGATCTGGACCAATATTTTGGAAGAGGAACAGATTTCAAGTTAAAAATGTACTTTGTAATGGGAAAGCTGTACTGTGGTTTTGTACCTTTAAATTAAAAAATCACAAGTTTTGGGACAGATGCTGCAGGTTCAGCAATTTAGAAGAGTAGTAAAATGAGCCCAACTCCTTCTCACAAGCATCACCTAGACAATAGTCTCCCCCTTTGCTCTTGTATTCCTCTTGCCTTACCTCTCTCTCTCATTCTCTGCAGACAAAAGACAAGGCTCTTCCTCCAACCCGGCATCCCGGACCTAGAGACAAAGAAATACAGGTCTGTAGCGTCTTGAAGGAGTTTGCAGATGTGTGGCTGGAATACAAAACCCAGCTTCTTTATAGGGCTACACCTTGATGGAGAGGCAAGTCCATCCGTGCTTGAAACTCTGCTTCATGCGAAAGCCTGATTGTGAACCATCCAGGCTGCATTTTGCTGCAGGGATGGAGCAACTTCACATGTCCACAGTGAAAGGAACAGATGGTGAGAGAAGAGTGGACAGATGAGTGGGTAAATCTCAAGAAGCTGAGCAATTCCTTAAAGGGCATGTTTGTCTCTTATGAAAACTACAAAGAAACCACAGACAACAATATATTCATAACACAATGTAGTCTAATGGCTTAGGGTTCCTCTTCATAAGATTAAAATATCCACAGCTTTCCCCCCCTACAATGTAATTGACAAGCCAGTTTTCTTTGGAACTTGCTTACTTCGGATGGGAGGACTAGAAATAATGGATGTAAATTGGAGGGGGCTAGATTTAGACTTGACATAAGAAAGAAATTCTTTACAGTGAGGGTGGTGAAGCACTGGAACCGGTTGCCTGAGAAGTTGTGGATGCCCCCTCTCTGGAGGTGTTCAAGACTAGGCTGGACAAGGCACTGAGCAGCCTGATCTAGTGGGAGGTGTCCCTGCCTATGGCAGGGGGGTTGGAACTCGATGATCTTTGAGGTCCCTTCCAACCCAAACTATTCTATATTTCTATGAATCTTATATCTCAAATTTAGAAAATGTATGCATTTGTTTCCCCTAATACAGAAAAATAGTGAGAATGCTATTAATCTTCATATCTGGTACTCATTTCTTTCTTAATTTATTATTTTCTGAGACTTAAGAAAACACATACATGCTCCCCAAAGGAGGAAGGGCCATTATGCCCATCTTCATCAAGGCTTGCTGAAATGCACGCTGAAAAGTCATGGCTATCAATAACAATTTTCTAAGCTAATTTCAGTTGCAACATTGAGCCAATTTTTGATCTAAGTTGTTGAATGATCTCAGGAAATCCCTACTTTCTAGCTGCATTTGAGAGAAAATACAATTTCTACACAAATAACACATAACAGCACTCCTTTTCTCATAACACACACAATGAGAGAAGAGAGGGCAATATTGTTGACACAAGGCATTATTTCAAGAGCTTTATAAAACTGCTCATAAAATGCAGGTTCCCATAGAACAGGACATGGGTAGTTTAAGTCTCTTTTCAACTTAGCATTAAATCGCCATCTGATTTGTCTCTGTGCACATTACGTAGTCTGCAAGCAAAAATAAGCTAGCACAAAAGAAGTCTGGCACTGCAGCTCATGATCCAAGAGGGAAGAGAAAAAAGGAGAGCATTACATGTGCCAGGAAGAGATTATAAACAGTATTATTGTGCATCACTTCTGGTTTGACTCTCTGCATAGGATGGTGTAAAAATACTCAAGCATATGTAAATGAGAATTACTTTTTTCCTCCTAACTTGCACATCTGCTAATTTTAGACTCAAATGATTTTTACTTTTAGCCTTCCTGCAAAAAAATTATCCATAGTGCCCATCTGGAATTTTGACCAAAGGAGTTTTGGTGTTTTGTTTCGCTCCAGCAATTCAATACTTCTGTGCAATGCAATGCTAAAATACAAAGATCTAGGGTATACTTCAGGTGCCTTTAGGGAAATATACAGAAGTAAGTGAAAAAAAAAATCATGCTGGGAAGAGATGTAATTTTTGCTCTGAAGGAAAGAAGCCCTTCTGGATCTCTCATTTTACAAGAATTAGTTTGCAAACCACTTTGCTTGTGGCCTCATACCCTCTAAAAGCTTAACAAATTCAACAAACTAATATTCTAGCCAAGCAAGAATATGTAAACTGTGGAAAGCAAAATAAATCTTGCCTTATTTTAAAAATTTTTCAGTTGACATAGCGAAATTCCCACATATGACAAACTTCTGAGCTGAAGAGCCTGAAAAAAAAAATAGAAAAAAAGGCAGAAGGAATTTCTCATCAGAGAACCACAGATAAATTGCTATGAGTGGCTATGAAAGCATGTGAGGACACCAACCAAATCCTGGGTTGCATCAAAAGGAGTGTGACCAGCAGTTCAAGAGAGGTGATTTTGCCCCTCTACTCGGCACTGGTGAGACCCCACCTGGAGTACTGTGTCCAGTTCTGGAGTCCTCAACATAAGAAGGACATTGAGCTATTGGAGCAAGTCCAGAGGAGGGCCACAAAGATGATCAAAGGGCTGGAGCAACTGCTCTACGAAGACAGGCTGAAGGAGTTGGGGTTGTTCAGCCTGGAGAAAAGAAGGCTCAGGGGGACCTCATAGTAACTTATCAATACCTGAGGGGGGCCACAGAAAGGCAGGGGTAGGACTTTTTAATAAGATATCTGATGGGAGGACTAGAAATAATGGATGTAAATTGGAAGGGGGTAGATTCAGGCTAGATATAAGAAAGAAATTCTTTATAGTGAGGGTGGTGAAACACTGGAACAGGTTGTCCAGAGAGGTTGTGGACACCCCCTCTTTAGAGGTGTTTAAGGCCAGGCTGGACAAGGCACTGAGCAACCTGATCTAGTGGGAGGTGTTCCTGCCCATAGCAGGGAGGTTGGAACTTGATGATCTTTAAGGTCCCTTCCAACCTGAACTGTTCTATGATTCTATGACACAGGGCACTAGCACCAAGCCTTATCTCACAAAATGTCCAGCTGGTATTTGCCCACAATTGTATTTCATCTTAAAGCCAAGATGTAGAAAGTAAGATAGAGCATCAAAACCTAACGGTAGGATGAAACCTTAGTGTCTGTGATAAGAGCACAGTCTCAGAATAGCAAATCCCCCAAACAGCAATATAATTTGGTTTTGGGCTCCTACAAGTCTAGTATGAGTAGCAGGGTGTAGAAGCCCACAACAATCTTTTGCAAGTTATTAAATTCAAGTTGGTGCAGCATCTCTCACCAAACTTACAAGGCTCTAAAGTGCCACCACTTCATCCAAAATCCCCTTAAAACAATCTACTGTGATCTCTTATCTTTCTCAAAAATAGTAAGCAATCTTTCGTGTAATGCAGCTTTGTTGAAGTCAACACAATTAGGCCTCATGCTAATAAGAGCTGCATACTAACAAGAAGTGCTGAAATCACTTATCCCCCAGGAATTCAGGGCTACCAGCAGTCTGAAATCAGACAGGGTAGTTTATATAGCTTTAATAGATTCCCAATAAGAAATAAGCTCAGCCACAGTCTGAACTCTACACACAAAGACAGATTTCCCCACCCACTTTCCTCATCTCATTTCTTCAAGTTAGGCTGATATTTTACTTCACCACTTCGAAATGTTTTTATTTCAGGTTTACTTCCCCAGGCATTTTATGAATGACATAATGTCCAGAACAGCACTCCAACAGGTTAGTCAGCATTCAGTCTTTTTGAGGGGACTGTAGGTGTCAAGGTTTGTAATTTCTTAGCCTGTAAATACAAGTCCACTGAACCAAAGTTTACAAAGTATTTGGAAAGCCGTCTCTCTGGATGTGCACTTAAGTGCCAAATCCCACATCTAGAGGAGCACAACAGCATGTGCAACCCTGTGGCTCTGGCAAGTATGGTGCTTCCCTATGTCCAGGTCTCCTTTTGTCACAACCCGCTCTTCTTGGTGATGTTAACTGAGAGATAACATGAGCTAAAAGTTATCTAATAGCATCAGTCCAGCAGTAATCAACACCAGTGATACTGATTGACTCATTCTCAATTCAGGTATGTCTGTCTAACTAGATCTTTGCTACCCACAGGATAATCTGCAGTTTCTCACAAGCACAGAAGTGCCATCTCTGTGATCCTTGCTCACAGCGACAGCATCAGCTAGCTTGCAATTTCCAAGATTCATTTATTTTTCCATATTCTGTCATGTAATCCTCAGGAGCGCAGCTTTTCCTCACAACCCTGGTCATACATCTCACCCTCAAGCAGAAAGGCACATTTTAAGAGAGATGCTGACACCTCCAGAGCCTTGTTCTATCTTCATGTATCCTCTAAGACAATCCAAGCAACATCTTGGATAGCCATCACAGATGGCTGCTGAGATGGTACTGAGCCATTTTATGCAAAACCCAAAACAGAGAGGGTGTTGTGTTCAAACAGGTAAATATAAAACTAGACAGTGCAGGAAGGAGACAAATAAATAAACCAGGCATTATTCTAACATTACAAGATAGGGTCAATGTGCTTGTAAAGAAAAGTGCTGCTAGGAATTGAAATCAGGATGGTGTGGCAAGCAGATTGCTAAGAGATATGAGCATGTCATGGGGGAAAAATACAGCAAGGACAGATTGTACTAAGGAGCTGCAAGCAGCCTTACAGCAGCTCAGGCAGTGACAAAGAACAAGGAATCCTGCAAGAAAATGCCTGGTTTCAGGCATCTGAAGGGGAGAGATGATAGGTGAAAAAGTGGCTTTCAGAGTAGTAGGCTGCATAGATTCAACATTTGTATCATTTCTCCTTTCAGTCACAAAACAGAAAGCAGCACTGATATAGCGCTGCAACTATCCAGTATTAGATTTCTAAAACTGGACATGTAGTTCCTATCCCAGAGTCTCAGAATTTAAGCTTATTCTGCAGCCATTTTATTTTACAGGCCAAGTTTTCAAGTGATGAAGATTTCTTGACATGCTTTTGTAGCTGCATTTACAAGGAGGTGTACAGGACCAAGTCTGACTCTTAGTCCTTCAGGTACACTTCACATCATGAGAATCTCAAGATAAAAATACTTCTGAGCTCCTGCAAGTGCTCAACACTTAGAGCACTAGAAACCCTGGTGAGAGAGCAAGTCCTATAGCTGCAGCTTACTATTGGAGTAATGTGGAGAAAAATTAATGTACTTCAGAGGGGAAACATGCCCTCCCACAGATTCTGCCTCACAAAAAAAGATGGGAATTACTAAATCAGAATCAACCCAGGGCTCCATTTGAGGTTTCTCAGCATTGTCACTAGGTGAGGTTTGAACAAGCGGCAACGCATGATTTGTTGAAGTGAGATTTAATTAGAACAGCACAGATGTTTTTATTTCTTTGTCCTACTTTCAGTAATGCTCATTTCTCTTCTTTCACTGCAGATTAAAACAGTAATCCTTACAGCTCTAGTTAGACCAGCACTTTGCTGTGTCTGTTATCCCCCACAATTTCCCCTTCTCCTTTTAATAAGCCAAAAGCAAGTTAGCTTCACTAGGGCCACAGATTGCTCTTTCAGAAACACATGCTTCATAGTCCCTGGAATACATGTAGAGCTCACTTGGCAACTGAGTGTCCCTGTCAGATTCCCAGTTCTGTCCGTAAACTATTTAAATATAGGCCTGACCCAGCTTCTCACACACAAAAAGCAACACATTTCAAAATTCAAGAGAACTCTCATTTGACACTTCTATCAGCTGTCACATTGCCAAGCAACAATGTTGGAGTACCTTATACTTTTCCACTTTAACAAAGACAAGTAAAAGGCAGCTTCCTCTTGCATTTCCAGATAATTATGATCTTCAGAATCACTGTGAATTTGAATTGTGGTAAAAGATGCAACAAGGTACCCTCTATAAGTAAAGCACTGAGTGTCACTCCCCAGGAACCTGTGCTCATCTCTGAGGTGTGGGATTGGTACATAAGAGGTTAAAAACACTGGTGTTCATTTATCTCTTGTGCAAACCTTGTGAGTGGTGATCCATGAAGTTGCACAGAGAAGTAGCTGAAGGGTAGGGTCTTGCAGCAGCAGGATTATCATGCTTTGGCTAAAGATTGCAGCAATAAGCAGATAAACCACTTCAGCACAGAATCTTGAAGATGGTGTCCAGAGTGAGACCTTCCGCTTGATTATCTGTGAAATTAATATTAAAGTTGGTCACTTTGAACATGAGCTTAAAGAAGAGCCCCTAAACATATCTGAATATAGTACCTGACTCTCCACTCAAATCATGTTACGTGTCACCCTGGAAGGGGGAACAGGTAAGGGGAGGATAGAAAGGATATTGAAAAAAGTATCTCTCAAAGACTTCTCAGGGAGATAAGAGACTAGAGACCAAGAAGAGGCTGCAGTCCCCTTCCTCCACCTTGTCAGGGTCTCTTTCTTGGTAAGCATTGCATCTTCACCACTTGGTAAAGAAAACCCCAGTTCACATTAATTTTGCTAGTACTATCATATATTAGTGCTATTGCATTTACAGTTTCAAACCTGTTATATCTGTCATTTCAATAAACCATCTATTTTTGACTTTGTGAAACTGGCTCAGTGACAGTCCTTGGAGCAGTTCTGACAGGCAAATGTCGAAACTATACTCCTAATGAGGTTATGGAGCTAGCTCCATAGGTGCACATAGGTGGGTTTATATTTGGGTATTATGGACCACACTTGCCAGTCCTCCAAAGCTAGTCATCCACTCCCACATTCCTCAGCATGGATGCCTGCAGGCAGAGGGCCAAGGACAATAAGACAGCCACAGCTCTTCATCCCAATAAGGCAGCCAATGAGATAGTGATTGGCAGCCACAGCTCTTCAATCCCAAGAGCACGGCTTCAACAAGGAGGCAATGGTCGTAGGGCTAAACCCAGACTGCTGTGCAAGGACCTGGCTACCTGCTGTTCCATACAGCAGTTCAGGTCTCACCCTTCTAACTCCCTCTCTGGAGATGTTTAAGGCCAGGCTGGACGAGGCACTGAGCAACCTAATCTAGTAGGAGGTGTCCCTGCCTATGGCAGAGAGGTTGGAACTAGATCATCTTTGAGGCCCCTTCCAACCCAAACTATTCTACGATTCTATTCTATGATTCTATCAACAAGCCACAAAAAAAGCTTTTTTTTTTTTCTTTGCTGTTAATATTCAATTTCAACCAAACACTTTTTCATTCAGTTCCAAACCCAGCTCTGGGCTGGCCTTGCACTGCTTCACTTCTAGCCACAAGGTCACCTCGCAGCACCCCACACATGGTCAGCAACAGCTCCAGTCCCTAGGCCAGACACAGACATTTCCATAAAAGGCCCTGAAGAATCTGGCTTCAACTGCCAAGAACTCTTATTCTCACACACAAGAGGCAGGCCCAGGAAAGCCACATCCCACGGTCCCTACCTACTAATCCACTCACTCTCTGCTGACCTCCCCAACATGGCAGCGAGGAAGGACACGGCTGCCCTCAGGGGCACTGTCGCAATAGCACCTCACGCCCGCCGCGCTTTACGGTAAGGACGTAAAGCAGGGAAGAAGGTGGCCGGCTGAGGCGGCTTCCGCCATGGACAGGAGGAAAAAGCCCCTGGATGTGGCTGCCTCCTCGGTAAGTGAGCGAGTCGCGACGGGCAAGAAGCAAAAGAAACGAGATGGCCTGTCATTCGGTTTGTAAGGGTGTGAGCGAGGCCAGGGGTGCGCTGTGAATCGCGGGCGGAGCCGGCCGGGGCAGGCCGTGCGGGTGGGGGCCCATCTCTGCCTCTCGCCTTAATCCCAACCCGCTGCCGCTCGTTGAAGCAGCCAATGATTTAAAGGAGGATTTTGTGACGCGTTCTCGTTTCGTGAGGGACTAGGAGGGGGGTTCATCTCTTTGCCTCCCTAGCTAGGCGTTCGCACCGCACTAAAAAACGTAATTTCTTAGAATGGTTTGGGTTGGAAGGGACCTTAAAGATCCTCTAGTTCCAACCCCCCTGCCACAGGCAGCGACACCTCCCACTAGACCGGGTTGCTCAATGCCTCATCCAACCTGGCCTTAAACACCTCCAGGGAGGGGACATCCACAACCTCTCTGGGTAACCTGTTCTGATGTCTCACCACCCTCTCAAATATCCAGCCTAAATCTGCTCTGTTACAATTTGCATCCATTACTTCTAACCCTGCCACCCTATACCCTATTAAAAAATCCTACCCCAGCCTTTCTCTAGGTCCCCTTTAGGTACTCATAAGCTACTATGAGGTTTCCCCCCCAAGCCTTCTCCAGGCTGAACAACCCCAGCTCCATCAGCCTGTCCTCATAACTCTAGCTCTCTGATTATCTTCATGGCCCTTGTCCATCAAGTAATGATAAAATTAGGGCATGAGAGGGAAGGAGGAGTTAATTTGCAGATTTTTTCCAAACACTGGGAGGTGTTTGACAAGTATATGCTGCCCCTCAGCGATGGCACAGTAACTGTTCCTCTCTGCTCCCCAGCAGTCTGCAAACAAGGGTCTGCTGCTGAATGTGGCATTTTTTAATGTAAAATGGGGACTGTTCTGCATAAACCAATGAACCCTGTTAATTACCAGATAATGTTAGTCTTTTTCTGTTTCTTTGCCATCAGGAGGCTGATAAAATCTGTATGAGATCATGTCTCTCATTCCCATTATATATCAAAGGATCCAGGATATCTTAGGGATTCTTTTTTAAATCCTTAATAATAATATGTTTTTGTATATTGCTGGCTGTAAACTAAAGATGGATCTTCTTGATGGGATCAGTTCTTTGATATTCCCCATAAAACTACAATTAAATGCATGTAGAAGTGTTGGATTTGGTTTGTAAAGTATTGTATTTTTGCTTGTATTGCTTGGAATGCAGTTATTACTTTATTACACTTAATATATATTGATATATATGACTGTGTTGCGTCTTGGTTATTTATTTTTTTATTTTGCTGTTTGTGTAGTTGGTAGATCTCAAAGCAGAACTCTTCCGAAAACAAGAAGAATTCAAGAAGGAAAAGCTGCTGAAAGATGCTGGCATCTTTGCAAAGCCCAGAACTACTAATAAGGTAGAAATATTTTTCCGTTGTTGGTTTTGTCAATCTTTCTCCTTAAAGTAAGGAAGTTGAGATTCAAACCTAAATCAATACTCAGAGCCATGTTACTGATCAAATCTAAAATCTGCACAGTGAGGTTGTTCTTTAGATTTACTTTCTGTGTGGATACTTGTGCACACCAGAAATCTTACCTCATGTTTATGTCTATCTCAATCATCACTTTGTCTTCCTTCCCTAGGGAACCACAGCTTTTTTAACTGTAGGAAAATCTGATAGGTTTTTCTCCAAAATTTTGTATTCTTGAGGATGGGACACTCTTCTTGATAAATGCTCTGTATCTACTCCTCTGTCACTGTGTATAATGAAGGATTCATAATTCTTTCTCATAGTTTACTGCACATTGTTTTCTATTAATTCTGGAGCTTTCTGGGAGCAGAATATATTTTTTTGGTGCCATATTTGAAGGACATGCTGCAAACAGGCAAACTGATTGTGTTTTATACTTAAAATTAAAATGATAGAGAATAGGAGCAATTAATAGGTTTGTGTTGCTGGGAGTCAGACACAGACCGGCATGATCATGCTGAAGCCATTTATGTAGCCAAACTCAAATCATTATATAGTTTTCTTAGAAAAATAACATTCTTCATGGTCGACAATCATTGGTTAAGCATAGCATGTGTGATTATATGGTTTATTAGAATCATAGAGAGTTGGTTAAATTGGTTAAACATAACATCACTCACATTCTTGGTTAACTGTTATCTGCATTCTTGTACACTTGTTATTACCTTGGTAACCAACAAGGTAATTTTTATTAATTTTTTAACTTGAACA
>VZTY01017189.1:187811-203332 GCA_013400935.1 Turnix velox | reverse complement strand
AGTGTTGTTTTTGCTAAAATCAGAGTTGTTTTTCTTTTCCATGCTTTCAGTCACATCTCTGCATCCAGGCCTCACAACCTAATTGCATCACTGAACCTTACTTACACAGTTGATATGTCCATTATTTTCTATAAGTTCTCCCACTGGTTTGCTATTACCTTGGTAACCAACAAGGTAATTTTTATTAATTTTTTAACTTGAACATCTTTGCCAGAATAGATTTTGTCTAATTTTGGAGCTTTTTCTCAGTTGTGGCTTCTCAACAATTATATGATGCTCTATCTGAGTGATTTTAGGATGTGCTCTCTGCATCCTACAGCACAGCAGTTCTCAAGTCAGATGTGTTTAAGATAGTCTTTATGAAGTCTTTCAAGATTGATTTGCAAATTTTGAATTGTGGAGCTGCAGTATTTTTTAATCATTATAATTTTAATTTTTTTTCTTTATTTGTTGTTATAAAATTGCACTGCACAGAAGCCAAGCATCTGGAGCAAACAAAACACAGGGGTTGCAAACCGAGCCGAGAAGGACGTCGAGCAGAAGACAGAAGAAGAAGATATGTTAGATAAATCAAGGTAACTTTTAGGCTCTGTAAGAAGGGAAAGCTCTCAAGAATTTCTTTTTCTGTGGTTAGGAAAGCACACAAAGCAAATTATGTATGTTTTGGACAAGCAGTTATCACTGAACCAACCAGAAAAACCAGTATCAATTCCATGCTTTTCACCAGTTATATACAGAATGCATCCCAGCAGTCTCAGGCTCTGGGAATATCTGCCCTCCCATTATTATAGCTGGCTAAGTATATCAGGTTACTGATCTTTGAAAGTCATCTTTCAAATTAAAAGCCAAGGCAGCAATATATTGGAATTCTATAGCTAAGTGTTTCTTAGACTTGACAGAAAATTACTCAGTTTTTTGCAAGAATAACATAAATGTTTGTAAGGCATTTGCTGATTTTCTTTAAGTAGTTTTTTGCTTTTCAGAATTGTCTTTTACCATTACAGAAAATAGCTAACATTTAGTTTCTAAAGCTAAACTCTGTGTTATCTCTTCCTTTTTTTCATTTTTTCTTTTTTTTTTTTCCTTATGTAAAACAGGATTTCAGTATCTCATACCTGCAAATAATGGTCTAGCTTATTCCAGGATTTATCTGACAGACTGTTGCAGTTAGAGAGAGGTGGAATACTTGTTACCTTGTGTTCATGTCTACTTGACAAATTGCACTTAAGATTAATTCTGTGACTTCACTGCAGTTATTTTCAGTGTAAACTCTGGAACCAGATTTCTGTGTATCTTCAGAGATGTCAGTTAAGTTTCAAAACAAAACTCAGCCATAAAGATTTCAAGAACTTCTGGTACTTTCCTGTTGCATTATCTAAGACCAAATTGGTTGTTTTGAACTGTGTTTGAAAATGGAGGAATTGCAAAGGTTTTGAGGGTTTTTTCTTTTTTTTCAGGAAGAAACTAGAAGAGAAAGCAAAGCTGTATGAGAAAATGACAAAAGGCGACTTTCCAGGTGAACAAAACTAGTCTGAAGGAGTATTTTTAACATATGTGTAATTGCTTATAAAGTTCATCCTAGAAGTTGTGAGTTCTAACTATCTGGTAATTTACAGCAGCTACAGGATGAATTCACTGCTTATCTTTTTACATAGTAGATTTTTTATTACACAGACTGATCGACATGAGTTATTCTGGTTTGAAAAAAATACAAGCACTTGAGAAAATAAATTTACTTTTTGAAGGACAGCCTGACCCAGTAAAGCACCATTGGCTTGTTTCACTCATTCATTAAGTTTGTGGACTTATATTCTGGTTTTTCAATATAGAATCTTAGAAAAACAAAATTAATTTACTCCCACTGGTGTTCTGTCCTGCATTCTAATTCTTGGACCTTTATGAAGAGAAGTTGAGCAGGAGGGGATTCTGGATGTTCCATATGTGAATACCAGTCATGCAGCTAATAGGGTTAGAGAATTCTAATCCATTCCTTTCTTCTCTCACTCATTCAGTCCTTTGCAAGAAGTAATTATTAAAATTGAACCCAAATCTTCCTATGATTCATCCCTAATGTTTTCCTTACTTGTGTCCATCTTTGTCCACAAGACCCCACCATTTTTCTCTAGCTTTTAGAAAGTACTCTTGTGACTGCTTAACTACTGCCAACAAAGCCAAACTCTAAGCATCAAAAAAGTATTTGAACTGTTGCATAAGAAACCTTAAAGTTCTGAAATAATGAGCAGAGAGTATTTTAGTGCATTTTCTAAACTGTACACAAATGATTAATTGCTTTAAAATACCCTAAAAGTTCTATTCAGAAATACAGGTTATCACTGCGAAGCCAATTTAAAGCTCCAAGTTTG
The DNA here is from genome assembly GCA_013400935.1 of Turnix velox. NCBI lineage: Eukaryota > Metazoa > Chordata > Aves > Charadriiformes > Turnicidae > Turnix > Turnix velox. The sequence continues at coordinate 200,969 of VZTY01017189.1, read as the reverse complement.
TTTGTAAGTGAATCAGATTTAAGTATTCCCCAATAGGGCATTGCTGGCAGCTAAAAAGCTGATTCTGGCTATTTTGTATCGATTTTAGGCTCAGTCCTTTTTTTCCTCATGGCTGTTTTCTAAGAATTGATTTTCTGCCTTAGATGAGGAAACTGAGGATTTGTACCTAGTGGATTTCACTCAGAAGATCATAGACAAACAGCACGAAGTACAGGAGCTGTGTCGGAGTGAAGCTGCTGAAAAGACTTCAGAAAAAGACACAGATGATGAGGAAACTCAACCTGAAATGGAAATACCACCACCTGAGAACCCAGATGAGGAATGGTTGGTACTGCTGTTTGGACCTGTCCTGTGTTACTTCTTAATTGCATGAAAAAATTATTTTATTCTCCAGACTATATGGAGTGGCACCTGGGGTTTTTTTGGTTAGTAATGCAGATTGAGAAGATGTGGTAATATTCTTTCCTTTTAAGTCTTATCAAAAGACAGCCCTTCATGTCATTTTCCTTTCTCTGTAAGGGGCTCTGCAATAGAATCAGGATTAGGAGAAATACCATTCAGGGAAATATACTATACCATTCAGGGAAATGTACTATAAGTGGTACATCTTAATACCCTCTCATTTTCTTTTATGGTTTATGGAATCTCTGACCGCAGTATTGGTGTCTTGAATTTGGGGGCTTTATAGCAATTTTTTTTTTTTACAGTATCTACCTTCCCATTTTCTCACTGTATGTGACTTAGTATGAGCTCCTCTTAAAGCAGAGAAGCTTCTTATTGGAAAAAGAACATGATTTTTCAGCATTTCTTCCACTGTTTAAATGCAGCACAGCAAGTAGTCTGTGACAATTTTTTGTGATATTCCAAGAAACCACAAGTTTTTCATCCAAGATGTCAGGAATAATTATAAAACCAGCCTGACTAAACATTTTCCTTTCCCATTTGTTTAAAATGCTTATGGAACAGAAATTTTTCTTCTGGTAATTAATTTAAAACAGCGGTAACTGATAGGAAACAGAGCACCCCTGTTTTCCTGTTTATTAGACAATTTTTGTGATGTAATCTTTCAGAATAAATTGAGGGAGGGAATCCAGCAGAGTAGCAGAAGACTGTAAGGTTGGGAAAGCAGATATATCCATTATCAGCATCTTGCTGAAATTCAAGATTAACCTATCAGTGAATGAGGGGCTCCAACCACTTTGTGCTCTCATCACTGCAAATGTCAGAAATATAAGCAGATACATTTTACTGTTCACACAGTGCTTTTCTATCATTGCACATCTCACTTGAAGTGATATGTGTTATTATTATATTGTCATAGAATCATAGAGTAGTTGTTCAGGTTGGAAGGGACCTTAAAGATCATTTAGTTCCAACCCCCCTGCCATAGGCAGGGACACCTCCCACTAGATCAGGCTACTCAGTGCCTTGTCCAGCCTGGCCTTGAACACATCCAGAGAGGCGGCGTCCACAACCTCTCTGGGCAACCTGTTCCAGTGTTTCACTACCCTCACTGTAAAGAATTTCTTTCTTATGTCAAGTCTGAATCTACCCCCTTCCAATTTACATCCATTGATTCTGGTCCTCCCTTCAGATATCTTATTAAAAAGTTCTACCCCTGCCTTTCTGTAGGACCCCCTCAGGTATTGATAAGTTACTATAAGGTCCCCCCTGAGCCTTCTCCAAGCTGAACAACCCCAACTCCTTCAGCCTGTCTTCGTAGAGCAGTTGCTCCAGCCCTTTGACCATCTTGTGGACCCACTCCAATAGCTCAATATCCTTCTTGTGTTGAGGGCTCCAGAACTGGACACAGTACTCCAGATGGGGTCTTACCAGTGCCGAGTAGAGGGGCAAAATCACCTCTCTTGACCTGCTGGTCACACTCCTCTTGATGCAACCCAGGATTTGGTTGGCCTTCTTGGCTGTGAGTGCACACTGCTGGCTCATGTTGAGTTTGTCGTCAACTGACACTCCCAAGACTTTCTCTTCAGAGTTGTCCCTATCACAGAGGCCATATATTAATGCAGATATTTAGATGCTAGCATAATTACTGATAATTACCCTGCACTGATTTAGTTACATCTTTACTGTAGGGAATGCGGCCTTTTGTTGTTTCCTACCAGTGTTACACTGAAGGGCACTGAGTATATATGAAACTTTAGATATCCTTAGGAATTATGTAAAAGACTCGGCTTTAAAAGTTTGGGTTTTGTGAACTAAATTGCCAGCTATGCTTTTTCTGATGTATTAATTCTTTAGAATGGGATAATTGAGGCAGCTTGAAGCTAAAGAACTTCCTGCCATTACAGGACAATAGTATAGCTCTGAACAGCTTTTTCGACAACTGTAAATTAAGTGGTTGGTGCTACAAAGAGTTGAATGAGAAGCACAATATGTGCTTCAAAGGAACATTTTACTTGCATTGTAGTCAGCCTTTGTTATGCCACTTGAATGAACACTATCAGCCTATTCTAAATGAACTTTAGACTGATAATTGAAATACATTGAAGCAATTTCATATCTGCAAGAAGTCGATGCCACATGTTATTTTCACTGTGAGAAACAAGTACTAGGCTGTTTTATTTTAGTGTGATAACTACGTAACACAGTAACTTCTGAACTTTTGGTTTTTTACACCATTTTATTGCCAAGGCAAACAGCTGGCCCAAAGTGAGATTGAGTAAATGTCTGTGATATGCTATCATAAGCCCTGCTCAGAATGTATCTTTTTCACCTGGGAATCTGTTCATTGAAATGTAGAAGTAAGTGTCATGCATGGAGGGACCAAGAGGCAATGAATATTCTTTGGAAAGTGTCACAGCTTCCATCTTCTGGTTAACAGTTCTCTAAGTCTGCAAAGAGAAGTTCTACATCAAGTTTCCTTCATTCTCATTACAGGGTTGATTATGTTGATTTCTTGGGCCGATCTAGACGCTGTATGAAGAAGGATTTGCCAAGTCTACTTAAAATGGACCAGGAACTTCAAGGGAAAAGGTGTGGTTTCTCTAATGGAAGTGCATGCTCCTTGCGATATTTATCATACATTTTCAATGGGAAGGAAGAGAAGTTTTTCTTTGTTATAGCATTCTCAATACAGAATTGTTGATGCTGCTGCTTTCTCTTCACACCAGCCTTAAATAATAGATGGAATAGCTACAGGGTGATTGTATATGACTGGTCTAACTATAAATTTATAGAGCATTCCAAGGCTTCTATTTTATTTCACCCTGGCAGTTCTTCATTTGAAATACACAGCTGGTGTTCTGGTTTTAAATTGCAACAGAATACAGGCCACAGATATCAAATAAAAGCTGAATTGAGATTTTTACTAAACTTCTGAGGCATAGTCATTGATGGAAATGCTGACCAAATCTAAAATGTCATGTACGAAGCATGGTTTGCAGAGAAGAGCTGTAATAAATTGACTTAGCAGTGTCTCAGTTATTTGATGCATCCTTTAAAACCCTGATCATTGTAAGAGAATTTTTTTGTGCCTTCCAGAAAGTGCCAGAGAAGTGATTCCTGGTTCTGTTTAACCTGAAAATTGATGGCAGTCTCTTAGTGATTCCAAATGCATCAGGGCATTCAAAGTTAATTTGTTACATCTCCATTTGTTTATGCTCTTTTGTTAAACAGCTGTGTAACAGCTCTTTTGCTAAAATCATTATGGCAGCACTGAGAATTGTCTTCAGGAAATAGTCTTGACACACTGCAACTAAGCCATTGCTGAAGTGAAAATTCTTTCATACAAAGAACTCATTAGTGTGTTTGATATATTTTAGGCACAAGATGGAGAATATAAGTGCTTTGAAATTGCAGTCTCTGCAATTGATAGGGAATGACAGTTGGCAAGAAACACAAGCTTTAGCTAGATAATAAAAGATGCTCTTTTCTTGGAAAAACAAAAATATTGTGCATACTGAGTATTAATATTTGTCATGGACTTCTAGGGTAAATAATGACTAACTTTTTGTTATTTCAAATACCTTTCATTTTCTTCTGTTAAATTAGAAATGTTTCTATGTGTGTTTACTAGCAGCCCAACAGGTGCCAATAAAAGTGGTTATTTCATTCTTTGATTTAATAATGATTTCACAGTCCGGAAGATTATGTGGGTTTGTTTAAGGCTTTTAGTAACATGTTTTTCTGATACCTTGTTGTATAGTTTTTGTTTCTGTCTTCGCTGCGTACCATTTAGTCATCAGTGCTGCCACATCACTAAATGGCGTCTGCAGTGATCTATGTTTTGTAAAACCTGCAACGGTGGATCAGTCCCAACTGTGCCATCACTGTTATTGTAATAGGGGTAAATTCTGCTCTGTAACCTCTGTAATCCATACCTTTTTTTTTCCCCCAATTAGACAAGCCCTTGATGGGAATACTCTATTATCTGAAGACATGAGAAGAGAACTTCAGAGGCAGCAGTGGGAAAAAGAAGAAGAAGAAGCCCTCAAAAAACCCATGGGACCTATACATTATGAGGACATTCGAGAAAATGGTATACTTCCATACTTTGTATCACTTGATCTTTGTATCACCAGAGAAATTAGTTTTAAAGGAAGGAAGGGAAAGTTGCTTCTTGTACCTAAATGGCAAAATGCCTGTATGCTTATAGGCATGTGTTAAGCCACATGTGTAATAACCATTCAGATCACCAGTACAGCAATTTAGATTTATTTTTCTTCAAATGTTTTAGGTTAGTTGTGGGCTTTTAAAATTTTGTTACATCCTCTTGTTTCCTGTCAGGAAATTTCGCTTCATGTCTCATCTAAAAAAGCCCTTTTTAGCCATCTAAAACCAATATGCTGTATGTTGTTGGGGGTATTTCAGTTTTGAAAGCAGGGTACTGTAGATACTGTCAATTACAAATTTGAGTCTAACATAAATTTATTGATTTTTCTCCTTTTCAGAGGCCAGGCAGCTTGGTGTTGGCTACTTTGCCTTTTCTCGTGACAAAGAACTTAGGAATAAGCAACGGCAAACATTGGATATGCTAAGAGAGCAGGTAGGAGTTTAATGAAGATATCCTGGTTTCAGTGGTCACTTCTTTGTTTTATTGTGTAAATCTTATATGAGGTGATGCCTGCAATTGACTCCAGAAATATTTGTCTTCTTTATCCTTGTTGAAACATGGCATTTGATGAGGATTGCTTTTAGTTGTTTAGTGAAGGAAGATATGTAGTTGATTGTAATGACAGAGGAAGATTAATTCATGTTTTTCTCTGCTGTTAAGACACTTGATCAGAGAATCAAACGTGAGCAGCTGAAAGAAAAAAGGAAGGCAGCTGTAGATGCAAGACTGTCTAAACTTCGAGCACGGAAGATTAAGAAGTTAAGGGAAGCTGGATTAGAGGAAGAGGCAGAAAAACTGGAGAAAGGAGGTATGATCTGCTGCCATTTTATGTTAAAGACTTCCAATTTTATCTTGTACTTGATTGCTGGATAGGCATACTCTGATTTAGGTCGAGACATTGGATGTGTTGGCATTGTGAATTCTATATGTGCTATTGGTATGACAGTTAGTGAATGTAATTGTAGATATAAAATCATGCCAGAAATAGCTTAATAATGTGGAATTGCCATGTTTACGTTGTACCTGACAGGAGGAATTCTGCAGAGTAGAGCTGCTGAAATTGCACCAGCATTTTTTTATTATTTATTTCTTGAGGCTAGAATTAAAAGTAGTAACAACTTGATTTTGTTATCATTTCATACACACTGCAGTTGCAGTTCAGTCTGTAAATGGAACACAGAACTGACTTCAGGATTTAGGATGATCAATTTGAGTTCTTACCCCATCTCCGCACCATCTCCCTTGTGACACTGCTAGTCAACTTGTACTGTTACCCACTGTAAAATGTAGCTAATATTTCACCATGTCAGAATTCTATACAAGTGATTAGCTGTGAAATGTTCTAGAAATGAAGAACAGTAATGTGCCATTGCTGTCACTGTTGTTCAGAAGAATATGGATTGTTTTCTCCCATAAATGAAATTGATATAATATGCTAATGTTCTCTTTTTTACCTAACTTACTAGCTTCGTTATAATGCTAGGATGTTCCTTTTTGAGTTACTGGGTAATAGATTTTCAGCAGTCTCTTTGATACAACTGAAAAGCTAATGAAGTGTTTCTTGACAGACATTCTTCCTGATTATCAGTCTTACTCATTATTTTTTCTGAACTCGTATGCAGTAACTTAAAAAAAAGTCAATTCACCACTCAGATGCATTTCATTATGAGAATTAAATTAGATCATTAGTACGAGCTCTATAAATGCAAATAACTATTGCCACCCACTCATCCTATAAAGTTCAACTAGATTGTATCCCATTATTAACAAAAACTACTATCACTTTGTGTAACACAGAGTTGAAAGATGTTAATGAAGAGCCAGAAACTCCGAGAGTCACCACAGCAAGTAGAAAGGTAGAGGTTGTCATCCAGGAGAGAAGAGATACAAAGCCTGGCGTGCCTTATGTCCGAGAGTGGGATAAAGGCAAAGGTAAGGAAATGTTTGGAAGTGGTGTGCACACTGATCATGTAATTTCTATTTTGTGACGTGGTATTGTTAAGACTGTGAAACGGTGAAGTATTGTCACCCTTTGTATTGATGACTGTCTGGTGTCCAGTGCAGTGATTGACAAGGTGTGCCTGTAGTGCCAGTACTGCAATAATGTCTCCATAATTTTTGAGTTATTCCATTTCTGGGTGATGCAGAGAGTGGTTGACAGAATGACAAATTTTATAGTTCATAAGTTTTTTTGTCTTTCAATAGGATCTTTTATTGACGTATTTCTGTGGTTTGCATTTCATGATGGCAGAATATATTACACTGAAAGAGATACAGATCAATACTAAAAAGTGATGCAATAGAGACCACTTGAGTGCTAACGCCCCATTTTGAACCACCTTCCTTGTCACAACATGAAGTGATGGCTGTCTTCCAGATCCTTCCCAAACCCATGAACTTATTTTAAAACCAGTTATCTGTGCTTGTGCGTGGTCTTGTAGTCTGATGCGTGACTTCTAAGTAAAAGCAAATAAGGAATAGGCAAAGCACATAAATATCCACCTTCTTTAGTAACCCTGTAAGAGCAGCGTTCCTAATCTATGAAATATTGATATTTCTGGTTTCTTTTTACTCCCTTTGGGTTCTATTAATGAACATCATTTCAAGGAGAAACTTCGTGCTTCCATTAAAAACCAAAACTTTCTGTCTCTTAAATCTTTATCCTGTCAGAGACTGGCTTTTTCCTATCTCTGAGGAAACCTGGTGTCTGACACTCAAGCAGCTCTCTACTACACAAGAAATACTACACTTGGAAAGTAGAGGACAGCATACTTTAAAGGGTGAAGTTACTACTTCACTGAACATAAATCTAATACAAGCTTCTAAATTAGCATAAGAAGGAGTAAGCCAAACTGCTTCTTAGATGTTTTCCTCTTCACTATTCCATATTTTAACCAAATTTTTCTGTTTAACCAAAGCATCTTCTCTGGTTATTTGTTTTCCCTCCTTTCTGACTGATCCTGCTATTGGAGCGGGTCCAGAGGAGGGCCACAAATATGGTGAAAGGGCTGGAGCAACTGCCCTATTAAGACAGGCTGAGGGAGTTGGGGTTGTTCAGCCTGGAGAAGAGAAGGCTCAGGGGGGACCTCATAGTAACTTATCAATACTTGAGGGGGTCCTACAGAAAGGCAGGGGTAGGACTTTTTAATAAGATATCTGAAGGGAGGACCAGAAACAATGGATGTAAATTGGAAGGGAGTAGATTCAGACTTGACATAAGAAAGAAATTCTTTACAGTGAGGGTGGTGAAACACTGGAACAGGTTGCCCAGAGAGGCTGTGGATGCCCCCTCTCTGGAGGTGTTCAAGGCCAGGCTGGACATGGCACTGAGCAGCCTGATCTAGTGGGAGGTGTCCCTGCCTATGGCAGGGGGGTTGGAACTAAATGATCGTTAAGGTCCCTTCCAACCCGAACTATTCTATGATCTTCAGACCCTGAAAGCTTTATTTAATCTTGCATTTTCCCTGTTTCTGACAGAACTGATGTTTGGATGGTCAAAGAAACAGGAAGAACTCCGAGACGAGCGAGACCCAGAATTTGCACCACCTTCTGATTACTTTATGGGACAAAAGAAAGATGATAATTACAGACGCAAGAATTTGAACAGTCCTGAAACATCCTCTGAAAAGCTGAAATCAGAGACAGGACAAAAGCAACAGATGGGATCAGCACAGGACAATGGCAGCAGTGCTGAGGGGGTGCCACCATCAGGCCAGGCTTACAACAGCAGTGTCCAAGACACTCAAGACGTGCCTTCATCAGCAGAGGATGACAGCAGTGATGATGAGAATACACCACCATCAGCACAGGCTTATGGCTATGGGGCTCGAGTTGTGCCACCATCAATGCCAGCTTACGGCTATGGCCCCCAAAATGTGCTGTCATCAGGGCCAGGTTATGGCTATAACACTTGTGAGATGCCATTTCCCATGCAGGCTTATGGCTACGGTGCTCAAGGTATGGCGCCACCGATGCATACCTATGGTTACAGCACTCGTGATGTGCCATTTCCAGTGCAGGGTTATGGCTATGGGACCCAAGATGGACCACCAGGAGTGGTGCCGGCTTGTGGCTGTAGCACCCAAGACGGGCCACCAGGAGTGACACAGGCCTGTTCTTGCAGCACTCGAGATGGGCCACCAGGAGTGCAAGTTTGTGGCTGCAATACCCAGGATGGGCCACCAGGAGTGGAGGAGGCCCAAGAAGTGGAGCCTTCAGTGCAGACTGGGAGCAGTGATGCTCAAAATCAGGAACCACTTTACCAAAGTTTAGATGATATGCTGTCTTATTACAGACAAGTGACTTGAACTGATCAGGAGATAAACCAGAATTGTGATTTAAAGAACCGAAATAGAATTACCATCTCAGCAAGAACATTATTATCCCACATCTGGGAAAAAAATGTTTCTGTAAGTAGATCAAAATAAAATCTCCTGGACACTTAAGCTATTTTACATCACAGCTGTACTTTTGCCCTCTTGTTTCTTTTTTTCTTTCCTGCTTTATTAAAAAACAGGACATGGTGGTACTTACTCTGTTTAGAACATATTTCATTTTAACTCTTTGCCAGTTAGACATGAACTTTTGGATATATTAAAGGGCTTTCTTTGAAAAAGTGAACTCTTACTTTACTCTGTCACTCCCCAGCTAGCTCCTGATGTGGAGGTACTGCAAGATCAGTAATATCTGTAGAAAAAGTATTGAAATGGCAGCCCCTCTGCTGCTAAATGCAGAAGGGTTTGAGGAAATTTGTTACCTACTTAATGTCCTGCCTTTAGAGACTGCAGAATATTACCCAGTGAACCTTCACAGGGTTGTAAATGGCTTCTGCATTCCTGAGCTCTGTATATAACATGCAATTCTTTGAAGCAAATTACAGTAGAGAGAGGCATTGAAGAAATCAATACATAATGATGGTTGGACTAAGAAAAAGCACGTCACTAAAGGTGATGTCTTGACACCTGAAATTACCATCTTTCTGGTTCAGAAAATGCTCTCATAATTCTCCAAGTGCATTTTCTTGCATCATCTGTTATATTTATGGCTTTATTTTGGTCATAAATAAAGGCCATAACTTAGAAACCTCAATAATGTCCTTGTAAGGTGGGAGTCTAAATGGTACCATTACAATTTGAAATACAGAGAAATGGTAGATGGAAGACAGGGAGAGCTGCTGAAAGCTGCAGAGGAATCACTAATCCATACAGAGATGGACTCAGGAGTGCTGTGCTCTAACTGCTGTGCTCTAACTGCTGTTGTAACTGCTGTTGTAACTGTATTCCTCTTTCTAACTTTTTGGTTTTTTAATGTAAATTAAGGCAACTGTGGGAGAAAGGATCAACTGGAATGTAAAAGGATGAGAAACTCCCTATAGTGTTTTGAAGTTCACCAGGCAGTGCATTGAAGCTCTTTAGGGTGTTTGGGGTTGTGTAATTCATGCTTCCTTAGCATTTCTCAGTCTAGAATTACAACTAGACAGAGGAAACTGCACAATTACAGCTGTACATTACAACTCAGAGTATTATTCTGAACTAAGATAATGCCAGGAAAGTAGAAAACTGAAATGCAAAATAGCTTAAGCAAGGTCACAAAGCAGAGCAAAAGTTGAAGCCCAGTTCTCCAGGCTAGCTTACAGTTTCATATTTAAGACCTCATGTGAATCAGTAGGTGAGAGTCATTCAGAGCAGGGTATGGTTTCCTTGGAGCTGACCTAATTCTGTAGAGTGGGCAAATTTATTTAAACATTAAAGCTTGACTTCAAATTCACTGTGGCAATAGTATCCTTCAATGCATTTCCATATAAACGATATTTGCATTGATTCTGCTACTATTTTAATCATTGACGTTAATTTCCTGCTGCCTCCTGGGCTTTGTTTTCTCTGTGCCCTTCATACTATGGGTAATTTTATGTATATGTGTGACTTAGGAGCTGCATTGTCTTTGTATTGATTAAAATGCCACTTATTATATAGCATTATGTAAAAACATACCATCAAAGTCTTGCTTTGTTCAGCTTCATTTCCATGGCCTAATACTAAACCCAGGAGGATTCTTGGCCAGGACAGTAGTTCAGTGTCTGCATTAAACTGAAGCTTATTGAGAACAGCTCTCCCACAGCAGTCATCTGTCACTTTGCCATTTGGTCGCTTTCCCTCTTGTCTTGATTTTTGGCTGAAAAGCATATTCTCTCATGCTGTGGAGAGGCTTCTGTTCAATCTATTTCACTTTTATTTCGCTCAGGCTACCTCAAGTTAGCTTCACTGTAGCTGGCAACCTCAGTGAGCAATTCTTGGGGCAAACAATTGCTTATTGATACATTGCCAAAGTTGTATTTCTCTCATATTCAGGCCAGATCTAGAGGATATTGTTTCACATTCCCTCTTCCTCCTCATTTCAATCCATCCCCCACGTTACCTACTTTGACATCAGGTAAGGATTTGCCACCATCATTACAAGACTGATGTAAGTAAAATCCAGCAGGTTTGTATTTTCCCTTTTCTCTGAGCATGTAAAATGTTGGACACACTATATCTATGGCTGCATTTCATGTGCTGGAAATGAGCTCTGCCCCAAGAGGTACTCAGGGGTGCCTTCAGTTCTTAACAGAGCCAGGGGCAACCTAAAGCTGTTGGACAAAGCTGCCTTGTGTGACTGTCTTCCTGATACACAAGTTATCTTTGTCCAAAAGGCAAAAGGCACTCTAGCATGCTTGAATTTAAACCTTCACCTGCTTCATCTGGATGGCAGGGCTCAATTGTATCACCAGAGAAAAACCCATAGAGAAGACAGTTTTCTCTGTGTCACCAAGGGGTGATTTTTCACCCCCCTGGATCCACTAGGGATCTGGATCTGGCTGTAAATGAATGCCCTGTCAGATAAGGCTGCAATTTGGTAATGTTAGGGGCAGATACTGTACCAATCACATAGTCCTTATTAACTGGTTTTAATACAAAAGGCTCTCCAAGTCCTCAGGTGTCCAGAAGGCTTGGTCCTGACACCAGTGTTACCAGTCTCAAAAAATCTAGTCCTGCTAGACTTAACATCTTCCATCTTCTAAGATATTTCCACAAAGATTTTCTTTGTTGCTTTTTTTGGTCTGTTGAAATTTCATCAAAAAAATATGCCCAACCTTGCCCCCTGAGGGGCCGATTTTGCATCTTAAAGAGATTAAACAAAGGCAAGAACAAATGAGAAATTGTAGCAGTAGATGGCTGTCAGACAGATGATAAATAGGTGTGGGTTTAGACTAAAAAAAGAGCCATTGTGCTGTGCTGCTTTTTAGAAGACAGCTTCTCCTAAAAATGGATACAGAACTTCTCCACAAAGAGCATTCCGAGTTGTAACATAAGCCTTGTGAGTGTCAGGAGGATGGAGCCAGGCTCTTCTCACCGACCTCCAATGACAGGACAAGGGGAAACGGGTACAAGCTGGAACATAGAAAGTTCCAGAGAAATGTAAGAAAATAACTTCCTCACAGTGAAGGTAACAGAACACTGGAACAGGCTGCCCCAAGAGGTTGTGGAGTCTCCTTCTCTGGAAACATTCAAAACCCATCTGGATCCGTTCCTGTGCGACCTAGCCTAGGTGTTCCTGCTCCAGCAGGGAGATTGGACTGGATGATCTCTTGAGGTCCCTTCCAATCCCTGATATTCTGTGATTCTTGGCACCTTTAGAGTTGGTGAGATGCTGTGCCACAAAGTCTGAGCGAACTATGGCCCTTACGGAATTCCATGAGAGTCCCTTCCAATGATCTCCAAAACCTTCCTGCTGGCAAATGCCTCCCTCACACACACAGCAATCTATGGCCGCACATCCCTGAACGGCGCTTTGAGCGACCTGGGCTGGTGGGAGGAGTCCCTGCCCTGAGCAGGGGGGGTTGGAACCTCATGGTCCTCAATGTCCCTCCCGCAGCCAAGGCAGGCCCTCAGGAGGGAAGTTCCCACTAGAGAGACCTGGCTCTTCCGGGTTATTTAACAGGCAGCTTGGGGTGACAACCTGAAGCCCTACAGACTTCTCTCACCACGGCTAGAGAAGTTCGGACCGCCGGCAAGTGGACGCGCAGCAGCAGTAGCCCCGGGGCTCACAGGCTCTGAGGTGGCCACCGCCCGCCATCGCCCTCAGGCGGCCGCGCCAGCCTCCTGAGCACAGCCCGGCTGCGAGCCCCGGTGGCCGCAGTGCGCATGCGCCCGGTGCGGCGGGGACCTGTAGCAGCGCATCCCTGAACGGAGCTTGGAGAGACCTGGGCTGCTGGGAGGTGTCCCTGCCCTCAGCAGAGAGCGTTGGAACCTCGTGGTCCTCAATGTCCCTTGCAACCCCAAGGTAGCTGCTTTACTGGGGATATAACTCAACCTTCTGTTTACAGAAAACTTCCAGCTCTTATGAGAGCTTGAACTGCAGCTAAAACAAAGCCTCCAGATTAAAATTATGCAGGTTTTAAGGCTCTAGATTTTATATTTATTTTACAAATGGCAACCAAACCAGCAGATGCATTGAGGCTACATAAGGTTGCAAGTGATGTTCAGTAGAAGTTCTATTTCCGGTACAAAAGCAGTAGTCATAGAATCATAGAATAGTTCAGGTTGGAA
>VZTY01017189.1:170816-187798 GCA_013400935.1 Turnix velox | reverse complement strand
AGGGGGCATCCACAACCTCTCTGGCCAACCTGTTCCAGTGTTTCACTACCCTCACTGTAAAGAATTTCTTGCTTATATCTAGCCTGAATCTACCCTCTTCCAATTCACAGCCATTATTTCTAGTCTTTCTATCACACATCTTATTAAAAAGGGACCTTCAAAACTCATCTAGAAAAACCTCCCTGCAGTGAGCAGGGACATCATGCACTAGATCAGGTTGCCCAAAGCCTCATCAAGCCTGAACTTGAATGTCTCCTTGGATGGGGCCTCCACCACCTCTCTGAGCAACCTGTTCCAGTTGCTTTACCACCCTCATGGTATTGCCATTTTAAAAACAAAATGAAACCTCCAGATAAACAGATAAAACATTACAGCTTAACAAAAAAGGTTTATTCTGACTAAACAAAATGTACAATGCTTCCCAAATGACAGCAAGTTTTCACGACTCTCTGAAATCTGCAGATCCATTGAGTGACTCAATCACTTCTCGCCCTGCAGTTGGAGCAGACTACTTTTTGCCAGATTTCTTTATTCCACCGCTGGCTGCCAAAAGAAACAACACAAGTGGTTAGACATCTGTTTCAAAGCTCAGTTACAAATATAGTTCCTCATAAAGTCAAATCCCCACCAGACTGCCTGTACAGCTCATATCCCCACCTGGGAACTGTTTTTACATGTGTTACCTTCTGTATCTGATTTCACCTACTTTACCTTGATTACCTTAACATACAAACAAAGTTTCTCCTGGAAACAAATCAGCCTCATAAATCTAAACCAGAACTAAATGTTTCAACAATTCCTTTGTTTCTCTATCAACACCCTCCATTTCTTATACAGCAGGAGTTTAGTCTTCAGTCAATCAAATCAAATTCAAGACTAAGGGAATAAAAGCATTGGTATCCCTACAGCAACCAGGGGGCCCAGCCAGGATCAAAGCTTTGCAGAAGGAAGTTTTTGGAATTATGAGAACTCAGTTCTCTGAAATTATCTTTTCTCTGCAGTCTGGAGAGATTCTTTGTAGAGACTAAAGCAACGTGAAAAACATTAACAGTGCAACAAGTGTGGTATTTTTTGGTAAATGCTGCTTTTCACAGCATGGATGGAAAGAAGAAAGGAATAGCAAGGCTTTAGCAAGACAGGCTCAAGAGCTGATGGTCAGACTTTGCACTGCAACATGATTTTATCAGCATTACCTCACCAAGGCTCTCAGGAACAGTTTGCTCCTCCCACAATAACATAATAATCACTATCTGCTTTGACAAGTGTCACACAAGGGTCAGGTAACTGAAATTCCATATAGAAAAGGCAAAGTAATAATGGCAGTAAAGAACTGGAAAAAAAATCTGCAAGCTGAAGAGCCCTGTTCAAAAGAAGTTTAGGATGGTAAAGACACAAAGAGGCTGACTGAATTATTTTGTCAGAAACACCAAAGACATTCCATGTCCCACACCCAGCACATTTTTCCTACACTGATAAAACAGAGGAGCTAGATCAGAGATAAATAAGTATCTCAAGTCTGTGGGACTGGATGGCACTCCCTCCAAGAGCACTGACAAGCTCTAACGTGACAATACAGACCTGCTGGCTAAGACCAGAAACTTATCATTACAGCCACTATGTCAGGGCATTCTCAGACTGCCAGCACAGCACCCTGATATAGAAAGGGGTCTGTAAGGAACTGGGGAACTACAGACCTGCATGTCTGACCTTCATCTCTGAGAAGGTAACAGTCTGTAACAAGACAAATAGAAAAACAGTCTTGTGAAAGTTAACAGGATTTATGTAAATGCTAAATCCCTCCTCACTGGAACTCTATGAGATTATAACTAAACTAAGTCTATGGATAAAGTGAATTCAGGGCATTTAACTTTTCAAACAGCTCCTGAAAAGACTGCAGAGCAAAGGTTGTCAGTGAAACAAAGTTTCTACAGGATTGCTGGAAAAGTTCTTCTAGGAGTTTTCAAGATTTAAAGCTCAATAAAGAATAAGGAGTAAGTGTAAATTTTAATGGTCTTCACAGAATGGAGATGGGATTAGTCAAATTAATGCACAACAGGAGGTCACAAACACCTAAAGGGAATAGGTAAGGAGAATCCTTTATCCACCTAAATCCCATCACTGCAAATGCTGGAGGAGTACAAGGCTCACATCTCTTGCCCAGAGGGGCTGTGGATGTGTTTAAGGTCAGGCTGGATGAGGCATTGAGCAACCTGGTCTAGTGGGAAGTGTCCCTGCCCATGGCAGTAGGGTTGGAACTAGATGATACTGAAGGTCCCTTCCAATCCCAACCACTTTATGATTAACCCTGTCTCCCACTACCACACAGGCTAGGATGAATGGACCACCATGAGCACCCTGCAAATCCTCAGTGACACAATGCACTTCACAGTCACTTAGGGAAAAGAACTGAATCTAGATTAATTTCCAGCCACAGGTTTGGGTTTTTTTCCTGCCAGAACCTTACTTGTCTTTAAGAAATTAATCCTCCAAGAGAATAAATACTGGATTTTTTAAACTTTTCAGACAGTAGCAAAGCCTACATCTAATATATCTGGAAAAAAATAATGCTAAAAATAAAATAAGAGTAGAAGTGTCTCTGCAGCATCCCACCAGAACAGGTAAGCACAACAGGCACACTATTATAAACCAGAACCTGCACCAGTAATCTGGGGATGAAACTGCATAGTGAAAGAGATAAAAAAAAATCCTCTCTATTTGCTGCTTAGCTGCACCTACCATCACCCACCATAACTTAGAGTTAAATGGGTATTTTTTTATGTTTGTCAAGTAAAAATACTAAATTTTTGAAGCCAGAAGCCCTCCATTTCCCCTATCAGTGTGGCACTTCACTTACCGAGGGGCCCTTTTCCAGCAGCCTTTGCTTTCATCTCCTCAAGTTTCTTTTGCTCCTCCTTCTGCTTTTGTTTAAATGCCAGATCTGTCTAAAGAAAAGAACAACAGTGTTTGTTAACATCTCCTCTCCAAAAAAATCAAAACTCAACTAACTAGCAATGAGAAACAAATGTCATGTTATAACAGCAATATAAACCAACTGAACTGATGCAGGATGTCTGAATACTACTAAATATGCAAAACCTTGCAGAACTACAACAAATTTGTTGTACCAGAACATAATGACTAAACTTTAACTTTGTACATTTGATCTTCCAGAAATTAAACAAGTACCATTTCCCATGGCATACTCTCACTCTGCCCTCAGACTGACAGATGTCTGCACTAAAACCATTCATTAATATGCAACCAGTGAAACTGGGAACTCAGCATTCATTTCAAATAAATCCTTCCACATATCACTTTGTTCAGGTTTAATATATTTGAGTTAGCTCCAAGAAATCTAACTGCTGGCAAATCATATATACAATCAAGCTGCTGAGAATTCCTGTTAGAACAGCCTCCAGAGCTCAAGAGAGTTCAGACATACACTGCCCTGCTTAAGAAGAGTATTTCCTTTGTTGGCCAGTCTTACTAAAATCCATCCATGCCATTATTTATTTCAACCTGAGCATTATGACAAGCATTATAACCTGCATGCTTGTGAACACTACGTTGTTTTTAACATTTCTCTAACAACAAAGCTATGCTGTTGGCTGTTTTGGAACTTTGTTTTCCATCTCAGGACACTGTATTTGTCTTTTTGCAATAACTGGCACCTCATCCTGGATCCTCAAACTAACATCTTATATTTACACTTACGTTTAAGTATCTCCAAGATGGGATTCGATAATGCTTAATTTATTTAAACAACTAGATAATCCACAGGGATTATATCCTGCTCTAAGATCCTGAAACCTGTTAATTTGTAAGGCTTCAGTTCACAGCCTGCTGCTCTGCCGAGGGCACTCCAGCCTTCCCTGAGACACCGGGCTCCTCCGGCAGCCCACGCTGCTGCGTGCACCATGAAGCCTGGAGGGATGTCCGCAGGGAAAATATCAGGAAACTGGAGCAGTGGGAGGTTGTGCATCATCTCCCTGTCCTCTGGGCCCTCAGTTTTACCCTCAGAACCACGGTGACATTCCATAAAATGTGTATTACTAGCAAAGGCTGAGCTGACAGGTAATGTGAAGGGGGAAAGATGCCCAGGCCGGGGCAGGCCCGGTGGAGCAGCTCTCCATCGCCGCCGCCATACCTCGTCTAGGTCCTTCGACTGCTTCTTCGGCTGCTTCAGCGGTTTCTTCTTGCCGCCTGCAAAGACAGATAACACAGTAAGACCGGCGGAAGGAGGGGAAGGTGGATTGTGCCGCTCGCCCCGGGCCCAGCCTTACCTTCTCGGCCCGACATGATGCCCACTCCGCTCCGCTCGTCTCCGCCGCGCTGTCCCACGCCCGGTAACGCGCGCAGACGGCCTCCAGGGCGCTTCCGCCTGGCCCTGCGCGGCTTCCGTAGCGCCGCCGCCGTCGCTTCCGCCTCGGGCGCCGGGTCGGGGCTGGGACGGGCCGAGGGCAGGTAGGAGGTGCTGGCGGGGCCGGGGGGCGCGGCGGGGGCCGGCGGGTTTCTCGGGGAAGGCTGCCCGGTGGGGAAGGAGCGGCTCGGCCCATCCTCCAGCGCGCACGGAGCTGGAAGCCCCCGCGGCCGGCCGCTCCCTCTCGCCCGTCGCCGGCTGTGGGTGAGGAGAGGCGGGTGCTGCTGCCGGGCCTGTGCGTGGCTGGTAGAGGCGAGGTGTGGCGGCGGTGGACGGCAGGCCCTACAGACCTATGTTGGTCTGTGGGGAGCTGGAGGAAAACTGGTAGTCCGGGGCAGTAGAAAGGCCTCTCCAGCCAGGAAGGGGTCGGTCTTGCGGAAAACATCCCCGACTTTTTCCTCCCTTCGGGTGTGAGGAGCGGAGCTGGGAGCTCCAGTGTCCTTGTGTCACAAAGGTGGTATTTCGGCAGTGACAGAAAAGTGGTACAAAATAAGACTGGACCCATAAAAGCTGGTTTTATTTGCCACCACCAATGAATGTGTGCTGCAACTTATGGGTAAATCGTTAGAAAGATTTGTCACTGATAACTTTGAGGCAGAGGAAACCCCTTGTCTCACAGGGGAATCAAGAGAGGGACAAGACTTGTTATTTTAGATAAAGCTTTCATTAATATCTCTGGTACCATCAGCTCAGACTCTCTTTGCAGTCTGCTTGCAACTGTCCACAAAAGCCCTCCTCTCAAAATCTCTTCTTTTCTCTTTTTGCTATATTCCTTAATAGCCTGAATATTTGCCAAAACTCTTGATGCAATTAAAAAGGGAATCCCACAGTCTAGAATGGATAAAGTTAAGCTGAGATTTCAGAACGTGAATTTTACTGCACAAGCTGCATCATAGAGCAGGTGTTGGAACAATAAAATATGTGTTATGCTGGAAGGAGAAAGAACTTAATTAATTTCCATACTCTTGTGGTTTCAGTGTACTGTGTTTTTATGCAGTGCTCTTTGATCTTATTTCTATTTGTTAGAATATATATGACAGTCAATGAAGTTGTGGTGTTCAGAATCAGCAGCCAGCTAAAAGCTGATCAAAAAATGTCTTCCCTTAGGAAGAATCTTATTCTGTGGAGATGCTACATGTATGTGTGTGTGATGTCATAGCAACCTAAAATTAAATTGGAAAACTGGTGTAAAATATTTTTTTAAAATGAAGTACTGTCATGTTTTCTCAGTGATCCATGTCTTTACATTATACTAGTCAAAACCTAACAGTCATAGTCACACTTCATATAAAACCTTATTTGACAGTTTTCCCGTTTACATTTTTTAGACTTCAGTAGAAAATTATGATCTCATTTAGAAATCAATTGACAATAAATCATAGCAAGAATTTTAAGCTAATTTTTTAAGCTAATGTAGCCCTAGATGGACATTCACTATAGAATCATAGAATAGTTAGGGTTGGAAGGGACCTTAAAGATTATCAAGTTCCAACCCCCCTGCCATAGGCAGGGACACCTCCCACTAGATCAGTGCCTTGTCCAGCCTGGTCTTGAACACCTCCAGAGAGGGGGCATCCACAACCTCTCTGGGCAGCCTGTTCCAGTGTTTCACCACCCTCGCTGTAAAGAATTTCTTTCTTATGTCTAGTCTAAATCTACCCCCTTCCAATTTACATCCATTGTTTCTAGTCTTCCCATCCGATATCATATTAAAAAGTCCTTCCCCTGCCTTTCTGTAGGACCTCCTCACTATCTGATACTTTTATGATCTTGTGGCTCTTCCTTGTGTTTTACCTTTGTGAGTAATCTTGTGGCAATAGTTGCTGTGTTGAGTTAGGCACTTCTGTGTTTTCTCTCTGTCCTTTATGTTTTTGTCTCTGCATTCTACACTTCAGCTATCTGTGAAGACATTAAGCCTCACATCTTTACTTATCAAGATGTTTTCCTTCTCTGTCTTTTTCCTTTTCTGTTCCTTTGCAGAACTATTAGTAACTGGAACATGCCACACCAAACTCAAGTGTGAATGCAGAAGGCAGACATTCATGTGGCAATCACTTCTGTGCTGAAACCTTAAATTACTCTCAAGCTACTCCTGTTATTATTGGATGTGCACATGATCACTATTCACACAGTGAGTGAATTAGTAACTGAGAAGCATGATGGGAGCACTTATTAAAAAAGGAAAAGCAGGAATCTGTGGCAGAGCTGCACTTTGAAAATTTTGGAAAAATTCTCTCGGTAAGTAACAGTGTAACTCTAGTGGTGGTTCAGTCATGCTTGAATTTTATTGTTTTGGTACACATCTGTAGTTTCAAGAGTTACTAATCAGTTGACCTTCTCTTTTTTCTCCTTCATCCTTGTAGCACTTTTATTTAGTGATTAAATTCAAGACATGGGGCCAATGAAATACAAGTCAAGTGTGTCCTCGGTATCATGTAGTCTGCAATACCATCATGCTTTGATAAAGTGGAGTCCCAAAATGAATTTGCACATAGTGCGGACTTACTGCTCATCATCCCCTAAGAGGCCTGAAGCCAAGTCTGCCATAGAAACAGCCATCACTGCTTTTCATCGTCTGACAGAAGCTGGGGCTGTTATGGGAAAAAACTCTCTCCAAAAATTCTCTGCAACTTGCAAGAGTTGGTGGGACAGATACGAAGAATTTGTTGGAATCAATGAAGTTCGAGAGGCTCAGGGAAAAGTGACAGAGGTAAGCATGGAGATAATGCGGAAATTTGAAAATGGTGAGTTAAGCTGTTAGGAATATAGTTTGGAGAGTGGGCTATATAGGGTGCCCTGTATAGGGGGCCTACAGAAAAGCTGAGGAGGCACTTTGTCAGAGCGTGTAGCAATAGGGGCAATGGTTTTAAATTAGAGCAGGGCAGATTTAGATTAGACAGAAGAAAGAAGTTCTTTCCACCAGGAGGTGGAAAAACAAACCAGGNTGAAGGTCCCTTCCAACTCTATGTGATTCAAAGTATAAACACTGGGGCAAAAAAGAGCCTCTGGAGAACTGTGACTTTTTACTGCTTTAACTGTTTAAGTAGATGCTGCAAATGTTCTAGCCTGTGCATGTTAGTAAATGTATCTTATCCCTTAAATTAAAACCAAGCATGGTTTGTTTTGCTGGGCTTTTTTTCCCTTAAAAAATTAGTGATTTAATTAGTGATTTAGATCCATCTGATGATAATTGTCTAACACAAATACTCTTTCTTCTCAGGCTGAAAATGTCTTTATGGTAGCTCGAGGAATAGTACGAGAGGCTCGTGAAAATGTAGAAGCCCAACAGATTAAACTGAAGGAAATTCGGGACCGCTTAGACAGAGTGTCTCGAGATGACACTCAGTACTTAGAACTGGCAACTCTGGAACACAGAATGCTGCAGGTAATGTGTTGGTGCTTGAGCACTGGCAAACATGNAGACAGAAGAAAGAAGTTCTTTCCACCAGGAGGTGGAAAAACAAACCAGGTGGTTTGTTTTGCTGGGCTTTTTTCCCTTAAAAAATTAGTGATTTAATTAGTGATTTAGATCCATCTGATGATAATTGTCTAACACAAATACTCTTTCTTCTCAGGCTGAAAATGTCTTTATGGTAGCTCGAGGAATAGTACGAGAGGCTCGTGAAAATGTAGAAGCCCAACAGATTAAACTGAAGGAAATTCGGGACCGCTTAGACAGAGTGTCTCGAGATGACACTCAGTACTTAGAACTGGCAACTCTGGAACACAGAATGCTGCAGGTAATGTGTTGGTGCTTGAGCACTGGCAAACATGAAAATCTGTGCGTTACTAATGACTGTTTTTTCAGGTGCAGTTCAGTTCTGAAATCCATTTTTGGTGATACTTGGTTTAGTTTATTATTATAAATTATTATAAAATATTTAAATTGAATGTGTTAACACAAAAATGGGGCAGTAAATTAAAGCTGAGATAGTGAGCATAGAAAGTTGAGTAGTGACCCACAGATGAGTAGCCAACAAAGGGCTGGGATTCAATGAAATGTCTAACTGACTTAAGTAGGATTAATAAAGAAAATCCCACATTAAAAGAGAAATTGCTGAAGCAGAACTAATGGATATTTTTAATTTCCATTCCTTCATCTGCACGGGAGTTTTGGGGTGGAGTGAGTTTCTTTTATTAGTATATGCCTTATAGCTTCATATCACACACTCTGCTCCAAATCACTGTATTTCTTTCAGGAAGAGAAGAGGTACCGAGCTGCATATTTAAATGCAGAAGAATCTGAGAGAGAAAAATTCTCTCTTTTCTCTGCTGCTGTAAGAGAAAGCCATGAAAAAGAGCGAACAAGAGCTGAAAAGACAAAGAACTGGTCTATTATTGGTTCTGTTTTGGGAGCCATTATAGGTGTTCTTGGTTCCACCTATGTTAATCGAGTAAGGCTGCAAGAATTAAAGGTCTTGGTACTTGAGGCACAAAAGGGCCCAATAAATCTGCAAGAAGCCATCAAAGAACAGGCCTCCAGTCATTACTTACAGCAGAAGGATCTCAATGACATCATAGCAGACCTCAAAAATGTGCTGCAAACAAGGACCTCACAGGATATGAAAGAAGCTCCTGTGTTAACTAGAGAAAACAGGAATGACTCCATAAAAATAGATACTCTTCTAATTCCTTTAAATGAACAGCTTAAGTACATTAAACAAGTTAATTCATGTCTAGGGAGTTTACAAGAGCAGTTTAACAGTCTGCAGCAGAACTTAGCCCAGATGATCTCTGAGGTGCAGAGCGTGAAGCACGCGATCCATTCTAGACCTGTGGAAAGAGTGACGCCGAGGTCTTCAGTGGAGGGGAAGGGTCAGGCTTCTGCTGTCAGAGATGTGATCTTGGAATTGTGTGATACTGAGCGCAGACTGGAAGCACAAATCAAGAGAAATTCTATTTACAGCACTGCGCTGACATGTGCTGTGTTTGCTGTTACTCTGCCAGTACTCTATATTATACTTAAAGGGAACTGACCTTTAATTAATTGCCACAATTGACTAGATTAATAAAAGTAAACTTGCACTCTGAGGACTTAAGAGTGCAAGTCTAATTAATAAAGTTGCATTAGCATTTCTTGCTATGCTCTTCCCTGTGTATTAGGGGAAACTTGTAAAGACTTAGTCCATCTGCTGCTGCAGGCTCCGCATTAACAGTCTTTGTGGTTTTTAACTCTGCAAGCAAAGGAAATTCCACAGTTTCATCTGCTGATTTCATTCACTGTTTCACTCTTTTTACTGTCTAGTCTTGTATATCATGCCAATCGGTGACTTCCACTCTGGAGCCATATTTGTGATTTTTCTGTTCAAACGATTCTTTTAAATCTCTCATTGATCTAAGTGCTTTATGTGTAATCCTTTGTAATTCTGTTTCTGATTTCTTCATAGTTTTTCAGTTTGCCCATACAGAAAACATTAAGAGCCATTTTACCTAAGTAGGTGGAAATATTTGCCATGAATTTTTGTTTGGGCCTTTTTTTTGTTTGGTTTGGTTTGGTTGTTTTGTTTGGGTTTTTTTTCCTAAATTCTAGAGTCAATGCAGTGACTTCCAAAGTGACAAACCACAGGGGCCGTGTGAGTAAGGAGGACTGAAGTAACTATCATGCCTCTAAAATACATTTAAGTTACATGTGGTAACTTCCATGGGGCTTTTGTTACTGATTGTTGGCTGGGAGAGAGAAAGACAGTATGGAAACAGAGATATGTTAAGTACCATAATGTTTATTCTGCCAGTGGAAGTCAATTATCTTCTCTCTATAGATTCTTTAACACATCCTTCCCTTGGTATTTTGTGGTTTTACTAATCATCTACAGAGAAACCACTTTCTTTATCCCTGCTGGTAATACTCGTAACTTTCTCAGCTTATTTAGTCCTTTTTCAACTTCGTCCTATCTGCTACTCTACAGCAGGTGTTTTTAGGCCAGTACAATGGTTATATAGCATTATGCAAACTACTCTGAAATAGTTTTTGGAATAAAGGTCCATCTACCTGTTTTTTTTGGAAGGATGAAGAATGGCTGATTAAGGAAAAATGCTTGTCTAAACAGCTAAGCATCAAGTAGCTGGGTGTGTGGCCTCACATAAAGTTGTTGGTATTGCTGTGATAAGAAATATTTTTCTCCCTGTGATGGGAGCAGATTAGCAAATCGGATGTGGAACTTGGGCTCTGTGAGCACTTCTGTGGACCCCTTGCAAACAAAGGCGTGACAAGCTCGCTTCATGCTGTAATGGCTCTGTGTAAGCTTTTCAGAATGACTAAGTTGTGGTTTACTGTACCATATGCTATGCAGGGTTTTTTTTAAATGCTCCTTCTTCTGACCTTAAAAGAGTTTGAGGTTTGATTATAAGGTTCTATGACTGAGATCTTTGGGACAGGAGTATTTGCTTTGAGAAGCACTAACTTCATTTGGTATCATTAAGTGCCATTATAACATGACTGAATAAACAATATGTGATGAGTCACTGCTTGTAAGGGAGATTAAATATGCAAAAAGTGATTTTGAGAAGGAACACTGCTGATTTATATATTGATTGTTTAGAGTGTAAAATGAATAACAAACATTTGTCAGGAAAGCTCTTCCATTTGATGGCTTGAGAACTGGGTTAAAAATTCTCTTAGCTTGGCTACATCAAGAACAGGTCCATATAATTTTTTTAATCTATAGTATTTTGTTTTCTCAGTTAACAAATATTTTTACAAGTTCTACTTGCAGGAGCTTGATGGAAATTCGAGACAGTATGTAATTAAAGTTGAAGGGCCAGTACAATGCTTCTATTTATAATTTACAGGCATTCATCACTTAGTCACTGCAAATTTTGTTCTTTTTTTTGTTTGTTTGTCTCAGTTTAACTACATAAAGCTAGGTCCCCTTGTTATTTAAGTGGCTAAATTTTAGATACTCAGCATCTCTGAGAAGTATACATTATATATATATATGAACATGGTATTAAAATGCTGAATGTTAGGCAGCTAAATTTGAAAGTGGAGGCAATAGTCACTGACTTGTACTTGGTGGCATCAAAAATTCGTAGAGGTCCAAGGCTAATCCTGTGTACAATAAATAAGAGAATATAAAAACAAGTTGTCTATTGTTCTAAAGAGATTTGCTTTTTATCCATTCAAGGAAGGTGTGACAGTGGGTTCCTTTAACACCCATGTGTTAGATCTATGTGAAGAAAAAGTAAGTCCATGAAAACAGTAGCAAATACATCTTGTGATGCATCAGAGTTCGAAATATGCATCTGGAAACTTGAGAAGAGCTGGATGATGTGATATGAATCAAAATGGAAAAAAACTGAATCTCACCCTTCGTAGGGAGTTTTGAATATTCAGGAGCAGATTCTGTGTGAGCACTGTATGGCTGGCAGAATTCATTGTTACAAGTGATTGCCATGCTTCTCTCATGTCTGCTCTTCTTGCTAACTCATCATATATGAAGTGACAGCAGAATAATTTCAGTTGGGGAATAAACCTTGTAATTAACTGTGTCTATATAATAATTAGGAGGGCAGGTTTGTAAATTCCTTCAATCCCAGATTAATCATCGCTGCATTGAGGCAATGATCATGTCATTTGGTGCCGCACTGTATGTGTACCCTAAAGCCAGAAGGTGTGGTTGCAGCAGTACTAGCTGTACCTTCACCTGGCTGAAGGCAATGCCCTGGAAGATGCTAAAACACAAACTTCATCTATAATGTAGTACTTTATACCAAACCCTGACATGGTACTGCATGGAGCAAACACAAGTTTGAACAAAACCAGCACAGTTGTACGGAGGTGTTTATCCCTGTGTTCAGGTACATTTGCAGTAGCAACAGTGACTTACACAACACACAGGAACATCTCAGTGCATGTTTCCTGATGATTCAGTCATGGCTAAGTGAACAGTTCATTGCCTGTACTCTTCTGGGCTATTTTCATTTAAAAAAAAAAAAAAAAGCATTGAATACCTATGGATTATTAACAAAGCTTATAATAGATAGTTGAGTTTTGCTTTTGGAACGAGGTCTCTAAGCTGCTGCTTTCCTCTAAAAATCAGTTCTGCTTGCCAAGTAAGCCCTTTTGGGACTTTAATTCTTGCTTGTTCTGTGCAAAGTCCTCTCTGGGCAGGATGGCTCAGCCAGACCTGTGTCCCAAATGCTTGTTAGCCAGGGGGTGGCTGAAATAGTTTGTACAGGACTAGTGAGGCCAGGGAGTGGCCTAGGAATATGTCAGAGCAAGCCAGTGCTGATAGAAATTAATTCTACCGTCAGTCAAGACACAGAAGGTAAGTTAAAGCAGGAACTTAGTAAGAGCAACAGGAAGCTCTTTGATAGATATTAACTACAGAAAAATGGGTGTCAGTGGCCTGAGCATGGCCTGTGCTAAGCTATTTTGAGTTCTTACTGCTCCATAAGAAACCACTAGTAAGTCAAAAGCAAACAGCCCCAATAGCTACGGAAATAACTTCTAATGAGGTCACTGCAGACTTCTAACAGTAGGTGCATTCTGAAGGAAAAAGTCGCCATTCCTTCCACTCATGAAAGGAATAGCTCATGTTGCTTACGAATACAGGACAAAAGCAAGTGTATGTAGTATCACAAACAGGATATACATTTTTATTAACACTCGAATTTTGAATGTTCCAACAGTGTAAGAATCTGTCTGGAAGTTGCAGGTGCTCCTGTTGATTTCATTGTAACTATTTCTTTGGGAAAGACAGTTTTTTTCACAGAATTCCTTCTAAAAACAAATACTTCCCTCTTTGTGAAGTTCAGAAGTGGTAGAGATGTCCTGTTTACTTCAGAAATGGGACAGAGATTTGCAGAAGGAATTAGGTTCGTGAGGTAGCAAAAGGGAGTCAGTGCTGAGTTTGTCCAGAATATATTTAGAACTGTATTTTATTGCCAGATTTTTGCCAGTTAAATTCATTACCTTCCTCATAAAAGATAGAGAAGTGCAATTTCTGGAGTTGGGCAATTTGTGAATAATCTAAGAAGGTGTGGGCTCAAATACAGCAAAAAAAACCCACCTGGGCCACAATTTTTATTTTTAAGGAGAATTAAGCCTTCAGATCATTACAGTTGTGGCAAAGTTTTGGAGTTTCCATTGTGTGGAGTTTTTAGAAACAGTTTAGATAAATATCAATAGGTTTGGTAGAGACAGATCCTCCCTGGAACAGATGGATTTGGTCAAGGGTTTTCAAACTTTTCTGTTGTAAGGACTGCTTGTTTTGTTTTTTTAATAAAGCAATTTGGTGTCCTTGTCATACCAATGCAGGTTATATTGTAGTGCAAGCTGTAGCAGAATGGCCCACTAAAGACTGCTGAATTTAAACATTGCCATTATCATATGCTCTCAGGAATTTATCTGTGCTTACAGACTTGTTTAAAAACAAAACAAAACCACATCATCTGTAGATTAAGTGAGTTGATTCAGTGGACGATCAGTTTGCTGCATGTAATCTATTTAATCAAGTAACTTAATTTTTGTGGTAGTGATGATCAGTGTGACTGGAGCCCTCATATGTTATGTTGGAAAACTTGTTCATGGTGACACTAGACATGCCATGCATAAATGCTTAGACCACAGCACTCCAAGATAAAGGGATTGTCCCAAATGTCACAAACTTGTTTTACTGTGTTCTGTGGAGAGAAAAGTAAACCAGTGCAAATTGGTGCATGGTGAGAGAATCCAGACTCCTGCTGCTGCAGGTTGTGGAATGGCCACATGATTTCAAGATGTGTTCAAAGCAGATGCTTAAAACCCAACAGCCTGCTGCTGGCAAAACTGTGGGTGCCCGAATGAGAGTAATCAAAACTTTAGTACCATTTCTAAATGGTCTGACAGGCTGAAAACCTGTAAGTAGTCAGATTTAAAGTAGTCAGCCTTATATTGGTCCCTCAATTACTGCTCTGAAAGCAGTCTATTCCCAGAAGCGACAGACAGAATTCAGATATCCCTTGTGACTTTCTTAACCGATCTCATCCACTGCTTGGAGGGAAGGAAGAGCAAGAAGAAAATCAAAAGGAGCACAAGCAGCTGCCAGCCTTGTGATTATCATAATAGTTACGTAACTAAGCTAACCTGCTTAGAACCAGACATGAACATGGGCTTTCTGGATTTAAATATATGAAAAAAAGCTTCTAAACAAAGGGAAATCAAAACCTGTTTACATGTGTCCCTGAAAATAATGCTTGTTCTTTTGTGTGATGCTGTTTTCTGCTGTACAGTGTTTGAGAGCTAGCCTTTTCTCTAGTTTGTTTTTTAAAATGGTGAGAGATTTTTGTGCAGTGAAAAGTCCTCCTTGAAGAGAGAACATGTAATCACGTGGTGGTTTTTTTATCCTGATCACTCCACAGGGCTGTAAGTACAGTAAGAGGGGTAGAAGGGGGAAGACTGTAACATCCTTCAAGTGCCCAGAAGCTATTTCTGCTCTTCTCCTAAGGCAGATCCTGCAGCCAGCCCCCTTTGCCAGCACTCCCATGTAAAAGAAGGAAAAGGAGCTCTTTTACAGTGTGCTCCTTAAGGCTTTTTGCTGCTTTTTAAGTGAAGCTTGCAGATGGTTTTTTTACTAGTCGAAGGGGCTGCAGGTTGGGACTGGTTCTGGAGGAAATACACGAAGAGGATTAGTGTTTTCAGTCAGGAATGGAGCAAAGAAAAATTGTAATTTTTTTTTTTCTAAACTGGCTTACTCACCAAAGCTGGATTTTGTCAGAAGCAGTTTGAGTGCAGTTTAAGTGTCTCTGATTAGTGAGATGATAATATTCTGTTCACAGAGCTCTAACCTGAACAACAAATCAGTGGGTAGGGTGTAGCAACAGGATGGTTTTGCCTACGTGGGGAGAGGAGCAAGTAAAGGATAGTCTCCTCATGAGACTTCTCAAGGGCTCTGCCTACTATAGGCCCAAATGACACCCCAGAATAATGAAACACTAAGGAGTAAAGGTCCAAAGAGGCAGCTGGTGTCTGCCTCTGAAGTAATTCTTTATTTGGGGGACTGTGATGGTGCTGCCAGATCCTGGGAACTGTTCAACATCTCTAAACTTTCAGATGTACATTTTTCTTTCATAAAACAGTCACTTTTTGGGCTGGGGGTGGGAATGAGAGAGGCTGATGGATTGTAACAAAGAGAACAGATGTTTAATGACACTTAAGGATATGGGACTTGTACCAGCTATGTTCCTCTGAAATGTCAGAAATGCACGTGGGAGGGGAGACTTTCAGAGCAGCTTTGTGTCTTGAGTGGAGGTCTGTAGCTGAGACTAGCCAAAAAGAAGCAGTGATGTGCACCCCTGGCATATAGGTCACTGCCCATTTCCTCTTCCCCAGAGTATGCTTTAACCTACAACTCCTGTATTGTGTCTGCATGTCCTCAGATATATCCCCCTTTTCCACACAGAAATTGTATCTGGGTGGTAAAAGCATAACTTCATCTTTTGTCTGGTATTTCCAAATGTCTGGCAGTCAGCTCAGCAGGCAAATGGCCACTGGGCTGTGTAATTTCATTCAGTACATATCCTTGCTCACTGCACGTATAGCAAGTCATTTGTTAGACTAACTACATTTGCTGATCAATGACACAATAGAGTCCAGCACATCTGGGGAACACAAAAGTTACAGTGTGAGGGAGAAAAATGGGACCATTAATTCTGTCCTACTGTAGAGCTGTTACTGACAGAACTTACCCTGAATTCAGAGAAAGGATTTTCTACAGTCAGTTACTGGGGGCAAGAAGTGGCTCTGTCTCTTACACGTTTCAGTGGCTCTTCTCATGACTGGAGCTTACAGCTTTGCAGGAATAAAAATCACAAAAGCAGCAGTCAGTTTATGTTACTCATATCACTTCAGGCGCTTCTGCTGTACAAGGCTTTTGTCTCTGTCGACTTTCAGCAGGAATGGTATGTTCTTCCCTGTTCTGCAACCAGAGATAATCACCGCGCTTTTGTCACATTCTTGAAGCCTGTTCCCACATATTCTGCGAATGGGAACTGCTCCGTCTCAGCGTTGGCCGAAGCCGATTCCTAAATAAGCAGGAACTGGTTTTGCTATCAGCTCCTGCTCCCCGCGCAGCGCGCATGGCTGCGGCTTCCCGCTCACCCACACCTCCTGCCTCAAGACAGCCGGGCACAAAGGCGTGACGAGCCCAACGCCAAAGTTACCCTGCTAGGAAAATGAAGAAGAGAAACGCCTTGATCTCTTCCGGAACACATCCTTTTAAAGTCCGGCTCTGAACACAGGGGCTGCAAACGCCTCTGGGGGAGCGGCTTGTCCCCACGACCCGCTCACGCAACCCAGAACCTCTGCCGCGGAGGCCAGATTCCTCGCCGAGGTGTAACGCGTTCAAGGCAGAAGCCTGTTGTGTGGAGGCGATGAAAGGTCCCGGTCCCTCAGGTGTTGCCTCCGAGGGAACGGAGCGCCCGACACCGCGGTGCCGCTGAGGGGAGGCGGTGGCGATGCTGAGGCGGCCCCTCGGGGCGTGGCCTGTGCGGGGCGGGAGGCCGCTATTGGCGGGCCGGAGCCGGGAGCGGGGCGTGGCTGCGAAGGAGCGCGTGCCCCGGCGGGCGCGCGGCGGGGGCGGGG
>VZTY01017189.1:78204-170747 GCA_013400935.1 Turnix velox | reverse complement strand
GGCGGCAGGTGCCGCCCGGGGGCCGCGCTTTGTCTCCGCGTTGGGGCGGGGGGCGGGGGATGGGCGCGGCCCCTCAGGAGCGGCGGGGCCCGGAGAGGCGACCTCCGGTAGAGACACCCCCTTATCCTTTCCGAGCCGTGGGTGAGCGGTGAGACCACCGGGATAAGCCTGTGGCACTGGGGGTGGCACTGGGCCGGTGGCGGCCCAAGGCCGTGCTGGAAGTGGCTGCCCGTTCCTCGCCCCGCGGTTGAGCGAGTGTTTGGGCCCCTTCCAGCAGGTGTAGGGTTGTTTTTCTTTTAAATCACTTCAGTTTGAGGTCTTTTCCCCAAATTTCAACTTTCCGTGAGCGACGCTTAATCTCAGGGCAGCAGTGTTGTGGAACAGCAGCCGTCCTGAGAGATTGATCTGGGCTGCTGTGGTAGTTACAAAGGGGAAAATAAAAAGGCTGTTTGTTGTAAACCACTGTTTTGCTAAAACAAGGGTCTTATTCTGCCTAAGGTGGAGCACAGAACGTGATTCTTTCTGCTTGCTTTTTGAATGGAGGTCACAGGAGTCCTGTTATTCTTTGCCTGTTAAAGGCAGAGATCAATGAGTGTTGCATTAATGAGGTGTGTGACGTGGGGAGCCAGGCCAGTGGTGGAGGCATTCACCCCAAATCACAGGGAAGCCGATGCACTGAGCTGTGGGGCTGCGTGGTTTTGCATTCTAATGGAAAGAAATCGGTGCTTCCCCTTAATTGAGATGTTTGTGACAAACTAGGCATAGTTGCATAAGTTTTAATAGGGTCACTTTGAGATGCTGGGAATGGCTGGGACGAATCTCAGCAGAAGAAAGCAAGCAATTTATGGACAGAGAAAGATCTGGCAGGGTTAATAACTGGTGCTGAGCGGACCCTGTCCATGCTCATCCACGCCTGTGTGTAGCAAAACTGCAGCCTGCAACTTGCCTTCAACCAAAGTTTGGATAGAAAGCATCTAACGTAGTGTGGTCATACGTGGAATTTTCTCTTTAAATTTCTTCCAACATGTGAAAAGAGTTAGGTTAGTAATACGATTAACAATATTTAATAAGATTAAAATCACCAGCATAGCTCCCTTAAGAAAGGTGGGCACAGACTGTCAGCAGTTGATGCTTTAATCTCTGCTTTCTCCTATGGAAGTGCTGTAAAGAGTTTGGGCTCCTGGGTTCTGCCTCAGGAGAAAAAAAAAAGGACTGTGTCCTCATGTGCTGACAGCTCAGGTATTGCCTTACCTTTCATGTTCACCAAGAGCATCGTTTTTCCCTGTGGGGCCAGGGGATTATTCCCATATTAGGGCAGAGGGAATATCTGACGGAGGGCTGCAAGGAGCACACCCAGCCGTTCCCTTCCCTTCGGTGCCAGGCTTTGTGTAAAGCAGGGCTGTTTCTGCGAGTGCCGCTGGCACACTCGGGCTCTCCTGGCAGCTTCAGCAGAGACTGCAAGGAGTGAAGGAATCTGGAAAGTATCTGTTGCTGCTGAAGGTGGCCCTGTGTGCCTGGGGAGAGACTGCCTGCCAAACACGCGATTTTTTGTTGGGTGTGCTCTGGAGGAAAAAAGCACCCACCCAGCTTGCCTGTGTGTGGGGTGGGTGTGCTATCCAGCACCATCCGACAGGAAAACCAAAGGGATTGTTGTCCTCCACTATTACTATTTGCTTTTTGGAGTGGTTCGTTTTGCCAACAGTGTTGGGAGGCATGGTATACTATTCCGCAGATGTGCTTTATGCTTTACTATTAGTTTGTGAGAGAGAACAACGGGTGAGGGGAAGTTTGTAAGATGATGAAGCAGCTGCTTACCACAGACACTTGGTACTTTTTGTACTAAAACTCTGTCTCTGAATCGGTCACTTTGACATTATTTCTCTTTTGTCATCTTCCTCCTTGTCTCAGTCTTGCCTGCTGCTTCACACTCACAAGGACTTCAGTTTCCTCTCCCTGGCCATCCCTTTATCTGCTCTCTTTTTTTGTTCATTTGTAGCTGTTGTGACTTTTTTTATCTTCCTGAAACATCAAATTGACTGTATTAGTCAAGTTCAGAGATGAAACCCCCCCAGTCTTGCATAAGGGCATCCTGGAGGAAGATGATAGGACTTTGATTCATCCCAACTTGCAGGCTGTGCAAGGTGATAGCAGTCAGAAGAGGCATGAGGCTGCCTGCTTTCTGGTAAGAATTAGCCCTCTAGATACGAGCTAGTTTCAGGAAGCAGTGGATTGGAATGGTGCCCTTTTTACTCACCTGGATCTTTAGTGAAATGTCTTTGTGCTCTGAGTGCTGGAAAGCTGCTGCATTCTCCTTTGCATTACCCATAATCTATTAAAGCCCTGGATTTGATTCCCATTTGTTGGTGGCTCTCCTGAGTATCTGATTGCCGGATTACTGTATCTGAAAGGATTCATCTTCTGCTGTTCATCAAAACCACAGGAGGGCTACTTTTGCCTTTATGGGAATGTGCCAGCTGGTCTTTCATTGTGCTGGTATCATTTTCCTTCTCCTATTCTTGGAGGCATCTTTGATGACCTGACAGTTATGATGATGTCTTTAGAGAAAGTTCATATTGATTGATATTTGAGCATTATCTGGTCCAGTCTTGGTGCCAGAAGACAATTCTTAGAAAATTCTTGCATGTGTTTTCCAGGGACAAGCATTTGAGAGATGAGCAGCATGTGCATGGTCTTGTGACATGATACCATTGTTCCAGGAGGCAGAGTAGATGCTTAATTCAATTGGGAAACAGTAGTCTGATGTGTTGCACAGTCCTCAGCATGGTGGTGAGAGCCCCAAGATATTTCCCCCCCATCACACTGACTCTAGAGAGTCTACAAACTGCTCTGAGGGTTTTTTGATTAACTGTGGAGCTCTCTAGAACCATATAGGTTTGTTCCAGAGATACTGAAATGTGTTCCTGCCTAATAAACTGCCCTGGATTATAGTCATTGGAGCTCCAACTTGCAAAGGTGTAAAAACATGAAGCAGGATGTTTCAACCTGTACCGACATGCAGCCTTGAGTAATGGAAGAACCACAGTACTTTGGTGTGATCTCTTTAAAAGGCTCCGCTCTTTCTCCCCCACTGCTTAAGTAATAAATGCAGAGGACTTGTTTTCACTGCTAATAATTTTTTTTATTTATTTATTTTAAGTCAACAAGTAACTTAAGACATCTGAGCTATTTTGAGGTTGCAGGAAGTGATTTGCATCTCCTTTTCATTAACTAGAAGTACTGCCCCCAGTGCTTGGGGATTGAGGAGAAAAAAACAAGGGGTATCAGTTTAGGTGGATTTTTAATTTTTTTTTTTCATGGAATAAATTTTAAAATTATTTATAGTATCCTTAATTTACTGTTAGTTTTTCATTTTCACATTCTGCCTGCCACTCCCAAGAAAGAATGAGGGAAATGAAGCAGAAAATAGCTTTATGTTAGCATGGAAGATTTTTAGATGTTGATCAAAGTGTGAGGGGAATCTTCAAATGCTGTGGATCGTAAGGAAGCTCACCAATGCCAGACTTTAATTGCTTGTGAACTTCAGTTATTTGCTGCAGTATACACACTGCAAGTACTGAGAGGAACTCTTCTGTGCCTGGCAAATGTGTGAGATTCTGTGTTGCTTTTGGCTTTGAAGTTTAGCTATGAACAGTGTGAAACTGGTGGGTTGAGTTCCTTTAGCCTCTGCTGCTGCTCTCAAAATTCCTGCAGCTTCATAGCTACTCCCTTTTAGGAAATGATAATTCCTTTCCCTACTTGAAGTAACCGAACGTTGCAATTTTATCTTGCTACTTGTATCTGTTTCTGTTCTGTCTCATGTGGAAAGTCTCTTGTTCTGGTGTGGCAGGGGCTGTGGGTGGACTCATCTTTGTTCCTGGTAGAGCTGGCCTAGTTCTGTACTGGGGGCTAGAGTTCAGGAATTGTGTGACTACTTGCTTCAAATACCCACTGAAAATCTGTGATGAGCCATGGGAATACACCACTGCAAGGTATTAACTAAATGGATTGCTGCTGCTAACAAGCTTTGTATCTGCAGGTGCAGGGAATTTCAAGTCATCACCAATCTCTTTCTCTTTTGTGCTTTCCCTTAAATCTGAATTTAAAGGCGGTGCTGCCTTTGGAGTTTGTGTGCTTCAGTGAAAAAAACATGTGTGTCAGCTTATCTCAGCATAATGTAGTATCTCCTGTCAACTAAGCTGCAGTGATGGGGTTTAAACTGCTACTGAAGTTACCACAGGGAGAATGTGGTCTTTCCTGTGTCCTACCCTTCCCCGCAGCTCTGCCACAGCAGGGAAGTCCTTATGCCTGAGACTGTGCAGGTGGGGGAAGTTGACTGTGTTCAGGCATTTGTCTGTGCTGATGAAGCCAGTTTCCTGACTAGATTGCATGTCACTCTATAAATAGAAGGTGTGTGTTTGACATCTTACATTATTATAATTCAGAAAATTACTACATAGAAGTGGTGCTTTCAGCTTAAGGTTTCTGCCCATGTGTGCCTATT
This sequence comes from Turnix velox, assembly GCA_013400935.1. NCBI lineage: Eukaryota > Metazoa > Chordata > Aves > Charadriiformes > Turnicidae > Turnix > Turnix velox. Next base: position 166,246 of record VZTY01017189.1, on the reverse strand, counting down.
GCAAAAATCGTTTTTATTTCAGTCTGTTTTCCTTCAGCTCTCCCATACTCTGCACCACTTCATGTTTTACTTAAGTGGCCTCCTAATTCTTTGTGTGGAGTTGCCTTAAGAACTGGGGCACAACCTGTTTTTGCCATCTTTTGCACTCATGAAAGCCCTCTGTTGCTCATAAGTGGCCGTGCCTCTGTCCTCCTGCGGGAGGCTGCGAGGAGTTTCTGGGCTCTCTAATCTCCCTAAAGAAATGCCAGCCTTTGTGAACAGCTGACCAAGCAAATTCTTGAGAAAGGTGCTCCTGACAGCAGCCTGCAATTGCTCTGTGCTCAGCGGGAAGTCCTTCAGACAATAAGAATTTCAATCACAGAAACCAGGGCTTCAGAGCTGCTCCTGCCAGCCCAAACTTTGTCAGAAATAATGCCATCACTAAAGTTGGTGTAGGATTTTGGACATCTTGGAGTTAATGGCCCTGAAGCAACTCTCTCTTTGGTGCTTTAACCTTTGATCTCAAGTTTTTTTGCATCAGACTGTCCTTAAAAGGTTGGAGAGAACAATTCTGTTAGTGAGTTACGTAATAGTAAATTATCATACACGAGAGCATTTCAGTAACTCTTCTGGGCTAATCTGTGTGCTGTCTTCTATATACTAGAGTCGTGAGCTGTTCTCACTTGTCTTGTGCTGTCTCCTACCTTTAGTTTAGTGAAAAAACATAGGTGTTAGAGTACAAAAGCAGTTCCTGGCCTTCTGAATCCCACCACCATCGATGTTTTGATCTCTATTTGCATACTGCTCAACTTCTTGCATACAGATTGCAGTCCATTACTGAATGACTCTGCCCAAGAGAATGGTAAAGCGAGTGTGCAGCTGAATTAATTGCATGGGAGCTGTGTGTGCCACTGTGGGAAATAGAGAAGTAGTACCAGGGGGGCTGTGTTTATTTGCCAGCTCTTTTTAGCTGGATTAGCATTTTGAGAGAAATCGTTGAAACGAGGCTGCAGAAATGTTGAAAGACCCATGGTAAGGCATTTGTGAATTTATGTTCTGATCCTTGGTTTCAGCTGAAATGTATTTTGGATTGCATTTCGTCTCAACTGTTGAAAGAGATTTAAGGCAAAGATTGCCAGGCTTTTTGCTGCTTGGCCTGCATGGCAGCACAGCTTTCTCTTGGCTACCATGAAAAAGTGTTACAGGGTTGTGAAAAGGATAAGCCTGGCTTCTAGAGGACTGCTGTTGCTGTAATGGGAAGCACTGACTCCCACTCTTTATTTGCTTCCTTGATCTAGATTTTTCCTGTGATTTTGGCACTTGTAACCAGAAAGTGTTCTCCAGATGCCTAACAGCCAACAGAGGTACATGTGCAAATACAAAATGGCCCTGGGTGCCTGGTACCAGCTTGTCCCCTTGGCAGCACAGGCAAAATTTGAATTGGCAAGAAGGCAGAGCAGTCCTTGTGGCACTGCCACCCCCAAGTGACTCTGTTTGCTGAGCTCCTTGGCCACAGTAACAGGCAGTTGGAGTTCCAGTGCTGAAGTGTCTGGTTGTGGTCTGTGCCCAGCACTGCTGAGATGATGTAGAGCTAAAGAAAACGGAGCAGAGAGGTGGAACAGCTGCCCTACAAATGCTGGTTTTGTTCTCCAGGCTGTTGAGAGGGCAGCTACCTGCAAGGTCATTCTCCAAGGCAGCAGAGCTGGAGAGTAGGGGCTGTGTGTGCTGGCTGTGTAGCCATATGAGCAGCTGCACAGGAACAGATGAAAGGGCCATTTAGGCTGTTTTGCTTTTTCTGTGGGCTTGGGACAGTCAAGTCTCTGTCTTCATAGTGCCCAAGTCACTATTCCGTGGCCCTTTCCTTCTTAACACTGAACTGCAGAGGAGGTGAAAGCCTGTGTCAGTGGCCTCAGTAACAAGCTCAGCAGAGTGCCACAAATCTAAAGGCCTCTGGGGTACCTCTGGGAGTCACACTTTCTTGCTCATTGTATTTTAAAACTATTCCCATGTGCTGTAGTAACAGCACTGTGTTCTGGGTACTTGAATCTTGTAAATGCATTTTTACCCACAAAATACAACAGACCTGCTTTCCATCAGCAGCCTTGCAAATAAGTGTTGTTTTTCATTGCATTACTCAGTACATGTACACACAGGGTGGTGGGATTGCAAAGCTTTTCCTAATGGCCAGTACTGATACTATAATGCATAAAAAGTTTTCACAACACTTGCATGGCTATCTGTATTGAAGTCCTTGAAGAAAGTTTGTAAAGACTAGAAAGAGTAGACAAGCTGATGGTTGTCCTGCAGGTTCACATTATTTTGGAACCAACCACACAAATACATCTACAGCATCTCACCATCACAGACCTGCTTCAGCAACAGTGGATCTCTGAGTGCCACATTCATTAACTACAGCCAAATAACATCTAAATAGTGCTTCCTATCACTTTCCAAATAACGACAGTGATGGGTGTCCTTTTGGGAGGAACTTGTATAATGGTGTTCTGCTCACACAGCCCCAAGAAACTCAGACATTGCTGGTTAAGAAGTTTTGCAGTTTGATGTTCTTTTGTTGACCAAGGGTGGCTGGAGCTGGTGGTCAGCAGCAGGCAAGCCCCAGGTTGCTGTTGCCCTGAGCAAAGCTGTTACAGCAGAATGACCTGCACTTGCAGTTCTGAGGTTTCTTCCTTTTCTTTGCCTCCTGGATGTCTGAAAGCCATTAGGCTGTACATCTGTTTACCTTCCTCCCAGGGCTGCCAGCACAGTGTAATCCTAACGGGTGCTTCAGTGACAATTACAGGCTCTGTATTCTCTGGAGGCTGCCAGAGACTGCTGGATCATCAAAATACAAATGACACCTGGCTGTTTAGCTCTAGGATTGTAATCTGCATTCCCAAGTGTACCATGTAGGAAGTACTAGAAGGAACGAGGTCCTAATGATGCAACTTTGTCCAAAATGCACTTTGTTTGTTTTAAACAGGTAAAAATCAAATGCATGCTATGATTCATGAGGGAAGCGGTTTCAACCAATATAAACACGTGGAGCATGCTTATTCTATTCTGTAAGGTAGAATACATCTCCAAACCCTCTATTTTCTCCATGGAGAAAGCCTTAAACTTTATGCTTATGAAACTTTTATGTATTCTGGAAATTATCTTCAGTGATACTGCTTCACTTGACTGAAACAGAACTGTTAGTCTACAAATTGGTACAGATTTTTTTACCACTCTGTGCCTTTTTGTCTTCAGGCTGCTCTTCTGCGTATAATCTGAGAAGTCCTGTCCCTTTGACCTGTTTTGGACAGAAAAGTGAAAAGCTCATTTGGGAATGTAGAATTGATCTCTTGAAGACCACAAAGAAAAGAAAAAAAGAACTTCACAAAACTTTAAAGGAGCAAAACATTTCCATTAAAATGAAGATGTTGTTTACATGTGTTAATTCACTTTGTTTTTTGTGGAACAGAAAGGTCACTTTGTCTCTATTTAAACTATGAAAAAATCAATGGTCTAATCAATTCCTAAAGTAGATTTAGTTCAAATGTCTACTGTGGTGTGGTTTGGGCTTTGATGTGTGAAGATGTCCCAAAAAGCTGCTAGAAAAGTCAATGCAGAGAACGACTGCAGATAAACTTGGAGAATATGTAGAGGAATTTTCTCTCCCATTCACTATGTCCATAGGGTGTTGTTTTCCTTTGCCCAGTCCCAGCGTGGCTTCCTCCTGGTGTTCTTACTGAAAGAATAGATCGCTGAGAGCAGATCAACAAAAGCAGTCATGCAGTTCACTTGAGCGGTCATGCATAAATATGAGCCGAGTTTCTGCTGTTCAAACTGATGGGTAGCCTGCCTTGCCACCAGCTTTCCATAGGCTGCACATTCCTGCTACTTGGAGCTACTGTGAGGATCTCATTACAGGGGACATCATCCCTGATGGACAGGTGTTAGTGTTCCCTGGTAGCTGGGCTGGGATGTTTGCTATGGCAAGTAAGTTTCTTACTTTGAAAATACAAAGCTAAGGACTGGTAAATCCACTTCTCTTGTGCTACATTATTGCCTTGTAATTATGTTCTTCTGCATGGTTTAATGGGCAGAGAGCCCTTCTTACTGTCACATAGACCAGCACCCAAACCCTGGTCTGTGCTCCTACCTGCACAGAGAGCATATGTGCTCTGTTCCATGCTACTTGGCAGTAGATCAGTGTTTGATGTGCAATGCAATGAGAACTGTCACTACATGGAATTGCTGGTTGGTGGTGGAAGTGCAAGAGGCCTCCTGCTAGAGCAGAGGCAGTAGGAGTTACTAGACCTGCTGATGCAGAGTGCCTGGTTAACATATAGAAGGGATTAAGGCTTTTTGTACAGTGATGTTGAATAACTCAGGTCTCTGGGGAGATTTGAGATGGCTAGTTACTGGTTTTGATGTGTACTTCAGAGGGTATGTACCTCTGAAGGGTTTGGTTGTGTTAATAGCAAGAGTTGCTGGAAGGAACCAGGTGAGTAAAGGGCAGCAGGTGACTCTGTAAATGTAATGTGTTTCTTAGGATGTTTAACTTGGAGCTGTACAATGGTATGAATAATTAATCTGGGCCAATGTCAACAGCATACCTCATAATTATTTAATTTTTTTTAAAAAGGCTGATGCATCTGAAGTCAGAAAGTGTCAGAAAGTGGTATTTCTGGTAGATGACTTTGGTGAGCCCCCCAGTACTATACTCTGTGCTGTTCATCAATATTCTGGACGTAAACCTAAAGCCACTGCTAATGTTGATTCAGCAGAGAGGCAGACAATGCTGAGGGCAAATAGCTGGAAATGACAGGTCTGTTGGGGTTTTCTTGCTTGAGGATTCTGAATAGTACGCGAATCTTTATCAGAACAGGGATCAGGTAGTGAAGTTTTCCTTAGTGCTTTTGGAATAATGATTAGATGGTGACTAAGAATGATATGAGCTCCTTACACTCAGTAAAGTCAGATAATTGCCTGTTAGGTAACTGATACCATCTCTGCAGTCTATGATTTCTGTAGCTCCTCCGTTATGCAGTAAAATGGGTGTAGTGAAATAACATCCATTTGATAGTGGCAAGTATAGACTTCTGTGTGCCAGAGATGCTGATTGTTCACCAGTTGTGTGCTTCGCCAAAGCAGTGACCATGAAGAAAGGGAAGGAGGTGGCAGGGATTACAATAAAACTGATATTTAAAATTTAAAAAAAGAAAAAAAGTTGGAAGCTGTTCAAGCACTTTAGAAGGTGCATTGTAACAAGGGACTGACAGGACCGATCCGCTGATTGCCAGAAAAGCTATTGAGAGGTGGCTTGGTTAAAGCATGTGCATAATTGACTTTGAGGAGCTACTCTTTAATCCAGCAGAGAAGGAATTAATGGCTCAAGGCAGAAAGCAAACAAATAAGAAATTAGGCTGGCCTTGCTGCCAGGAAGAATGATAGAGCCATTGGAGCAAACAGCTAGGAGAGTAGTGAACTTCTGCTTTGACCTTCAAAGACCTCTCGTCTAGATGCCATAAACCACTGCATTTCACAGAACCACTTAATGGGTTTTGTGGAGGTGTGAGTGGATGAAATGGAACAGTGCCTGTGTGCTGGGCAGGAAGTTGGAGTGGCTTTACCTTAAAATATGTGACTCTGACTAGCCCTGCTACAATTGATTTCTGGTTTTCTGTGCTTTAGAAATAACCCCATGACTAACGCAATTGTGTTCCTCGTCGCCTTTTTTTCCCCTCACGAACTTTGTTCATGCCTAAATATTTTATGCAACATGAGTGGTACATCCTGGATATGAAGAATCTTGATCATGACGAAAGTGTTAACTTGAGGTTTTTTATTTCAGATGGCTCCTGAAAATGAAACCTTCTTTGTATTTCTCACTATGTCTTTCACCTTTATCCTGATCTTCCTGTCTGACCTCCCTCATGGTACTTATTTCCCTGATTAAACTTTCTAGGAAAGTGGATTTTTATTAAGCAGCTGGTATGTAAATCTGTGTATACTAAGGAGTGATGTTAAGTTCCAATTGCATTTAAGTGATTTCAGTTACATAATGTTCTCTTCAATTCAATGTGAAAATCCTCTACTAATAGAACTGATGAATCTTGTTTTTTAGTCTGTGATTCTTTCAGAATAACTTGTGATTGTTTACTAATTGAAAGCCTGCAGTTTTATAAGGCCAGACAAATCAATGACCTGATTTAGTCTGATGCTGTGTAAAGCAAAGCAGTGGATCTCCCTGAATTTAAGCTAAATTGATACTGAATGTTAATTAAGGGAATAGCTGTATGTGATGGAGAGCCTGATATAGCAAATACACTTTAAGATATCCCTGAGAAAAGAGGTTTGGAAAACAGACCTTGATCTGCTCACTCCAGAAACCTGCAATTAGCAAATTATTAACCCTGTTCTGAATGGGTTAACTAATGTGGTATTTGTTCTGTTTGGCTTCTGATTGACTATATAATAGCCAACATCAGCAATCTCTGTCCTGTGCTGGATTGCGAAGTCTGCTAATTAACACATTAGTTTCATACTGCTGCTGCCAATGTTTGCACTGAAGAACTTAGCTTTTCTTGGCCATATGGATGGGTGGGAACATCAAGACCTGGCTCTGTGCTCATTCATCTGTGATGCTTTGTGTTCTGTTTTTCCCAAGACGTCTAATCAGGCTTGGGGCTGAATGGTGCCTTTTCAGAGAACCTTTAACTGAAAGGTCAAAATAAACTCAAGGCCTGGAGACAAGTCTCCGTGTTTCCCCCTCCACCCTCCTTTGTGTCTGTTTGTCTCCACTTATACATATGTACGAGTCCTTCAACATGTTCATCTCATTCCTTTCTTGAGACCCAGGGCTTCTAAGTGCTCTGCTGCCACTCAGGATCTTCCCAAACAGCAGGCAGCTCTGCAGGCTCAATGTCACACAGAGATCTGTATGTAAGTTTGTTTAAACCCGCCTGGATGCCTTCCTGTGTGACCTGGTCTAGGCGTCCCTGCTCCAGCAGGAGGATTGGACTAGATGATCTCTTGAGGTCCTTTCCAATCCCTTATATTCTGTGGGGACCTGATCTGTGGTTGACGAGTCTCTTGGCACTCACCTACTGAGAGGTTTACTGGCTTCCCACATTACTATAAGCTGTTAGCTGCCTGGTCAGTCTGCTTTAGTTTACCATATATAAGTAGACCAGGATTTCCCTTAAAGTATTTGCTTATAGACTGGGATTCTTGTGGTCCTTCAAGGGGGAATGCTGTGGAAGCTGAAGACTTGGGTTTGCTGTACAGATATGGTCTGACCTAAGTGGGATTTGTTCACTCTTACCCTGTACTACCTCCCATCCATGCACCGAAGCCTCTCTCTGTGAAAGAACATAACCATTGGAAGCAGGAGATGTTGCAAATGAGGTACTTGCTCCAGCTCTCAGTGAGCATCTGAGGAAGGTGCCTTTGTTTTAGTAAATGAGATTTATTTCTAAGGTATTGATGGGTTGGTGCCTGTTGTAAGAGCATTTGAAGCAGTAGAGCCTTGTTTTAGTGTCACTGTTTTCAGCCCTTCCTTGGCTACTCCCTCTTTTTACTTGCCAAGTGCAACTGAAAATTAGTTACTGAAGCAGCCCATCTAGTTCTTCGTATACAATTTAGCAAATGTTAGTGCTGGAAGTTTGACTCTTGCTGCTGTTTGTCTGGTAACATTAGCCTCTGTTGTTTCCTTCTGCTGCTTTTAAAAAACACATGGTTTCTGTGTGAGAGGTGGCTGGCCCATAAATGTGTGCCAACTCACCTAATAATTCTTTTCAGAAATCCTTAATCAGGTCTTTTCTGTTATGTCTTTAGAAAAAAAGGAAAATAAAACCAACAAACAACCCCAAACACCTCCCTTTGCCCTGGAAACAACAGTAGTCTTGTTCTGCTGAGCTGACTGCTGCTCATACTGATCAGTGCTGTTTCCTTTGTCTTCGTTTATTTTAGAGTTAAGCTATAAGCTCTTTAAAACCAGGCTATTTTTGTTCTGTACTTTTGCCTGTGTCTTCTAAATGCTAAAATAAATGCTCTTAAAGGCAAAACTACCATCCATGTTGGGGGTGAGACACTTAGTGCTGAAAAATGAAGTTTTGTGGTTTTGCTTTGATAAAACATTTTGGCAAGCACGTGCCTGTGCAGAGGAATGCCTAGGTCAGGGCCGGACTCATGGCCATCCTCCCTTCTTTAAGTTGGATTGTCTTTTGTCAGCCATATCCCTTAGGATCTCCACCTCCTCTCTGGTCTCTCTTTTGACAGTAGCTGTGGGCTCTCAGCAAGGGCTCCCTGGCTGTGTTTGCTTTATCTGGGGAAGTGTTTGCCTTCACTGCAGAATTCCTGCTTCCAGCTGCCGGGGAAACCTGGAGCAGTTGTGTTGATTTATCAGGGCACAGCGTGCCTCAGGAATGTCTTCGCTAAGGAGCTGGGAGTGATGGAAGCGACCCTGCCTGATGCAGCGTGAAACCTTCTTGTTTCTCTTTTCAGAGACACGAAGCAGGAATCCTTCCCCCCCCACAAAGTGAGGTAAGAAAAATAGCTCACTCAGCTGACTGCTTCAGAGAATGAATGGCAAAGTGAGACTTGTTCGGTTTCCCTGGCATAGAATCAAGGAGGTGAATGTTAGGTGGAATTTTAAGAGTGAGTTTCTGGTGGGAGATGGTACTATGAACTGCCCGAACAGAAGGTTTGTGCGCTTTTGGTTTGTTTTAGGAGTTGGCATTCCTTGGCTACTGACTAGGGCTTTTTTCTGGAACTTGGCTTTGGGCCATCTGAATGTTTTGCACTTGAAAGAAGCAAGTTTCAACCTCTCTGGGTTTGCAGGCTTCTAAGCAGTTTTCTTTAAAAATCAAATCTGTTGCCCTATCTCTAATTATCCTTGCAGTCAACAAAAGTCTATGGAATACAAGCCTAAAAATCACTGATATAAGAATGTGCCTTCTCTGTAGTGAGTTCTAGAAGTTCTGGAACATATTGTAGTACTAGAATACCCTTACATCTCCATAACTGTCCTAGCTATCTGACATCCATCCATTATTTTCCTTTCTGGCATCCACACACAAAGACATGCTTCTGGTTTTGATTTCTCTTCTCTGTGGTTTTGGTGGTTGTTGCCCCAGCTGATCTGAAACCAGGATGAAAAACGTTGGGTGTTTGCACAGGGCAAAGTGGACAGCTGGTCACTCTGTGTTGATCAAGTATTTGGTAGTTGCAAAGTGGGTTGTGTTTATGGGGTGCTGAGAAGGAATTTCCTTTCCTGGCTGAGGGATAAAGACTATCCACATACAGCTTTCTTCCTTTGCTTTAGCATTCCTTGAGGTTGTTTCCCATTTTACAAATGCATCTTTAGAGAACTGCCAGGAAAATGTCACTCTCAAATGGAAATGGAAATTTCTGCGCTTACAAGGATGAAAACCTTTGGGTCTGCACTCGCAAAATGAAAAGAGGATTCCCAACAAGCCATTCTTCAGCCTGCAAAGCCGTGGAGCAAAGTCCACAGAGACTCTAGGAAAGTTATTGGCTTTCCTCAGGAAGGGTGCTTGTGAATAGAATTGAATGAGGCTGGTCCTGTCCTCCTTAGCTTCCCTGCTGCAAGTACAGAGAGAGGCATGTAACTTTGAACTTGGTAGATGCTTAAATAAAATGGGAAATGTGGTTTTGTTTTGGTTCTTTTTTTTTTTAAGTAGATGTCTTACAGGCAGTTCCTGAGCCAGTGTTTCCTCTATTCATGTAAATAAGAGAAGTAATGGTTTTGGATCAGAGGTTTGGGCCTGATAGAAAGCAGGAAAGCAAGACAAGGGAGCAGAGCTGATTTTTTTCCAGAACTATTTGAAGGATTCAGAAAGGAGGATGGTGTGGTGTAGATGCAGATGGCTTATTTTCACTGGGGACTGTTAAACCTGCCAAAGTGTAAACTGCATCTTAACAGAAAGATGTGAGGCAAGGCCTGCACATCTCTACCTCCTAATTACCACAGCTCAGCTGCTGCTGTCTCTTGTGCTTACACATCTGAAAGGTGACAATGACAATGTCTTGAATGGCAAAGCAATAGAAGGAAGGCTTTTTTTTTGTTTTGTTTCCTGGAACAAAGAAGTTATTCAACCAATAGACAAGAATACCCTCTTGAAAAATCTTCCTCCTTGAAACTGCTCTTTGTGAGACCATCAGAATTTTTGTTGGTCTTGGCAGCTTGTCTCCTGAGTGGCTACAGGTAAAGCAGCAGCGAGTTTCCTCCTCTTTCCTACACTGGCAGCTTCAGGAATGTCCATCACAGCAGTGGATCTTCCACTTTTGCTGTCCCTGCAGCTCTCTGTACCAGATTGCCTTTGTAAACACTACTTTTTTAAGAAGATGGAAGGGTACTCTCTCTTGTTCTTGCAAAATCTCCAGTAATGTTTTCACAGCAGTTACTTTAGTTGCTGAAACCCAGACTGTCAAATCCTTCTCACTCATGCCACACAAAAAAAGATAAAAAGTTTTGCGTACGATCTCCTCTTAGAGGAACAGGGACTTTATTCCTGTTCTGTGAAGGTTAATCCTGTAGCTGTGATTGCATTGCAGTGGTACAGAAAAAAGGGCAAGTTCCCAGATGGCCTGCAGGTGACAGCTTTGGATTCAGTGTTACCCTGTGAAAATCTGCTGTAGGTTGTGCTCTGCTGGTAGACTTCCTGGTTAGCAATTAACTTATTCAGTCTTCCCTCACCCATGACCCTGCCTGGTTTCACTCTATCCCTCTAAATCTGATTTAAGAAACAGCTTTGTGAAAGTTTCCCATTCTGCCTCCACACTTGTTCTATTGAGCTCAGGAGAACGTGCTGGCACTCAAGCCTTGTTCTAGTGCCCTGTTTCACTTCTGTCCCTTTAAGCAATCCCTGGGGAGCTCCATGGCTGGAGCAGCGGGCAGAATGGGCTCTGCTCTGTCACCATGCAATGGGCTGAGATTCCTCTTCGCTGGGAAAAAAGTAGCAGAGGGAAGGCAACACAGAGTTGAAAACCACGGCTTTTTTTAGCTGAGAGGAGAATGTCCTTCTTCATACATAGCCTCCTCCTGCACATGCCCTTACATAGCCCCTCCAGCTCCCCATCATGCAGTATTTTCTCAGTGCATCAAGGCACATGGGCTAGTGCAGACCTTAAGGAGCAAACTTTGTTAAGAGCTGATTCTGTAGTGATACTTGCCTTGTTTCTGCAGAGGGCCCCTCTTTAAGTACTGAGCTGCCTACTTCTGTCTCTTCTTGTAAGGTATTTCCTCGAGTACACTGCTCACAACTGTGCTGGGTGCTGCAGCTCTTCCTTTCCTCCTTGTAATAGCTAGCTTCCTTAGCCTTTTTACAAACAGTGAATAAAAGTTGAAGCAAGGGGATGCCTGTCCATTTCTATCAGCCTGGGAAATGGTGGATTTCTCTCATGAGGCCTTTGCCTCGGGCATCTGGCCAAAAGGCATCTAGTCTCTATTCACTTCAAACACATGCGTTTCCTAAGCCAGAAATGTGCAGAAAGCTTGTGAACTGTGATCAACTGAAGGCCAGACAGCGTGACCTGGTGCCTCTTAAAAATCAATGAATTGAAGAGCTGTGACTTCTGGATGCTTGGGAAATGCGAATGGGTTGTAGCAGCCACTGTGTAATGTGAACCTGAAAAGGATGACAGGATGATAGCTCAAACACAGACCTAACCTGTATTTATGGTAGGAAAATATCCTGAAAACTGTGCCAAAAGAATTACAATTTGCATAAATGTTTTGGCAAATGCAACTGATTGCCTTCTTCATAGATCCTGTGTATGGGCTTCCTTTCTTCAGTGTACTAGGAGTTTAAGTTTTACTTTGGGAGCTAAAAGGCGTGTTTTTAGGGAAGGCAGCAGTGGGATGAACTCCAGGCGTTTGGTGTTCCTGAAGAAACTCGAACAACTGCAGAGAAGGGTATAGCTCAGATCCTTTTGCCAGTGTGCTTAGCAGGCAGCCCAGCACCAGATCTGGTTCAGTTCTCGACAAGTGACCTCTGTCACTGCTCAGGGGCATAAAGAGCCTCAGTGAGCTTTGGCTGAACTGGGCTTTTGCCTGTCTGCTCTGGAGAGAGAGTAACCTCAGTGTTCCTCTCCCTCACTCCCCCCAGCATGTCTGTGAAAATACTAACTTGATTTAGCTGCCAAAAAAGAGACATTTAAAAAGTATACATTGCTCTCCTGTGTCCTAACTTCTGTAAAATATGGGTTATGGTTGGTTCCTGTGTATGGTGCTCAGTAATTTGATGGAAGAGAAAACGACATAGCTACAACTATCTACACAGCACTTAATACAGTGAGGTCTTAGTCTGTACTAGGGCTCCAGAGTGCTATTCTGAGCATTATGAACCCGATTATATTACACACAGAGCTCAGATGGCTCAGAGCCACACTTGGGATATTAACTGTTTCTATTAAGCTTTGCATTTAGACATCCTTCTGGCAGAGGAGGGTGATACTGAGTGAGCTGGCATTTCCACAGCGAAACTCTTGTGTGTCTGTCTGAGCAGTTAGGGGCTGGTTTGTATTTGATTTGCACAAGGGGTAACCCGAGTTCCAGAGCTTGCTAACTTGTGGATGCTCAGTGTAATCATCTTTTCAATAAAATAGTTCCATAGCTGCAGGTGTTGCAGAGGAGGCAGGCACTGGTGTGTATGTATTGGAGTGCAAAAGAAGTCTTGTAAAGTGCTGTGGTGTGTCATTTGGCTGAATATGTAATAAAAAGGCATTGAATGTAGTTATTCATGATTCAGCCTCTGTTCCTGAGCTTGTCTAAATTTGTAAATGAGGAATAGTGAAAATCCTTCCCACTTCTGTTTTAAAAAAAAAAAAAAAAAAAAAAAAAAAAAAAAAAAACCACACAAGAAAACCCGTTTCTTTTAATGATTTGCATTTTGTTTTGTCCTATACCAGATTTTGTAAAAACAACCCCCCTGTTTCTTTTAATGATTTGCATTTTGTTTTGTCCTATACCAGATTTTGTAAAAACAACCCCCCTGAAGACCCAAACAACAGTTATAAAAGAAAACTTCTGTAGATCTCTTGAGTGATCCAAACAAAGTTGACGAGTTTCTCAGTGTTTGAATACTGGTTGGCTGCTGGGTGGGAACTTTGCCTTCATCCATCCCCAAGTGCAGGAGAAATGTATATAACCCTCTCTTGACACTGCCAGAATGTGAAGCACACTCCTAGAGCCTCAGTGGCTGCTTTAAAGAGAGAAGGAGGGTAGGGAGTACAGAGATAATTGGGTAGAAGTATCCCATGTGCCACCCATGTGCCACTGGTTAGTTCATGTTTAGTCTGTGTTTGTGAGTTTTATCAATGAATATCCCCTCTTTTAAAAAGCAAATAGCTGTCATCTTCACCTTGCAAAGGCTTCGCTCTCTAAATGGAGCCTGTAGTGTAAGGAGTGACCTTGGTGTTCCTGTGCCTTCTCAGCTGTGTTTTTGTATCTCGGGCACCACTGACCCTGAGATTTAGATGCATTTCCCTCTGTTGCTTCATGTTAAAAATGAAGAATGAACTGTATCATTGGTGAGTGGTTTGTATGATAGAACTCATTGACATGAATGTGGGGGGGTGGGGATGGTGGTTAGAAGGGCTTGAATGAGATATGGTAATTAGGCTGGATATTGTGTAAGCAGAGAAAGAGGGGGCTAGCAATGGGAATCAGTCCCTGAAATAAATATTGCACAAGTGGGACACGAGGGGATAAGCAGTCTCCTTCAAATCAGATTCTGTGCCTCAGCCTTCCTCAAGAAGTTCTTGCAATTTAGAGTAATGGCCAACATCAGATTTTTAATGGATGTTTGTGCTGAACACTTGCAGGAGTGTGCTCCCATCCAGCTGCTGAGCAGAAACCCTCCTTTGGTCTTGCTGGGAGCTGTGTTGCCTTCTTTCTGTGGCAGCCGCTTTTACAATGGGAGCCACCCCTGTCCCCAAAAGGATGGCTTTTTCTGTGAAAGAAGCCAGCGTACCAGGCAGACATTATCCCCTTGCCGGAAGGAGGGATCCAAGCTCCCTGGGGAGAAGGGGACCGGGGGAGCGAGTGATTCATTGCAGCTGGCTGCAGTTTGGCCTCCTTCTCTCTCTTTGCCCTGGGTGCCAGGGAGTGACAGCTCGTGGGCAGCGGGCCAAGCTCTGAAAAGAGGAGTGTGTGAGGCCTTCAGCTTTCTCATGCTTTATCAAGCTGCAAAGAATAGCTCGATATTCAGCCAGCGTTGGTGCAGGTCAGGAGAATGGAAATGCGGATTTAACTCCTGCCATGCCGGCTGACTGCTGACCGCAGGCTCTGCGCCGAGCCGGGGCTGCTCAGTGCGGCAGTGCAGTATTCCTAGGTCAGCGTGCAGGACAGAAGGAAGAAAACACGCTTTGATTCAATGATGAAGGTATCTTTCTGTTAAGTGGGCAGCCTCTGGGACTTGCTGGGAGCATGGAAAGAGCGTTCCCTGCTTGTAGCTCGCTGATGGGGGATGGAAAAGCTGATAGGTAGGGCGGTGAGAGTGACGGGTGTCCTTGGAAAGCACAGGGGAGAGTGAAGGGTGTGTGGCAGGTCTGTCCTCAGCTGTCCTCTCCCTCATGGCTCTGATGCTGGCCAGCCCACCTCTGGGCAGTGCCCTTAAATGTAGCGAAGCGGCAGCCCGGGGAGTCGGATGGAGCCGGTCCTGGAAGCACAATGGTTTGCTGGAGGACTTGTCAGTGAGGCGTCCCTGTGGCAGTGATGCTGCCCGCCGGCGCTCAGGGAGTTAAGCTCTCCTCGGCGACCGGGGTGAGCCTACCTCGGGGTGTTGAGCTCCATTCCCACGGCTTTTCCTTTCTGACCAGGGCTGGGGGAGGGATCCAGCTTGGAACAAGTAAAATACCCGGAGGCTGGAAAACAGCACCCGGGGCCCCTCTGGCCTTGTGTTGGGCTGGAGGGGATCTGAGCTTCACCCTGGGCAGGGGCTGCCAGCCAAGGCTGGGGTCTGTTGCTGCCTGGCTGGCAGCTGGGTAAGACTGCAGGTTTATTTCCCTCCTTTAGGCAGACCGAGGTGGCTTTACAGGCTGTTAAGTTCTTGCCTAGGGGACCGAAACAAATTATTTCTCAGCTGGAAGGATGTAAAGTAGAAATCAAGTTGCTGCAGTTCCACAAGCACATCACAGCACAGGTTAAAATACAGGGCTAGTGTCTGAGTGAGAGCAGCAGAATTTGAAGGAGTGTCCTTCCCTACAGCATGTGCAACTTTCTCAAAGGTGTAAGACAGGGCCCTTCTTTCCTGCAGCACTTTTAGCTGCTGAGTTGGGCTGTCTGAAGTCCTGAGGAGTGGGGAGCTAAGGAAGATCAGGTGGAGGTCTGAGGGGCCAGAGAGAGGAATTACCAGGCACTCAGAGTACCTATAAACTGGCAGCTGCCTTGGGGAATGAATCATTTCTCCATCATCTGTGCCAGGGGGCTTGGAGATCAAGAGGGCTCTGCCACATCCCAGTTTCCTTTGTATCTCTGTGTGGGCTACTAACCCCAGCCAGCACTAATTTCCCAGCAGACAGAAAAGGGTGTTAGGGCGTCTGTTCAGCACCTAGAAGTACTCTTTGAAGTTTTTTCTGAGGCCTAAAAGTGAGCAGTCCCTATTCTCAACATCCGCTGAATTCAAGGCAAGGTTAACTGGTGTGAGTGAACAGGGCTTGGTAATAGCATAAAGGAGAGGTGTACCACAGGCATGAAGTACAATTCCACTGTTTAGTTCTACTAGGTTATGCCTAACAGCATGGCAAATATACTGTTGGAGACTGGATTTTGGTTTGTACATGGGATATCTGATGTTGCTTCTGTCCCAGGTCATCTTTACAAAGGATGTGATGGTCCTAGTTGCCTGTGCTGGCAGCAGTGGCAGGAGGATGGGGTGACAAGAGGGTCTGGGAAGCAGTATTGCTGGTGGGGCAGAGGCTTTACTCCTTGCAAGATAAAGGATTAGCCTGGATCAGCACCTTGATGTAGACACAAGTGATGAAATGTGTCTGCAAATATACTGCTAACACCAAAGTATATAGAGATCGGTCCTGATGGATTGCTGATTGTTAGAGGCCAAAATCCTAATTAAGGCTAGGAGGCAGTGGCCCTTGTTTGGCTGTTGGCACATAGGTTCTTAAGGCTGGTTTCCAGAATACCACAGCTCATCTCTGTGTCCATTTACTGTCCAGCAATGGGAAATGTGGCTGAAATGGGAGGTGGAGCCCTGGTGTGATCTGAGCCCTGTGTGAGGCAGACCTGCATTAGATGCACAAAGAGAAACCCTCGTCTGCTGTGGCTGTAGCTTGGGACCCAGGTGCAGCAAACTGACTATCAAGAGCTGGCTTTTCTGCCACGCTCCTGCGGGGACAGGGGGTGTGTTCCCATTGTGCCTGTGCTGGTTTGCTGCTGTCAAGCCTCTTCTCATTATTCTCGCCTTGAGCTGTCTCAGGCCTGAAGGCAAAGTGCTACAGAAGGCTCTGCAGGCTTGCCCTTGAGAGACGTGGGGTCCTTGGAGAGTGGCTGTTCAAGGGAAGCACTGCAGTGGGCTGAATTGAGGCTGTTTCAGGCTGCCCAGCTCTGAGCTAATCTCCCAGAGGCAGAGACATTACTCACCAATCAGGAATGTGTCTGTATTTTTCCTAATGAGAACAAAACATTTTATCCCTGTTCATTAGCAGAGAGTTAGGGTGTACTGTTGCTATGCCAACAGACTCCTCTCCTGCAGACACACTGGGGGTGTCCTCCCTGCCATGGTTAGAAGGGTGAACGGGGAAGGCTCGTTCTGGCAAGAAAAAGATCCCATTGTTTTCCTAGGGCTGCCTGGACTTTGTGCAGCTGGCCAGACCTTGCCTTCTCAGGGGGAAGGGAACCACAGTGGGAGTCAAGTGCAACAGAGATTTAATTTATTGGAAAAATAGTCTTTGCATTTCATGTTATGTTGTTTTTTCCAGCTTGAGGCACACTCCTCGGTAAGAGAAATGAAGGTGTCTCTACGTTCCCAAGAGTCCAGATGGTAAGCAAAACGCGCCGGGAGTCAGCCCTGGGATGCCCATGGACTGCTGCAGCCCACTGGGCTCCTCTGTGTTCCTCATCATCTCAGTTTGTGTGGCCAGTGTAATGCTGGGCAGCCTCCTGATGCTGCTGTATAACAAGCCCACTTCATGACCTCTATTACCTGTGATTAGTTGGACAAGTGGGTTCACCAGGCACATGTCTGCTGGAAAGAGTGAGTGGCTGTATGTGGGAATGTGTACTTATTCCCTTTGCATAGGGAAATCCCATGGAGGACACAGCAGCTTTAATCTGTAGTGTTCTGCTCTAAGCAGATATATTTATTCCAGAGGTTGCCTGTCCATTTGTTTGTCATTTCTTTGTGTTGGACTTCCTCCCTTGCTGCGCCCTCCCTTCTTGAGAATCTGTGGGTTGCAGTGATATCTGGGTGAGGCCACCATACACCTTCTGTAAAAGTCCTCTCAGCACCTCTGGTGCTGCACTTCCATCTATCTCTGTTGCAAAGTTAAAAAAGAAATCTGAAACTTTGACTTTTCTATACAAGGGAGTGAGTTTAACCTACAGATGGAAACAAACAAAATGAAAAAGCTACTTTCTGATGGTGATCTATGGCCAGAAATGGGCTGGTGAGTGCTGCCAAATCTGAAGACAGTCCCCTGTAGCAGGGGTGATGTTCATATCTGGCTGTCAGTCATGCAGCAGTGAGATGAGCTGCTTTGTGCTGGCTGAGCTCTGTGGTGTTGACAGCTGTAGACCCTTGAAGAGACATCTCCCTGAAACCAGGTTCTCCTTTCATGCTGCTTCCTGTTAAACAGGATAGCTGCCTCTCCTCATTCAGTTTGCCTGGCGAAGCACTCTCTGAGTGAATGTGTGGAATTTGAATATGGGAATTTGAATATCAAATACAGGGTGGTACAGCAGAGATCCCAGACTGGACGAGCTGCTGGAGATCTGCAGATCTGTGTGAGCTTCTGGTTGGGAAGTGAAACCTTGGCACCTAAACACTGGGTACAGATTTAGATGAGTCACTGACTCTTGCACTGGAGAGATGAATATCACTAGGAATACAGGAGGCCTTCTGCATCAGAAGGATGGCTGGCTGTTGATCTTAGAGCTATATAGCAGCAGGAGGGCTCAGCAGAAATGAAAGTGGTGAACAAAGCCAGACAGCAACCCCTAGCCCAGACTTCTGTGTGTGCAGCCTTGTGTTGTTTCAGTTTGATGGTAAGCCTGAATTGAACTCTTGGATGGTAAAAAGCAAGCTTTTGGAAAACCTGTTTCAGTCTGGAGCCTCCCAGAATAAATCCTGAGTACACAGAACACATGTACAAAGTTTGGCAAGTCTGGTTTCCTCGGCTTTGCATTGCTCTGGGTGGTTCAAGTAAAACCTCTAAATCAAAGCTGTTTGAAATATGAATAAATAAGTACTTGAGGTGACTTGAATTCAGGCCAGTCTCTTCTGGGTCCATGTTTTCAGGGTCCATAAAAACTAAAAGACTATAAGGGAGGACAGAGGTTTGCATGTTGTATTCTTTCAGAGATAAATCTGATTCTGGACAGATCCTATTGAAAAAATGCTCCAGCAGAAATGCACTAGAGGACATGCTTTTTAGTACCTCTAAGTGTGAAAGATCATGGCTGAGCAAACTTAACTTCTAAATTTGAGTTATGGTTATTAACCAAGTTGCTCTGTACTTCATTGTTGTACAGCCAGAGCAGCAGTTCAGCGTTACCAAGGAGAGTCCTTGTTCTTCTTCATCTCTCCCCTCCTTTTTAAGCAGTGTGGAGGTTGATTCTCTTCACTATTTTTGGTGGACCATCACTTTTCCTTTATTAGAGATAAACACACAACTGCTGTGCTGTGTGCAAGGCAAGAATTCTTCAGGAGAAACCTTCACCTTTGAGGGGTAGAGGGCATGTTTTTCCAAACTATGTTGATGTGTTTTGGCTGTAGATGCTTTTTCTCATTGCTTCTGAGGCCAACTCTGTACAGTGTGATCTCTACAGAGTGGTCAGAATAGTGGGGAAGTCGGGTATTTCTAGACCTGGGGTCATGTATTTCCTTCATATGTGATGCAAAGCCTCTGAGTAGCTACCTCAGACTCCAGCTCCAGTTCTAAGCATGGAATTTCAATGAAAGAATAAAATGGCTCTTTGCTCTTCATGTCTTGGAGTTGTGTTTCTGAGATGTCTCCCCTTGCATGCTGAGCTCTTCTTCACTAGGTATGTGTGCTCCATTTGCTTAAGCATTTATTAATTTTCTAACAACTGGATTCATGTTTTGGGAGTATCTGAGCTTTTTTCAGTGGAAAAGTAACTCAGATCTTCACATATCCACAGTGAAGTAATGGGAAAAAAAACCCAGATTTATTTCTTCATTCTGTCTCTAAAAGCACCACAGGTGTAACACCTGGATCCAAGTGTTAATGAATGCCTGGATTATGTGAAAATAAACCTTGTGTTGTGTTCCAGGTGCAGGTTTGATGTAGCTCTCAGGGTTTCCATTGTTTGATGGCATCAAAGATGTGATTAGCTCTCCTACATAGTGTTCTAGATGCTCATCTTCTAGTAAGAGCTAAGGGCTTTGCCCATCTGATCTAGTGAAGAATTGGGAATAGCTGGGCTCAACTTAGAAGCTGGATTAGACAAACTTCTGAGTCCTAAGCGTTGTTTGATATCTACCACCTAAAGAGGAGAGTTCTCCCCTTTGATCATGACTATGAGCTATCTGTGGGGTGAGATGTTCCTTCTAACCTTAAATTGTGAGGTCAGTTTATATTTTTTACAATGTTTGTATCTCTGAGCATCATAACTGTAGGTAATATGTCTCCTCTCTCTTGAATTCTTTTGGGTTTCAATGGCCTCACTCCTTATTTATTTTTAATTTTCAATTATACATCCATGTCTCTGCATCTTAAAAATGCTTGTTGAACTTTCAGTGGTGAAATGGGCAAAGGACAGAAAAAAGACAGATATTTCAGCCTGACAGAACACTTAGGTTGCTCAGTGAGCTAAGCTTGTACAAACTGGAGAGTCCCATACCTTGTAATCCATAATGTAGGGAGCAATTAGGATCACTGCACTTGTGAAAGAAATCACTCAGAATTTAGAGAGTCATGATAAAAACATGTATAAAACTCTGAAGAGGAGCCGAGTCTTTTAGGAATATAGTTGTTTTATATAGGATCAGGAAATCACTGAATATCGTGCCTATATTTGAAGAAAGAAATTGATGAATTTGAGAGAACAAACAAAAGAATAAAACTCTGGTGTTAAAGCTTTGTTACAAGGGCTTTATGCTTCTTCGGAGCAGCTGAGTTAAATATAAGGACGTTATTTGTGTTTTCAAAGCACTAATGAGGAGATAAATTGTTTGAAAAATACACTCTGTTCTGGAGGGAAAAGGTGCAGCTGGATGCTGTAACCTGAAAGTAAAGTTGCTTCTGAGCAAATTCGGCTTAAGAAGTTGTTCTGCATGTTTGGACAGAGAACTACCTGAGTAGCTTTCACTGTAGCAGTTGGGAATCCCCGCTGTGTTTAATATCATTGTGTTCATTTCTCCAGCTTGCAGGGCAGCTGAGTTTTCTGCAGCTTTTGGAAAACCATTGTGTCTTAGGAAAAGTATCTTCAGTTATTAGAAATGAAAAAGTCACAACAGTGACCAGAGGTGAGGATTACCTCCCATTCTAAGAGTAACTGAATAGGCAATGACTTTAAGTGTTAATTGTCTTCAAATCCTGAATGGTATGGAAAGGTTAAAGAGGGAGCACCCTTATTTTTTGCCTCTTCCATGAATAGGTATTGAATGGAGCCAGCGTGTAGTAAGCTTAAAACCAAATAACGGCTTAGTCCTTGATGTGTGCAGTTAACCTGGGAAGCTTCTTGCCACAGGATGTTGTGAAAATCAAACATCTGTGAGTATTTGGGGATACAGGGCAGCTGCATGGAAGAAGGAGCTATTGAAGGTTACTAAAACCACCTTGATCCCAAGAAATCCCCGAGCTGCACTTTGTAGAAGCATGGTTGAGTATTCAGGGAGGTAAAGTGCTGCTCTGGGCTTACTTCATACTTATCTTTCAGGCCATCGCCAGAGCCACAAAACTGCAGCCTGGTTTGTCAGCACGAGGTGGGAGGTGGGGATGCAAATAAAACTTGTAAAAACAAGAGTCTGGCACAGCTTGTGGTCTAGGTTGGTTCTGCGTTGCTTGTGATGCACTGCGTGCACCTCTGACTTGCTAAAAGCATTGCCTGTGGGCTGTTGGAGTCTGCAAACTGTTGACTCGAGTTTGAAGAGAGGTGGGGAGTATATTTCTGGAAACTATGCAGCTAGGGAAGGGTGGTGTGAAGACAAATATTCCAAGCTGACTGGCTGAATCTCCCTTTCTCTGCTCTGAAATGAGAGGTGTTTTACTGAGCTACAGAGACTGTCTTACTGCTGATAGCCTGAATCTTATTTGCATTAATTTCCCCTATTCAGGAGAGTGTTTCTTGCCTGGTAATGGGCTGTAACTTATTTTGAGCTAAAATGGGTGATAAGCAGATGTATAAACAATATGATCTCTCTTCCAAAGCATTTTCAAACTAAAAATGTCATGGACTACGTGAGGTTCATACCCTTCAGAAGTACTCAGAACATCTTATTTTAGGTCCTGTCTAAACATTTAAAAATAAATTAAAAATACGATTCCCTTCTAAATGTTTCACCCTTGAACGTCCAGTATGTCACCTGGTTTTACAAGTTTACCCAAATCTGCAGAGGGCATTAGACAGATCAGCCCTAGTTTTTCCTTTGAACTTTTCCTTTCTCTTTCAGAAGGAGTACAATATTGGATTGGCTGTCTTTTTGTTCCTTTTGTTGATTTTATTTTTCCTTTTGTTGATTGACTTTGCTGCTGTTGTCCTTGGGAAACAGCTATGGAAAGCTGACCAGCAGCTGAAGTATAAGTAGGTTGGAGGCATGCTCCTATCCCTCAGTTGCTGTATTTCAGGAAACTATAGCTCTTTTGCAAGGATACAGAAACTGAGGTGTCTGCATCTCATATATTCTGTGTCTGAGCAGTCACAAGTTCAGATTAAAGCTCGTGGAGGATAGATGGGCCTGGGGCTGAGACAGGAAAGAACCAGGTGAACCACATGCAGAGATAGGACAAGGGTCATGTTGGGGAAAGCCAGGATTCATTGGCATGGGCTTAAGTTCACTTCCTGTCAGCTGTCCTTTTAACATCTTGATGTGTTGCACCTATTTGGTCAGCTGTTTGATGCAGGAAGGTGTCTCTATCAAACCAGAAGTCTCCTCATTGCAGAGTAGCAGAGGGCGCAACTTTTGCACCCTTTAGACAGCATCCTTTTTGTTTCAGTTTCTCAATAAACACTGGGGTTTTTTTTAATCAGTAGTTTTGTTCCAGCTCTCAGCCTCTTCCTGTGAATGCTGGGCCTGTCTGCAATTCTCCAGATAGTCTTTCCAGATTAAATTTAGTTTGAGCCTATCTTTATCCTTTATGACCTTTTCCTAGCTGATCCATGATTTCTACTGTATTTCCTACTAAACCCCAAGGAGACTTAATGTAAATCGTTTTTATGATGCTAAACTTGTCAGCTGTACTATGGCCTCCTCGGTCGACATTAGGTGGTTGATTGTTCAGTTTGGTCCTTGTGTGTGTCTGAAGAGAGCCATCTGAGTTACATTTTTGTGGGGTTTTGATCAGTTACCTATGTTGTGGCAGATTTGAGCTGTTTCCTTTCCCAGAGGAAGGCACAGCCCCTGCTGTAGGGAGTAGAATCATAGAATGATTTGGGTTGGAAGGGACCATCTAGTTCCAACACCCCTGCCATGGGCAGGGACACCTCCCACTAGACAAGATTGCTCAGTGCCTCATCCAGTCTGGCCTTAAACGCTTCGAGGGAGGGGGCATCCACAGCCTCTCTGGGCAACCTGTTCCATTGTCTCACTATCCTCACACTAATGAACTTCTTTCTTATATCCAGCCTAAATCTTCCCTTTTCCAATTAGCATCCATTACTCTTATTCCTGCCATCCTATACCCTATTAAAAAGTCCTACAGCTTAAAATAACGGAGGAAGGTTGCTTGTAACTCTGACAGCCTGCAGACAGAACTCTGCTGGCCACAGGCTGCGGCTTATCCTTGTGTAGTTGCTCCTTCTAGCAGCAGAGCTGCTCAGATGTAAAACTCTCAGTGCTGTTCCTAACAAACTACCATAAACCTGGTTTTCCTGTCTCCTGGGCACTTTTGCCCAGGGGTAACTCTGTCAAGGTAGCATTTCAAGATGCCAAACAGTCAGCCAGTTACACTTGCTGCAATTCCTGCTCACAGCAGTTTACATTTCAGACCAGCACCACTGCATCTCTGCAACCTGTCAATGCATCTCTGCGGCCTGAGGGTAAAGGTCTGGCCTCCTCTGAAAGGGAAAAGGAAGAGCCAGTCAGTCCTGCCCAGCCAGTGGCTGTCAGACTGTGAAGGTGAGAGAGTAACAAGCCAGGTAGAGAAGAGTCTCAACCTAAAATCCCTTAAAATTCATGACTGCTATAAACAAGTATCCAGTTCGGAAGCTTGCTGCCTTTAGGACAGCACCAGAGAAGCTTTCTTCACCAGAACAGGACCAGGAGCAAAAATATCTTGCAAAAAAAAAGTTAGGATCTCCTCAGTCTGAATGTACAAATAAGAACAGAAGCTCATGTTGCAGAGCCACTTGATGGTGTTAAAATTTCTTTATGGTGACTTTTGTCTTGTAATAAAATTCCTTATTGTGGATCAGGTGTGACTAGATGTCAGCTGTTAACAAAGTGAGTGGAAAACTCTTGCTCCAGATAGTTTATTTCTAAGATTACCCAATCTTGCAGCATCTCAGCTTCTGTCTCTTCTGCTGCTTTATTTTCACATTGGTCACTCTCACTCCACCAGACTGTGGGCCCACGGTGGTATGAATGAAGAGTGTGGCCCGATGGACCATGCACTGTAGTAGTCTTCCCACTCTTACCTGTATGCAATCTCATGCTCTCAGTTTTATCCTTGAAACAAGGGTTTCCAAGTATGGACAGTGTGTTGGATGGAAGGAGTGACTGTAGAGTGGAAGAATATGTTGCATTACTGCTGCCAGCTTTAGTTCCTCAACCACTTACACCTTGAGAGCCCTTCATGGATGACTCCTGTGCCACCATTCTATGCTGGACATCAAAGATCCCAGCACTGGATATCAAAGATCCCAGCCTGTGTGGGAGGGTCATTGCTTGTGGCTGTTGAGACTGTTGTGAAGTTGATCCTGACTCTGAAGTCTGCAGCAGCAGTAGTATTGCATTTTATACATGTGATGAGCAACTTGGGAAGGTCTCCAGGCTTTTAAAACAACATGGTGTGTTGCTATCTGTTCTTGGTTTTATGAAAACCTTGGTATTGACTTGCAGAGGTAGGAGAAAATGTCTAACCACCTCAACTTTGATCATTATCTAACAGACCTATGTAACCTAATTACCAGAATATTAAACCTAATAGTTTGTAGCTGACTACTAATAGCCTCCCAGGGATAGGCACTAATTTATGGAAGATTAATTGATGAAAGCTTCATTTCTGATAATGCTTTAAAATGAGTTGAGTAATACAAGACAGAATATATCCCAACTTGGTTTGAAGACAAACCACAAGCAGATTGTGGTAGTGATGTGGAATATTGTTGATTTTGCTGTCTCTTCTGGGTGGGAGGAGATAGATGCTACTTGTATGATTGCCTTGAATTAAATTGATTTGCATGTTACTGCCTGTATTCATGGCTGTAGCCAGAATTGCTGACACAGTTGAGCCTGTTAGGGGAAGAGTGTCAAATTGCTGTTATTCTGTATGGTTTTCCAGATGATTACTAGGGGGAACAGAAACGTGAATTTTATTTGAAATGAAACAAAACTCCAAGGAGAAGAATCCCTTCCTATGCAGCTAGGACATACTCATTCTTACTGGAGGGTGATTGGACTAGATGGTCTCTGTAGGTCCCTTACAAGCCCACAATTCTATGACAGAGCTGTTGGTACTAAAACTGAAAACCTCTGGGATGTTGAGGAAATTATGTTCTTTACCTGTCTGTAGAGCAAAAGGATTTATTCAAGGCAGGCTCCAGCGTTTAATGGTTCTGATTTGCGTCTCAACAACTGAATGGTGGAGCACAGGATGTGATCCTTGTGTCTGCTTGTGACACTCAGTGAAGCAATCCTGCAGGGCTGATGCTGGCATGGAGATGATGCTTTCCTCTTAGGGTGCAAGTGTAGGACCAACTTCCTTTCACAGGATGTTTGAGAGCCTCTCCTCTTTGGCAGGGTTACTCCAAGACCAGGCTAGATGCAAAAGTGTGGTCTTTGCCTCTGGAACATTGGAGCTTGGTTTATGGGTCACAGTGCTGTCCTCTGGGAAGCATGTGCTGGTTGCCAGAGGTCTCGCCCCTCCCTTCTGGAGGGTACCCTGCCAAGGAAAATAAGAGTCTTAAGGCAGAATTGATTGCAGGGAGATTGTGTGCTGTCCTGGCTGTTTCTGGGGGAAGCAGTTGCCATTTCTGTTTTATAGAAATCAACCCAGAGCAGCTGAGGTCCACGGTGCAGAGCAGGACTCCAGCTTTTACAGCCTGGGGAGCCAGGGCTGAGATCAGGAGGATCCTGGCTGAGGCTGTGGAGAGGTGCCCCAGTGGTAGCGTGGTTGGGAAGGTGTGCCTTGTTTGAGGTGGAGGCCAGTAAAATATGAATCACTTCTGTTTGAAGTAGTGATGAAATCACAGATGAAGGATTTCTGTAATACCTGGCCAAATAGTCTGGTGTGCTTTAGCTTTCCTCTCTCCCTGGTGGTGGGAATGGTCCCTCCTGACCTAGTTTTAGCAGCAGCAGTTCTGTTGAATGCTGCCCAAAGCTGAGCTGTACGTATGGCAAACACACATCTGTTTTGTTCAGTCAGTATCTGTCTGAGGAGCTTCTCTCAAATGCTTAGCAGACAGGGAAGAGCTGTTCCTAAAAGAGACTCTGTTGGTGTGTTAAACCCAATTCTGCCACTTCTGCACACCCTGACTTTGACCTTTGCTTTGGTTTCCAAGTCTGCTGGGAGTGATGCTCTCTTGCTCGACTCCTGTGTTGTGCATTGACTTTGTGCTGCACTGACAGGATTCTGTTAGATGCTATCTCAATGTTAATATCCTAGATAATGTCTTTAGAAATAGTTAATGAGGTTAGGTTCCTGGCTTCCTAAGTATGCAATTAGGCAGGGCTGAAGTTACATTCTTAATATTTGAAAATAAATAAAATCTATAAATGTACCATAAAAGAAGAAGGTTAAATAGCACTGTCATCCTATGACAAACTGCAAACCTCTGTGTAGCTCAGTGTCCTGTCTTTGACAAGAGCCAGAAGCAGATGCTTAATGAGGGCTGAAAGAAACAGGGCATATATAATGTGCAGGGTTTGTTTTCTGTGTGGGTTTTTTTCTTTCTCTCCTCCCCATTTGACTCCCAGTTTATGTCCATCATCAGTTTAGGGCCCTCCTTGGCCAGGAGCTGCATCTAATCTTCTGATCTCAAGTACATCTATTCTCCATTAATTTATATAATCTCTCTTCTAACTTGTTTATGTTTGTAGTCTCCATGACATCCTACAGCAGTGAGCTCTACAATTTAATTATGCATTTTAAATGTTATTTAAAATATTCTGCATCCAGTGACTATACCCTTGAAATCTCTTAGAGAAGTTGTCTGTAACTTCGTAGGTTTCTGTTCTTTTGTTTCTACAGTGTAAAACACAGCAGCTGATTATTACATGTTTTTCATCTTGACACTATATAATGGTTCATTTCTCTTAAATTTCCCATATTTCCCCCCCTCCCCCCTGTATCTTTGTCCATCCAAAGGCTTGCTCTGCTCATTCTCTCCTTATATGGAAGCTGCTCCGTGCTTTTGATCATCTTTGTTGTCCTCTTTGTCATTCTGTCTCCTTTTTCAGATGTGGGAATCAGAACTGCTGCAGCATTCAGCAATATAATAGTGATACATGTTTTCTTTCTTACTCACTCTAAGGCTGTATTTGCCTTTTCACTTGATACTAAATAGTGGACTGACCTACCGTGCTTCCAAAGTTTTCCTGAGTGCCAGTGGCTCATTTGGATCCTGTTGTGTTTATGAAGCTAGAATATTTTATGTTAGGTTTCGGTATTGACATATTTTGTAGTTACTAGGAGTGCATGAGATCTGTTACTTTTTGCATGCTTTTCTGAATTTGTTTGTGAAGAACAGCTTTTTTTAATAATAAAATTTTCCACTTCTAGGTGTATTCCACTTCATAGGTCTTATGTCAATACACTGAACAGCGCAGGTTGTAGGGCAAATTATTGTCAGATCTCACTGATTGTCCCCTTCTGATGGGGAAACTGTTTTAATTTCCTTTCTTCTGAACTACTTATTAAAGCATGATAGGGACTGTAGCTTTAATTCCACAATAGTTTAAGTTTGTTATTTTTTTCAAGGCCTCTAATTGACAGTTCTTTTAAAATCAGTTTACTTCATACTAAACAGATTAAAAGCTGTCTCTTGAATACCAATTAACTGGAAATGAGAAATCTGCTCTTGCAATTTCTTGGGTGTTGCAGGAATTTCTCTCCGCTCCAATATTATCCTGTATTTTGATCAACAATTGGGTTCTTGGGTTTCTGCAGGGGGTGATGGGCTTAGATTTATCTATATTTGTGTAGAAATGGTGGATTTGCTCAGCAGTGTGAATTGGATGGGTAACTTTAGCAAGCTCTGCTTTCCCAGCAGGGTTCCATTACAGCTGGATTAAACCTGTCTAGGCTCTCTGGATGTACTCTATGCATGATAGAGAAAGAAATATGTTTTTTTTAACTGGTTGTCTGAAATAGTGGAAGAATATTTGAGTCACCGGTGGTATTTGATTGGATAACAAGTTACTGGGCAGGTAAACGGAGGGCTGGTGGGTCAAACTGGGGGAAATTACCTTTGCCCTATGTTTAGCATTAGAAAGCCAAGGGAATAGCTTGTCCAGGTCAGGTGCTGTGAACAGGAGGTGCTCATCCAGGTCAGGTACCTTAAAGTAAGGATGCTGACAAACTGAAAAGGGCTCAAGAAGCTACAAGAAAAAATTATTATTTCTGACCAAAGAGCTAAGACCACCTAATGTACCCATCTGAAGGATTATACGTGGCTGCAATCTGATTCAGAAGGCTCAAAGCTGGCAGGATATATAGGGGAAGGATTTCTTTATGGTTGTCTGTCTTTATGCCGCGTCTTAGGCATCTATTATTGTCTCTTGCTGGAGCCAGGGTTTCTGTGTAGGTGGCCCCCTGTCTGAGTTAGAATAGCCGTCGTTATCTTCTTGCCCAAGGAAGATTAAGAGGAAGGATTAGTTTTCAAACTGTTGATGCAAAAAGCAGCTAAAAGCTTCTTTGACTTGGGAGATCCTGTGACAAGCAAAGTTAGACAGAATAACAAGGCATTTTGCTTGGGGTAAATAACCCTCAGGGGTAGCTTCTGTAATTTAGGAACTCTAAGAAAAAAATTCTACTTTCACAGAGACACTTTAGTCAGCAGCTCATGGGCGAGAAGAAGAAACTGCTTAGTGGTGTTCTGTGGTTTGATTGCGCAGAATATTGGAGCTGATCCTAAGGGACTCTAATTTTCAAATGTGTAACACTGCCAAAAAGTTATCCATTGGCTGTGTTAAGACATGGAAAGACTGACAGCTGACTTGATTTCCACTTTAAAAAATGTATATACATTTCTGAATGTATATACATTAAGCATGGTACTGGAGTTCACATTTTGTTAGTGTTTGTGGATGGTCAAGTAAAAAATCAACCCTCAATTTACAATGACAGAACCTATGAAGAAAGCTTTTAGCAGCAAGAGGCTTGTTTGATTTATATTCCTTGTAAATGTTTGTGTAGTTCGTCTTGATTTAGAAGAAGTTCACTATTTACCATTGTATTAATCATTAACTCTTCATTAACCATTTGCACTGGAAGCTTAAACCAGTCTTTATATCACATTTTCATGTGTGCAAGAGATTGTACTAGAGCTGTAGGGGCAACACCCATCCAGTACCATCAATTAACTCCAGCATGGCTAAAGTGAACATTTAGGTAGACCCATAGGTCTAGGGGCATATTCTTGAGTTTTTCCAAAGAACCCTAACAATGGACAAGCTTCATTAACATAGCAATAGTATTACAAAGTTGATGTAACATTTTGTGTAATGTTGTCTTAGTATAATGTTTTCAACCCCCAGCTGGAAAAGTAGGTTCTAATGGTCAGCAGTAATTATCAGGCATTTAGAAAGCATTATTTTCTCAAGTGCTCTTTTAATCATGTTGTTAACCTGTCCTTTCAGGCTACAGAGTTTTCTGCCACCTTCTTTTGTTGTTTCAGATTTGATATTCTGTCATTAGATGAGGTTTTTTTCAGTTCTTTTGACCTCAGCTTTGGTGTTACATCTGTTGTTATAACAGAGCTCCTTTTTCAAGGCTAGCCCTGCTCTGACAAGTTGACTTGGTCTTGGAATTCTCTTTGGGGACCATTTTATTTGGAAAACAGAGGTTTGTGTTCACCTCTGCCAGAGCTGCTTGCTACAGGTGTTCCCAAACACCAGAACTGGCCTGGTAGCAGTAAATAAAACTCACACCCATATATATTTATTTAAAGTGAATGTCATCTTGTGAATCGTGCAATGGAGATGAAATTTGGGGCTTCTATGGAGAAAACACAGAGGTGATTGTCTTCCTGCTGCTGGGTGGTTTGAATGTGCTGGAGCGCAAGTGTTGTCATGCAGCTGAAAGAATTATGCTTTCGTTTTTTTAATCTTTTAATGTTCTTGCTGTGGGATAGCTTTGCAAATGACACAGTGAAAATTGCATGTGATAATTTTTGAGTCCTATTTTTTTTTCCAAGGGTAATTCTGCTGACATTGGTGTTGAAAATGAAATGTAGCCTAGAAGGTGGTACATTATCTGACCTCTCTGTGCTTGGGGATAGGATGTGGTATTAGGGAAATAATCTGTGAGGATTGAAATAATCTTCACGTGTTGATACTCTGTTAAAATATGTCCAAATGAGTTCTGAGTTTGTTTCTCTAATAAATGAGGAAAGTCTCTGAGAGGGACACACGAGGTCAGTGAGGTAAAAATAGTGCTACGGAAAACACGGACTTAATTCTAATTCCAAGTAACAAAATAGTGCCATTGCTTTCACTTTATTGGTTGTTGTTTTGTGGATGTGATATAAATATTCTGTGGCAGAACTGACTAATCCTGTAGCCCTTCTGTTGTGATCCCGATTAAATAAATGAAACTCAAAAGCATCGTTTGGATATTAATATTTTACAGTGTGTTAGAGGCAGTGTTCAGAGTATTGTCTGGAGCATTTTCCGATTTACCGGGAATTCATCAAAAAAATGGAATATTTAAAAAGCATCTTTAAGCCTTGGCAGTTGCCTTCAGAATTAATTAAAGGCTACACACTTTTAGTGCAATCTGTCTGTAACAGCTGTGTTATACACTAACAGTGAGCACAGGAAGCAGAATGGTTCAGTAAATCCATAAAGAGCTCAGAAGTGTAGCCTGTCATCAAACCATCAGATTTAAATGTAGGTTATCCTCCTCCTTCCTGTCCTCCCCGAGAGGTTGTGATGGGCTTAACTGAAAAGCAAGGAATAAAAAAGGCAGTGCTGCCCATGTTTGAGAAACAACTTGGAAAATGGAATTAAAAGACACTGCTTATTTTTTATCTGGGCTTTCATGTAGAATGTCAATGCTTCTCACTACTGATAACTATGCAGACTCATGCTCATTTCTAATGTATGTTTGCTCACCTAGCAGTGGATACAAGTTAATTTGCAAATGGCTCTGCAGCAAAGAGCAACAAAGAGCATTATATTGAGTGTTTACCTATTGCTCAGAGCAATGAGGTCCAACTTCAGAACATGTTGTACTGCCTATTTTTCCCCTTTTTGCCTTCTCAACTGCCCTCTGTTTTCTCAGAGTCATGAGGACTAAATAGTAGCTTCTCACTTGGGAGCCTTTTGAGGTTTAGGTCTTACGAGAGTGACTTCTAGGGAGATACTGGTGAGTCGAAGAAGAAGAGAGTGGTCAGAGATCTGACTAGAGTTTTTGATTGTGGTCGGCTGAAATGAAGAGCTAGTTGGTTTTCCATCTCATTTTTCAGTGCAGGCACTTCAATAGGTAAAATGCTAGTAGGTAAAAAATTAGGGAGAGATTCAGCTATGGATTGGAACAGAGATCTTGCAGAGAATGGTATCATATGCTGACTTTTTTAAGTTCTACCACTCATGGTACAAGTGAGCATTGGTGGTGGTACAAGTGATGGTCCAAGCCCCAGCATTTTTGGGTGATGGTATTGATGGTGGTGGACAGAGCAGTTTGTGGGCATGACCTCTTGCCTGAAAAGCAGTGTTCAAGAATTCATAAATTCTAAAGACACACAGTGATTCTGCTGTGGAAGTACTGGCATGGGAAGGTTGCATTAGCTAGAAGGAAGATTAGAGGTTTCTGTAAGTGGTGTGGTGTAATGATGTCTTGTGATCCTCAGCTGCTTTCAGATCAAAGACTGTCTCCTCTATGTCACTGTGGCTATGTCACAGCATAGTCAAGCTCCTGCTGTTGGATGGTCATTAGCCTATTGTTTTTTTGCAGGCATTTAAGCTCTGAAAATGAGCAGATTCCAGACTGAGTTGTACAACAAGCCTTTGTGACTCCCGCACGGTGGCTGCACAGAGGTTGCCAAGGCAGTTGTGTGATTAAGGAATTCTTTGAATAAAGTTTTCTCCAAAATAATAGTGAGAATGCATTAAAAAAACCCAACTCCCTTGTGGAAGATGGGGCAAGATATTCTCTACTAATAAAAACTCAAGGTGATATAGTTAAGTCAGAGCTACATCCTTCAGTCTGCCTATATCCAACAGAAATGAGGCTGTATGTTTTCATAGAATAGTTCAGATCGGAAGGGACCTTAAAGATCGAGTTCCAACTCGATGATCCAACTCCCATAGGCAGGGACACCTCCCACTAGATCAGGCTGCTCAGTGCCTTGTCCAGCCTGGCCTTAAACACCTCCAGAGAGGGGGTATCCACAACCTCTCAGGGCAACCTGTTCCAGTGTTTCACTACCCTCACTGTAAAGAATTTCTTGTATCTAGCCTGAATCTACCCCCTTCCAATTTACATCCATTATTTCTACTCCTCCCATCACATATCTTATTAAAAAGTCCTACCCCAGCCTTTCTGTAGCCCCCTTCACATATTGATAAGTTACTATGAGGTCCCCCCTGAGCCTTCTCCTCACCAAGCTGAACAACTCCAACTCCTTCAGCCTGTCTTCATAGCCCTCCTCACACTTCCTAGATGACATCTCCTACATGATGAGTGCTAGA
The DNA here is from genome assembly GCA_013400935.1 of Turnix velox. Classification (NCBI taxonomy): domain Eukaryota; kingdom Metazoa; phylum Chordata; class Aves; order Charadriiformes; family Turnicidae; genus Turnix; species Turnix velox. The sequence goes on along the minus strand of VZTY01017189.1, from coordinate 133,826 downwards.
ACGTGCTCTCTCATTGCCTTGTAAATAGACTGAGAGGCGAGTTTGGTGCTGCTTGCCAGTCTGGGTGAAGCAGAGTGTGTTTGGAGCACTGAGAGCTGAAAACACTAAGTGGCCATTATCAGGGCAAACAAAAGCTTTAGTGTGCAGCAAACCTAAACACGGCACTGGTACGGCGTGAATTGGTGCTGTGTGAGCTCAGGGGGAACGCTGCCAGCCTGGAGGCAGCATTCCTGCCCCTGGATGTATCCTGACCGGACTACCCACTTACCTGCAATAGCCATGGGAAGTGGAGCTTTTCCAGACCTTCACAAAGCCTATATTTAATAATGTGTTGTATTTATAATACTTTCCATCCGCTGGATTTCACAAGTAGACTAATCCTCTCAACTGGTTTTTTGGTCGAGCAAAGATGCCTGTTTTACTGACAAAGGAGCTGGAAAGAGCAGGTTTTTGTGAGGGTATTTTTTTTGCAATAGCCGTGAAATTAAGGATGGATCTAGAGACTTACAGTTGTTATTCTCACCATTACTACTGTGTTTTCTGCCTACTGGGTGCCAAAAGACTGAGTGGAAGACACAGTCTGTGTGGTGAGACATTTGTGACCTAAATTGGGTAAGTCCTTCAGTAAATGCTGAGGTAGTCTTCTCATGAAATGCTGCAGATTTTTTTCTATCTCTGTGCTTAAAGCACTTCTGAACAGATGGCACTTTGGGCTTACCAAGAAGATGCAAGAGGGATGATGATGTAGGAAGGGAGTGATGTTAGTTTTCTCAGCTTTAACTACAAAATTAACATCACCCCCAAGGAAATGAGTAGCCAGAATGAGCATGGCACGTTTTAGATAAGTTGCAGAGGAGGTATTGCATCTCTCAGCTCTATTGAGCTCCTGGGCTAGCTTGGCATATGTGTAACTGTTTGTAGCTTGAATACCTTGTCTGCAAGGGGAAGGGAGGCAAGAGGGGGTAGGTTCACAGCTGCATTACCTCCTACTTCTCAATTCAAACAAGGTGGTACTCAGCAAATTAGGAGTACTTGCAGCTGCTTCACTTTCTCTGTGGGAAAAACATTAATCTAAGTGTTGCAGATACTTATTACCACATTTCCACCGTGATGTGGTGTTTCCCATGTTGTTCAGGACAGTTGTTCCCATCTGTGGTATGGCTTGGGTGAGTCACACTGGATTTCAAGAGGGGTTGATCGCAAGATCTTCTGCAGAGGAGCAGAACTGGTCTGGTAGTACTGTGTCTATATGATGCCCACCGCATCTGGCCTGGCCTGTATTTTGAGGCATGGGACAGGGAAGGGATGGAGCATTGCCCACCGAGAAGGGGACAGATTTAAATTGCCATTTACAACACTGATAGAGTTGCTGTGGAGAGATGAGTGCCAGCTCCTCTTTCTCACCCAGATAATGCAGTAGCAAGTAAGCAGGATAAGGTGGTCTCCCCCTCACTTGGACATGCTTTGTAACTGCCCAGGGAAATGTGGACCCATAGGAATTGGCTTGGCAGGGTCAGAATCAGACTAGTGGCCCCAGGAGTTGCTGTGACTGTCTCTGAGGGCCTTACCCTGGTCTCAGAGCAGAACAGCCCCATTTTGGTGAGCTGTGCTTGGCAGCACAAGTGGCATAGGAGGGTTCCTTCAGAAGGACTAGTGGAAGAACCTTAGAACCGGAAGAGGCTGTTGATAGCCATAAGTGATAAGAAAGAGAAGTATTAATTATGATATCTAGATCAAATACAGAGCCAAGAGGTTGTTAGTTTACTCTGAATTGGATCCCAGATATGATTTATTTAAACAGTGGTCCTGCAGGTTGTGTTTCTCTTTGTCTCAGTGGTTTGTTTTACTGTGATATTTTTCATTAACAACATATGTGATGTGCTGGCAGCTGCAGGAATGTGGTCCTGTCCTGGAGAACTTCCAATATAGCATCATAGGAAAGAGTTATGCAGGAATGTGGATTAATGTGGCTTTTTTGAATGTTACAAGAGTTAGAGATCAATTTCAATGTTTTAAAGCCCCTTCTATGTTAGTATAGATACAATGTTCCTCTCTAGGTTATGTCCCTGCATTGGTGAATCTGCATTTTGGACTGTTTCTTCATCAAATTTCATACAAGTCTCAGGTTTGTGAAGGAGATCAGTCTTTGGGAAACCCCCCAAGAACATTAATAGCAGACTTCCAGCTTCTCCTGTAGATGCTGTACCTGTCATCTTGGAGATGACCAAGTAAAGTCTCTCATACTCTTGCAGACTCCTTTCTGGTGGTGTTTCTGCAGATGTTGGCTCTGAATCTAGCTCTCTATTTTCTGTGGTTATCCACATTCTCTTTGCCTACCTCTCATAATAAGATTTTGATGAGTGTTAATCTTCACTTCCAGTTTATGAGGAGTTATAACAGCTTTTCCTCTCTTTGCAGAGTGTTTACCATGCCTCTGGGAACATTCCTCCTTCCTGTTCTTTGTTTCTTGGGAGCAGCAATTCCACGAGGACTGCAGTATGTCACATTCTCACGCAATGCTACGAAATTCCTTCACCTGTCTATGGATGTGGAATCTGGGACCATTTACTTAGGGGCCACCAACTTTCTCTTTCAGCTGACATCTGACCTGCTGCTGAAGAAAACAGTTCAGACTGGGCCAGTTCTGGACAGTAAAGATTGCCTGCCCCCTGTCTCAAAGCTGGAGTGCCCTCAGGCACACTACACTGACAATCACAACAAGCTGCTGCTAGTGAACACAGTGCAGAAGGAGCTCATTGTGTGTGGCAGTGTGCACCAGGGAATCTGTGAGAAGAGGAGCCTCACGTCCATTGACCATGTCCTCTTCCGGCCAGAGAGCCCTGGCGACACTCAGTATGTTGCTGCCAATGATCCTAATATCACCACTGTGGGACTCATAGCCTACTCCAAGGATGAGGTCCCCTTGCTGTTTGTGGGACGAGGGTACACCAGCCGAGGAGTTGGAGGAGGGATTCCCCCCATCACTACCCGGAATCTCAGGGCCCACAGTGGAGATGTTCAAGCAGCAGACTCTCACTCCATTTTCTCCTATGAAGAAACAGCAAAATTGGCCGTGGGCCGGCTCTCTGAGTACAACCACCATTTCATTAAGTCCTTCACTTACCGCTCAAGTGTCTATTTCCTCTTCTACCGTCGGGACCTCAAGTCTCAATCCCGTGAGTACAAGACTTACATCTCCCGAATCTGCCTGGATGACTCTCATTATTACTCGTATGTGGAGTTACCTTTGCTCTGCCAGAGCAAAACCAATACATACAGCCTCCTGCAAGCAGCCTATGTCACCCGTCCAGGAAAAGGCCTGGCCCAGGGGCAGCTGGACACTGAGGGAGAGGTGCTGTTTGCAGCCTTCTCTGTCTGGCAGCCTTCTTCTGGCAAACTGAGTGAGGAGTCTGCGCTCTGTGTCTACACGATGGAGGAGGTAGATCGCCTGACCAACTGGACCAGGGATGTTTGCTACATGAAAGATGGGAAGTCAGAAGAAGGGGCAGAGGTGGCGTATATTGAATATGATGTCAGTTCCAACTGCGTCCAGCTACCAGCGGTAAGTGGCTTTGCACCTTTGCCAGGCTAAAGAATAGCCTGGAACATGTTCTTGTGTTGCTTTGGAGTCAGACTGTTCCACACAGATGGGTCTTGAAATCTGCTTGGGTGAAAAGCCTCTGGGCTCGGGCTGTTTCTTTGCCACTGCAGCAATGTGATGCAAGAGCTGGTGTGTCCCATTTAAGTACGATCTGTCTCATGGCTCATGCATCTCTCTGCCCCACAGGGGCCTGTTTTCTTGCAGAGGGAGATGGGATGTGTGTGGTAATGGGGAGAGCATCTGGTGTGACCTGTCCCTTTCTCATGGCAATACCAGGCAAGAGCACTGAAGCTGCAGTTCAGGTTGTTCTTTATCAGTGTCTTCACTTCCTGGTCTGCACTGCAGGGAAGGAGAGGGGTGTGTGTATGTGCACCTGTGTGTTGAGAAGGAGATTTATTTAAGGGGTTTGTCCAGTCCCTGTTGTTGATGGTGAGATGCACCTTTCAGCAACTGCCTGCAAGGGCACTCAGGAAAAACAAAAGGACACAACAAAAACCAAGTGTCAGCAAAATCCCTATTTACTATTAGTCCTTCAGCATTTTGTGTCCAGGGAAGACCCTCTTCCTTCATGGTGGTTCTTTGTCTCCAGAGCTTTAAGAGGTGGTAATCCTTTAAATTCTGTGGCAAAAGTGTGATGGGATGTTGCAGGATAAAAATGTGAACTGTGGTGGCTGTGACCCTGAATCCTTGCAGACTGTCAGCCAAGCTGGCTGGTGCTGTGGTATCAGGAACAGTGAAACAAACACAGAGCAGGAGGGCTTTCCTGGGATGGTGCTGGATGCAGTGAGGCTGCATGGTTATGGGTAGCCTGTTTTCACTCAAGGCATTGCTAGTCCTTAGCAGAGCAGTGTGTTATCTTGTGTCTTCCCTCGACAGAACAGGCTGTCTGGATAATTGCCTCTTCCCAGCCTTGTGCTACGAAGAGCGGAACAGTACCACAAAGCTCTTGGAGTTTCTAAGTTTGGATACGTGGCCCAAAACCAGTTTTAAAAGCTTTTCATTTCAGTAGCTAAAGCTGACTGTAGAGTGCTTGTGGGACAAGAAAAAAGCAAAGAGGAGACTTGGAGCAGGACAGTTGTAAGGTCAGGAGCAGTTTGTAAGAGTTTGGCAGCAGGATGATGAGCTTGATATCCTCCTTTCACTGTATTTCTCAGTTGTACCCTTTGAGGATCTGCATGGTATTATCACAGGTGATTTTTAGGGCACTTTGGGGGAGTTAAATGTCAAATTGGTGTAAATGTTTTAGAAAAATATTTCATCCAAAATGGTATAGAGTCCCCTTGTACCATTTGATCCAGTGGGGTGCACAGGGTGAAGGAAAGGGCCAGTCTTCTCTGTGTGACCTCTGGTGCACAATCCCTGGATCCCAGCTGCATGGTTTGGCAGCGGTGGGGTGAGTAAAGTAGGGTGTCCTCTTAACAAGTGTGTCCAATGATATGTAAATGTCCTAACAAACTTTATCCTTCACCATTCAGGACATGGTAGCGGTTGTCATTAAGATTGTGTCTAACAAGACATAAAGGTCTCTGCCAGCTCCAGCCTGCTCTGTTGGGTACTGACTGGAAGTGGCTGTCAGTGAACATTTTATGCAGGAACAGTTTTAACTTGATTTCGATGGTGGCAGCTTGTGCTGTATGTATGGATAATGGTAATTAATTTCACGTTTTTCTGCCTCCAAAGCAACCTGTGCTCCAGTTGTGCCCTTTTCCCTAGTTATTGTTGCCTCCTATTTTTAGACCACGAGGAGATGCTGAGTTTGGGGTTTACAGTTCAGTACAATCTCTTCAAATGGAAAAAAAAAAAACAATGCTTGTTTTTCTAAGAATTTCAGAGCCAGTTCTTTTGTTCTAGTTTGCTGGAGATCCATTAGTCTTGAGATGCAGGACACTGTGTGCAGGCTGTTAGTGTCTTGCTAATTGGAAATGTGAAACACATTTCTGAAAAGCTTGGCAAGGCTACATATCTTCTGTGGGTGTAGTTTTCCAGGTATGTAACTTGTTCTTCTGTGCTGAGCTTTCTTTTATCCATGTGTAGATGCAGGTTTGTCCCATTGCTTCTTCTGTAGGAGCTTCATCTGAACTTACTGCATCCCACTGCTTGATCCCTGAGGTGTATTTTCTGCTGTGTTACCAAGACACTACATGCTGAAAACAATTCAGACAGCTTCCATGTAAATTTGTATAAGCACTTTATACAATTATCATGGTCTTAATCCTGTAGAATGGAACAAGTTTCAGCTCTTGACTGTGATTAACTGCGCTGCTGACAGTCCCTGCGAGGCTGTAGGGTGACTGTGCCAGGGCACAGGTCACGTTGGGTTAGGTAGATAAATGCTTTGTGTGTCAACTGACTTACCCTTGGCATCACATATAGTTAGCAGTGCTGAGCACAACTAGGGTACAACTATTTCTGACTCTTACGTATTATTTTTTTAAGCATACTTTGAAAAATCAGCCTCAAGAGTGACATGATTAGGCTCTAGTGTTTATCTGAATTGATGTGAGTTAGATAGAATCCCATTGAAAATAAACACTCAGTGCTTTGGAGTATGGGAATTTGGCTGCAGCTCACTTCCTATTAAATCTTATAGGAACTGGATAACTGGAAAAATAGAAATCTTTAAGTTACAAGAAGGTGGTTGGAAGAAGCTTAAGAATCAAGTGATAGGGCTGAATGATAAGAAAAAAATATCTGTCACTTAAAATTAATGATAGCTTAGAGGAGGATAAAAATGAATTATCTTTAAAAGTTTTAACTTCCTCTGAAGCTCGAAGTCAGAGCCTTATACCTCACTTGCAGAAAATCACTGAAATTAGTATTTGAAAAGAAAATAATAAAGCATCAGAATGGAAGGAGTGCTGGTCTGACTGACATGGTTACTTGCATGGAACTTCTGTGTAAGCCCTGTTTGCCTGCTGTAGTAGTAATATATTTGAGAAGTAAATGGAGGTCATCAGGTTAAATGTATTTTTACCGTGGGATCTCATAGGCTTTGTCAAAAGTTCATGATCATTTTTAGTTTCTCCAGGAAGCAAATATAAAACAAGCAAACAAAACCAAGCAACAACAACCGAAAATAAACCCAAAAACCTACCCACTACCAAAGAAATTGGAGTAGAAGTTGGGGGGATGGATCAGGTCAGGTTTTCCCTGGAGGTCTGTGAGGGGAGATGAGCTGATGCCTCAAGAATGTCACGTTGTGTGGTTACAGCTCATCTCCAGCGGGGGCAGCTCCATTGCCTGGTGCTGGATGGTACCGCGCAGCTCAGTGCTGCCAAGTGCAAAGCCACGGACATCAGACAGAAGGAGGACATAACCCTGTGCACAAGGACTCTGAATTCAACCACGTTGCCCCAGGCAAGAGAGGGAACTGGAGTCAGTGTGGACTTAGCAGTTAATGCCTCTGCTTCACACACAGCTTTGTAAGAATAATTAGTAATGGATTGGAGAGGAGGAGGGTGAAAATGCTACCCCTAAGAGATTCTATGATGAAAATCATTAGTTTAAACAAACTACATTGTTTTAAGATAAGCCGCTAATCAATTAAAAAGTGATGGCTTTATTGGTAATTGTTGGGCGAAGAATCATGCATTCAGTCTGCAAAAGGATACCATAAAGTTAAAGTAGACACAGAATGAGGTGTTAAGAAAGATAAAGAGCAATAGAGGAACTATCCTAGACAAGACTGAGTTTGTAACGTAGGAAAAAGATGAATCATAATGGAATATCTCCTCTTTCCACATACGAATAGTAAATTGGCAGCTTTTATTCTCTTTCCTTTCGAATTCAGTGAGTGAAGGTTTGGTGGGATTGGGAGGGATCTAACTGTAACAGGAGGATGACTGTTTCACACAGCGCTGTGGGGCTAATTTTCTTGAATCTCCCAAGACTCAGAAGAACTGAAGCATTGTGCTGAGATGACTCTTGTTTTAATTTTTTATGGGTCTCTGTTTGTACGTGATTTCTTTGTGTGGTTTGTCAGCTCTTTGGAGCAGGTTGGGCTCCACCCTGTGTCTATGTATATCTGATGCTTTGGGTATCTGCTTCAGGCTTACAATTTGTAGGTGATACAGTAAGACCATGGTAGTTGTTAGAGAAGATGCTTGTGACCAGGTGGTTTTACACATCTTCCTGTTTCATTCTGAAAAATACAATAAATGTTTCCTGAAGGGGATTCGTAGAATCATAGAATCATAGAATAGTTTGGGTTGGAAGGAACCTTAAAGATCATTGAGTTCCAACCCCCCTGCCATAGGCAGGGACACCTCCCACTAGATCAGGCTGCCCAATCCCTTGTCCAGCCTATTCTTGAACACCTCCAGAGAGGGGGCATCCACAACTTCTCAGGGCAACCTGTTCCAGTGTTTCACCACCCTCACTGTAAAGAATTTCTTTCTTATGTCTAGTCTAAATCTATCCCCCTCCAATTTACATCCATTGTTTCTAGTCCTCCCATCCGATATTGTGACCAGTAATGGTTCTTGGAGAACTTCAGTAGTTTTAGTGCATTTTGTTACTGATGCTGAATGAACTTAGCTGAAATTTCTGTGAGAGTACAATCAACCAACATATCTAGAGCTAACTACTAAAAACTGGGGTGTTTTATTCTCAGTTGAAAAGTTTAGAGAAGTTCAAAGTCATGTTCACTGCTAGGGCATTTGTTTGGGGAATTTGCGTGGAAAAGGATGGTGGGAAGTGTTAAAGTTGCTAATTCTTTTTGTATCCTTTTTTTTTGTTGTTATTGATTTCCCTTTGCTTTCTTCTCCCCAATGAAGGACACTCTGTATGCCTACCCCTGTGGCTCTGACCACACTCCCAGCCCAATGGCCAGCCGAGTGCCCTTGGAAGCAGTCCCTCTCCTGGAGAAGAGGGATGCTCGTCTGACAGCTGTGGCAGTGAATGTAGAAGATGGCCACACCATTGCTTTTCTGGGAGACAGCAGAGGTAGACTGCATAAGGTACGATCTGGATGCAACAGGAAGCAGAAAATAAAACTCATGAGGGATGCTCAGGTAGAAGGGGAAAAAAGGCAGTTTCTTGTGTCCCTTGGGAAGTCAGGATCCTGGTAATTATCACAGTAATACTGACTGTTGAGAATCTGAATACCCCAAACATTTGTCATGTTGCCTTTGGTTATATCTGAGCCAGTGCCAGGGCTGGTGCATCCTCCATGGTTTCTGTAAGTATTGCTGGGCACATGCTTCAAATGGCTGAAGTCACTGCATTGGGATTTTGGTGGGATGCTGAAGTACTCATATACAGCGGTGGTTGCAACTTGATCCTCACGTAGAATGGGTGCCTACAACTCCTGCTGTGGTGCTTTATCTGTGTGCAACTGTGCCTTTCTTGCAGGTGTACTTAGGGGCAATGGGAGCCACACACACATACGCCTCTTTGGCTATCCAGTTAAACAGTGTGGTGAGTGGAGACCTGCTGTTTGACCAGTTGCAGGAGCACCTCTTTGTCATGACCCAGTCAATGGTAAGAGCATTGAAATCCCTTTCATACAAGAGCTGAAAGGATTTGAGGTCCAGATAAACTACTGAGAGTGGAGGAGGCAGAGAAACAGTGTATGTGGTTAAGCCTGTGCTGAGCAGCAGCTGCCTGCTGGTCTGGTTTATGAGAAGAGGACTGGAAGGGAGCATGGAGAAAGTCTTGTTACCCAAAACTATAGCCTTTTCCACGTGTGTTTCCATAAGCCAGGGTGTATCAGCAGTGATGGAGGAATGTGAACTGTAGGCTATAAAAGGCTGCTCTATTGGCATGAAGACAAGAAGCTGCACATTCCTGGGTTCCTCTGCACTGAGCATCTTCCGTCTTAGCAGAAGAATGTGAGCCTTCTGAGTTCACAAGTAATGTGACCTGTCTTGGCTTTGCAAAAGATTTAAAAAAAAAGAAAAGGGAGATGTTTTAAAAGTGTGATAACTTCTCCCATTTTTAATCAGTTAAAAGATCGAGCTGTACTTCTGCAGGCATGTAACCTACACAAAGCAGAAGTGTGTGGGAAATGTCTTCAGATAGCAGAGGTGCACTCTGACTGGGTATATAATAACAGACAAATGAAGCTGTATAAGGAACTATGTGAGGCATGCTTCTCTCCTCCTCCTCTCCTGTATTTTGTAATTCTGTTGGTGCCCAATGGCAGCTGGAAGAGAAGAGGGATTGTGTGATGCCTCAGGCTCTTGGGGTATTGATGTCTGCTGTGTAGGAAATCCAGCTATGGATACTGAGAGAGGATTTGTACAACATCCCTCATATCAGCTCCTTGAGCTGGAAAGAAAAGTATCCTCCTTGCAAAGGAAAAGCAGTCTGAGTTACTCTGAAGGAAAGAACTAAACAAAATGAGAACATGCTACAAACCCCCTGCTTCCTGTCACACCCCTACTGCACTTTAAGATACTCAGAAATTTTGTAACACTTCAAAGAAGGAGTTGGAATCTGTGAGTGGAAGGAGATTAGGGAAATCTGAATATATATCCTTAACAGTAATTGTTCTGTCAATAAAAAAAATGCAAATTACATCATGTACTTAGGAAAAGTAATAGGTTAAGGATTAAAAGTTGATATTTTAAAGTAACTGGCAGTGTAGTAGCTGTAATAAAGGATTAAAGAAGATGGTGAGAGGCTGAAATCAGTAATGATAGTAAGTTAAAGCGTAAGTATTTTGCAAGTAAAACTTGCCTCCGGATGGCAGAAGGTTTTCATTCCACACAGATCAAAGCTTCTTAGTCTGCTTTCAATCAAAATAATAGTTCTGCCACATCGAGTGGGCAATGGGATGTTCAGAGGCCTCAGCTGGAGCTGCTGCCTCCAGCTTCAGTCACCCATGCATCAAGAGAGATGATGATCCCTCCAAACAAGCAAAAGTATATTCAATTCACAATTCTTTGATCCATTTTGTTAAAACATAGATCTATCACTAAATAAAGTGTGTTTATTTCAAAATGCATCCCAGGTAACCCATTAATAGCAATACATTTTGTTTGCCTCATTGTGTTTGTACAGCCTGACATTTATATGCTCTTCATCAAGATGTGAAATGGCCATTCAGGTGGGCTCTGGACACTTGTTCCTTTTTTCTTACTTTTCAACAGTCTTGAGAATTAGAAAGTTTCAATGAGTATGCAGATGGTGAGACTTGCTAGCGAGGCAGAAGAAGCCATGGAGCCTGTGTTTAGTGTCCTTGTTTTCACCATTTTCTTGCTCTGGCAGGTGGTAAAAGTTCCCATACTGGAGTGTTCCCTGTACTCAGACTGTGAATCCTGCCTGGCAGCGAGAGATCCCTATTGTGGCTGGTGTGTCCTTCAAGGACGGTAAGATAGATCACTGGTCACCAGCAATGATTTTGAGGGATGGTGCTTAGGATCCTCTTATTGAGGACTCTTTCACTTCTTTCTCCTTTTCTGATGTTGATTGATGAGGCATGGTTTATTCCATCATGGCTGTCTTCTTGCTGGCACTATCTCCTGACAGAATGCTGTGGGAACTAGTTCATGACCCTTGAACCCCATCAATAGTTCATCCTATTATTGAGGGTGGTGTGAGACTGGGACTTCCATGCCTTGTGTAGCAGCTTCCTCAAGATTCTGGCAAAGCTTCAGCCAGCCAGTGTTGGAACATGTCCTATTAAAACTTCACAGATCTCTCATGGGGCTTCTTGCTATTTCTCTGCAGGTGCAGCCGTCGCTCCGAGTGCTTGCGATCCAGGTTGAGTGAGCAGTGGCTCTGGAGCTTTAACTCTACACAGCAGTGTCTGTCTGTCCAGTCACTAACTCCAGCTAATATCAGCAGAGAGGAAAAGAGAAATGTGAGTGGTGATGATCCTCTTATGATGCTCAAGCATGTAGAAAGATATTTGCAAGCTGTGAGAAGTCGCAAGTCTTCCTGTTGCTTTTGATGGCGTAACTGATTCAAACTGCCTTTGTGCACACGTTGCCTGCCTCACATAAGGGACTTATCTCCTGGTACAGCTGAGTTGTAAATTTCATTTTGTTCCCCATAAAACAAAGTGTCCTTGCTTGCTAAGAGTTACAGAGCATTCTGGACTATTTGATGACTACTCAGATGGCTATGTATGTATAAGGTGTCCATGACCGTGATCTCACAGTGTTTCTAACACTCACTGTCAGGAAGATCTGTAAGGAGCCAGCCAAAATTACGGCTTCAGTCTGGCATCCAAGGGCTGTCAGGAAAGCTAAGAAGGTGCTACAGTGTTTTGAAGTCTGGCATTGTGTAAGGAGGTGGGAAAAAGAACCTGTTTTTTCCTAGAGATTTGGGCAAAGGGGGAAGTTGCCAATTTCTTGGTGGGTGGCAAGTTCAGTTTGGGAATTAAAAAGAGAATTAAAGAAACCATCAATCCATAGGTGTATGTGTAGGTAAATACTTTAGGGGGCTTTTATATGGAAAAAATAAACCCAGAACATTAAGTGAAATAAAGAATGTGTTGGAGGGCAAGCTTTTTACTGGATATTATTGAATTGCTAGATATTCTTGGCTATCTGGGACTTACCATCTCTGCGTGAAGAAGAATTTTACTCGTGTTACTTTGAAGATTATGAAAGCCCAGCAGTTCTGACAGAATCGGGAATCATGTGCCCTTCTCCAGATCCCAGCCAAGCACCAGCTTTGCCAGCAGGAGCAGGTCAGTGGAGTGGTTGAAATGGAGCACATCAATTCTGATAATGATAGGATAAAGTATGCTGTAGGTCCATCAGGTTGCCAGGATTAACAGCCATGAATGTATATGGTGTCAGCAGGTGTTCACTTCATTCTGTCATAATATCTGCTTGCTTTCTACTGGTGTCACACACATCCTGTGCTATTTTGGGATGTTGCCAAATTCCAATGCCAAATTCTGGTATTTGGAAGGAGATCCTGCTTGAAGGTTTGTCTGCAAATCTGAATATGATCTGAAATGCAGTCAAGAGTGGTGGCTGGTTTGGCAGCTCTTTTGTAAATCTGGAGAGAGAACTATCTTAAATACTACTTTCTGTTTAAATGAAATAAAATGCAAACCTCAAAATCCATGCAGTAGTGGGAAAAGGAAGTACATGTAAGGGAAAACACAAAGAGAGCCATAGTTCTTAAAGTTAGAATTAATCTGAAATGCAGCATGGTCTCAGAAAATACATTCTATTACTGTGAACAGTAACTGCCAGAGTATTGCTAATTGGCCAATCTGGAAAGTTTTCCATTTATAGTCATTACACTGGGTATTACCCAACCTGTCACAGTGAGCGCTGATGAGCTTCCTTCTTCAAAGAGCTTGTTCATCTGATGTAAAAGGCAGGTGCTGGTTGGGAAGCATTCCACAGTGTTCACCAAAATGGCTAAACAGATTTTCCATGCAAATATGCAGCAGTCTGAAACAATCTCCATGAACATAACTTGACAGCAGAACCCAGCTAAAACACTCATTCAATCTCAACCACCTTCATTTTCTGCATTATTTACAATATTGTTATATCTGTTGGCATTCACTCTGCTTTAGTATGGAAAGAGCCAACCAGGTCTCTGTTCAGTGTGGTCAGGCATGGAGAGAAAGGGCTTCATGTGCTGCCACCACAGACAGATGGGCAGCACTGGCTTCTCAGTTTAGCTTTGCAACCGTGGGCCTAGATTTAAACACAGTTTTAAAGAAGCAATGGTAGATCAATCCACAATCTGTTTCTTGTTATTCTAGGCTTCAACCATTCTTATTGACTCCTTTGTAATTCAGTCTTACTTTTATTTCAAGACTCCATAGATGCTTTACCGATGTTATTTTCATAACAACTGAGGCTTAACAAGATGCTTCTGTTCTTCTGTTACTGGCTCGTAGCTGGTTTGTGTCTTTGTGTCTGTCTGATCTATTTGTGTCGTCCTGTTACTTCCGCAGCTCTTCTCCCACTCAATGAGCTAAGGCCAGGCACTCTTAGCAAGAGTTTTGCCCTGTTAACTCTGGCAGCCTTTTCTTTCTGTTCCTTTGTTACTCAGACTTCCTGTCCTCTTTACTGGCCCTTCTTTGCAGAGTTTCCATGCTCTGCTAAGATGAATTTGAAGCTAATAGCCTGAATCATACACTGTTTTATAAATGAGGTCTCATCAGGGCCATGGATAGCAGCACTTTCCTGGTGCTGCTTATAATATTTTTCCCAGCAAAATATTTGCTCTTTCTTCATCTTTGTTTTAAAGGCTGTATACCAGCTCATCTGCTACTTTCAGCTGTTGAGCTTCAAGTCGACAGCAGAAACTCCTGCTCTCAATTTGCAAGTGCTCAACCTCATCTTCTCTACTGTCAAACTGCATTACCAGCAGCCATAGGAAATAATGGACTTTTTGAAGGAAGGAATATTCCTAAATATGGTGTCATAACCCTGAAATCCTGGGAGGTGTTAGCTATTCTACTACTGCCAAATGTAATCTCTCCTATGACAGTGATGGGAGTTGGCAGCACTGTGGTGACTTCTGCCTCTAGCTGCATCAGACACCCTTATTTTCTCCTAATCGTGGGGTTTCATACACACCTCATCAGCAGCTATTTTACTAGCACACTGCTGCACTTGTCAGCCTATTAGGAACCAAGCTTAGGCCTGACCAACCCTTCATCAGACATGTTAATAGGTTTGCTGTCTATATTCTGAGAGAGAAACTATGGAGAAGCTTCTTCTTACTTATTTTTACAGCAGACTGGGAGAAGTGGTAGCTCCTGGAGCAAGCAAAGAATGTGATGCATTCCTGTACTAATACCCAATTTTAGGATTGGGGGCATTTGTCTGGAACAAGATTAATTAGCTGGTTTAGTACTGTCATATGCAAAATGTCTCCTTCAGGCTTATGCTATCCCCTGCAGTAAGTGTTGCCCCATCTCTGCAGCTATTTGGTCAATTAGAAAGCATTGGGAGTCTCTTCCTAAAGAGAACTGGCTATCCTGAGGCTTGTAGCTGATGTTAGAATTGGATTTAAAGCAGATAAACCTTCAGTCATTGCAAGTGAGATTACAAGTCTTGTAAACCTCTTCACTGACTCAGTTCTTAGTCTGAATATAGAACAGAGCTCTCAAGGTGAAGGCAGTATGTGAAGGACATGTCAGTTCTAGGGGGTTGTTTTTCCTTTGGATGACAAAGGAAGACAGTCAGCTTTGAGCCTGGAATATTACACCTTCCTCTAATGTGAAATGACAGTGGAATTATAGGAGATAAAGATGAAGAGATCCTCAAACTAGTCTTCTTTCCCATGGGTTGGCAGAAACTACCTCTGACAAACTTGTCCAACCTGTTTGTAGTATCCGTAGGATAATCCAGTGATTGAGATGCTGGAAGTACAGAAGGCAAATCTGTCTTCAGGTTTTACAGTGTCTTTCCTAAAGCATGCTGTGTCTCTTAACAATTAGGCAGACTTGTAGTGGCTCCATTTCTAAGAAATTCTTATTTTCATTTTCAGATCATGTCACCATAAAGCTCGTAGTGCGTTTCCATGACATCTTCATTGCTTCTGTGGACTTCTCTTTCTATGACTGTGCTGCAGTGGCCCTGCTGTGGAAATCGGCACCGTGAGCACCTGATTTTTCTTGTCTGTAGTTGTAGAGAGGGTGGCTGTCTCTTCCCGGGTTGTCTTAGCAGCTGCTTTTCTATCTTTGCTCCAGGTGCCAGAAGTGTGTGAGCAGTCTCTGGGGATGTAACTGGTGCATCCAGCAACACCTCTGCACCCACAAAGCAGCCTGTGAGGAAGGAACCATTATCTACAATGAAAGGGTGCGTCTCCTGCTTGCTTCTAGTCCTGTGTGCCATAACAGCCTCAGCAAGTTGCATGAGTCAGGTCTCTTCTCAGGTAAAACAGCAGCTGCCAGTCACAGGAAACAAGGAGGTGAGCTGCATAAGGCTCTGTGTCCCTCATGTTACAAGTCTTTGCTAGGTTCCTGGGGAAGTGTCATCAGATGAAGCAGGTCACCCTTCTCCTGGGGTTTTCAAAGCAAAGGGATGAGAGCAAGGTGTGAGGGAGGCTGTGAGTAGGAAGATGTCTGGTTTGTGGATTCCACAGGTGACCTTGCAGTTTTGTGGGTAGTGAAGGCAGGCAGACCTCCCTCTGAGTGAAGGTGAGTGCAGGCATCTGTGACAAGAGAATATTGCTGATCATCTAGTCCATGAGCATTCTTCAGCTTCATCCCAAGAAAAAGTAGCATGAGATGTAGCCCTTATTGAAGTCCAGAGGGTGAAGCAGGCTCTGTGATTACTATGGGAAGTAATATGGACTGGTTTTCTGCTGGGGTTATATTCTGTTGCATTTCTTTGTCTTCTGACTCCACCATGTTGTTTTTCTCTAGGCCCAGATCCCAACTTCAAGTGTGTTTCCTTCTTCAGCAGCTCCCCTCACCAAGTCCTCTACCACATCCCTCCCCGCAACCATGAAACCCGTCACTCCCCCCATGCGTGTGGTACCCAGCACTGTGCCCTACACAGAGCCCAACCATGTTACACCCTCTGCAGCCTCAGACGTGATGACTGAGCCTACAGAAATCCTCACCTACACGTACTTGACTCTCTCAACTGAAGCAGCCTCTCTCCAGGCTGTCACAGAATCCCCTTTACCACCACCAGCAGACAAACCTGCTGTCACTGTGCTGGAGACAACTTCTTCTGCTGTATCTGTCCTCACCAGCCCCTCCAAAAACATGGATCATGCTGCCTTGCCCACTGAAGAGCCAGCCACCACCCAGGAGCCACAGCACACTGACCCACCCACCACCACAGTGGGTAGCCCTCTGCACACATCTGCAGCAGCAGTGACACCTTCCCCTCATGTCACCAGTTTCAAGTGGTCTCCGAGTTCTTTTCCTACCACAGAGTCACTGATGACTGCCAGCCCATCTCCCCAAGTCCCCAGCCAGGTGCCAGGGGATCCCACTGCCTCTGATGACTCTCCCAGATTGCTGGGAACTGAATTACCTGCTTCAGAGCTCCCAACATCATCTCCCTCAGACTGGCTGCTAGAGGAAGGCACGGAGCTCCAGGACACAGAGGACTGGATGGATTTGCTGCAGACTGACAATGACACATCTCCCTTCTCTGCTTCTACTCTTTTGTCGGGTGATGGTGATTCTTCTGAGAGGGATGTCCCAGACTTTCCCAGAATCCTCCACCCTGACCTCGACTATCAGTATGATGCCCCTGAATTTTGGGAGGAGGTAAGTTGCTAGGCTTTAGAGTTCACAGTCTGAGGCTGCAACAGTGAAATTTTCATACAGATTGCTGGTCTAGTGTTTCTGCACACAGGAGAGGCTGTTCCCTCTGAGAGTGTAGTAGCTACATGCTATTACATGCAGGATGAGAAGAGGCAGCCTCTGGATGTTCTCAGGTCTTGTAGAAATGCTGCTGACCTGAAGGTGGCAGCTGCTGTCACGTCCAGCATATTCACAGCTTTCTGCTCTTCATCTCTTGCATTTCTTTTCTTGGCATCTCAATAAAGAAGCACAGCCTTGCCTTGTTTCTCTGTTGGCTTATTAGGCTTTGGATTTCTGTATTGGAGCCATGGAGTTATCTTTCTCTAAATACTTGTATTTGTTCTCAGAATCAAGAGCTGATCTGGGGTCCAGATGCATGTCCCTGTGTGCAGGGAATCCAGGGGTCTTCGCTGTTTCCAGTCAACGTGGCAAGGAAGATAACCCTGCTGGGGAAGAACTTCCACCTCTATCAGGTAGTCAGCCAGTAACTTCAGCATTGAGAAGCTCTATTAATACAGAGCACTGTGTGAAACTTGTCCATTGGACTTGCTAAAAGAACATGCATGGCAGTTGTGGCTCTGTCTGGGTTTCTCTTGTGTGCAGCAACACCTGGAGGAATGACCTACTTCAGTGACTAAAGAATTAGATAGATGGATTTATTGTTGGGTAGGAGGTTGCTCAGAGAAAGGGGGGGGAGTATAGGTGTGCACCAACCTGCTGGAGAAGACCTACATGCATTTGGATTAGGTTACACCTTTGCTTTACTGTAGATAGTTCGTGGAATAACTTCCTGTTGAATCTCAGATGATTGTGTCTCTGTAAGATAAGTCATCTGTTCCCTTTCCTTTCTGGCATGCTCATGTTTATGTGGCCATTCCTGCCATACCTGAAACTTCTTCAATGAGGAAAACCACCCTTGAAAGCTATGTTCCTTGGGTGTGCCTCTGATAAACATTCTCTTCGCTTTTCAAGACAGAAGACTGATTTACTGACCTTTTACAAACAGCCTCCTCAGAGCCTGCAACCCACAGATTTAATTGTTACTTTATACATTAAACCTGATAAACTGCATTGTTCAGAGGAGTGGAGCTCGTTACAGATATATAACCATCCTTTTTAGAGTCGTGGAATGGTTTGGGTTGGAAAGGACCTTGAGGATCATCTAGTTCCAACCCCCCTGCCATGGTCAGGGACACCTCCCCTAGACCAGGCTGCTCAATGCCTCATCCAGCCTGGCCTTAAACACCTCCAGAGAAGGGGCATCCACAACCTCTCTGGGTGACCTGTTCCAGTGCCTCACCACTCTCACAGTAAAGAACTTCTTTCTTATATCCAGCCTAAATCTCCCCTCTTCCAACTTGCATCCATTACTCCTACTCCTGCCATCCTGTACCCTATTAAAAAGTCCTAACCCAGCCTTTGTATAGGCTCCCTTCAAGTGTTGATAAGCTACTATGAGGTCCCCCTTGAGCCTTCTCTCTTTTTACATGAAGTGTCTAAGCAACTCCTTGGAAGATTTACAGGAGAGAGAAGAAAAATACACTTGGCATTTTTTGAGGTGTACTGCCCCTAATCCATGTACTCCACTCTTCATTTCCAAGCTGGTGTGTCACAAACCCACTGTTCTGTCTTTAATTCCTCTTCCCATGCTGAGTCCTCCTCACTGAAACACACATGCTCCCTTCTAGTGTTTTGTTTTGTGGTGATTTACCTCTCATGCATGGGAGCAGTGACAGCATAGAGAGCCCTTGAATATAGCGTAGAGTTGACATAATGGAGGGGATGAAAGGAGGGAATGTTGCTGCTCACACAATAAGTGGCTTGGTGAAAGGTACTGCACTAGAGAGGCAGGAGTGTGCTGTTGTCTGTCAGGAAGCTCCATGTGGTTGAGAAATGGTGCCATGTGTATTTTCTCTGCAGGACCAACAGTGGGACTATGAGTGTGTCCTGAATTTGGAGGGGAAAACAGTGGTGATGGATGCTTACGTGGAAGGAGACGAAACAAACCAGTCTCTTTTTTATATCACCTGCCAGATGAACCAGGTGAGTGCTTGGAATACAATGCCATTTCAGAGTTCACACTGGTGGTGGAAAGCTCTCTGGGGAAAAGAGCATATTCTTCAAAAATATTCATAGAATATTTGGACCCTCAACTGTGATACTGTTACCTCATGGTACTGATAATTTCACCTTGCAGAAAGATTGTGCGGTCTGAGCCACACAACTTGTTATATATTTGTTGTAGTATGATGTAGTGGCCAGGACGGTGCCACTTTGGCTTTAGCTGTAGACACTCTTGTTCATGGTTCTCTGGATCATGGAGATCCAGAGATCATCCTATAATGAAGGCTCCTTTGTGAAAAGAAAAATGCTGTTAACACCAGTTTTGTTCTTAGTGATGGAAACTGGCTTGTTGATTGTAAGATTAACAGGCAAAATGGAATCATACATTTCTGGATGATGTGTACATTTTATTGGTAAGATTTGCAAGCAAAAGCAATATTTTTAGCTCACAAACATATGTGATTAAGGGAGAGGAACATCACAGGCTTTTGTGCTCAAGAGCCCTGCAGACCAGTTGTAATCCTACATCTTCAGCTGTGCTGAAATGGCAGAAATGCCAGCTTGAGCAGTTTTCTGAGTGGGTGTTTTGTAGCTAGGAATTAGCCACTTAAGAATGCAGTTGGGAAATTAGACAAGTATTGTTGTGAGCACACCAATGCCTGCTACTCTTTCTAGAGTTGGCTGCTGACTGAACTAGTGGGGACAGGGTTGTGCTGCCATTGCTCCAGCAAACACTGCCTTGTCTGCATTCTCTGTATAGGCTGTATGTGCCAGTGTGCTATGCAGGATGGATGCTGATGCCTTTTGCCTATCTAACTGGCTTGTTTATGTTTTTATTAAGTTCTTTGTCTTGATGGTCTTTGTCTTTGCAGTACAGTTACACGGCGCCACAACTCGAATTCAATGCTGTAGTTTTTGTGCAGAGGCAACAACACCTTCGAGTGGACAGTACTGCTGATCTTCATGGTAGGAGCACAGCACCCCCCAGTAAAAATACAGCAGATGAGGTGGAAAAGAATTGACAAATCCTCAAATGAGGATTTCTGCATCTATAGGAGTCCTGTCATGTGGTAACTAAGGCCAAGCTGAACAAGGCACAGAGCAACCTGATCTAGTGGGAGGTGTCCCTGCCTATGGCAGAGGGGGGTGGAACCAGATGATCTTTAAGGTCCCTTCCAACCCAAATTATTCTATGAAAACATACAGCCTCATTTCTTTTGGTTGTCAAAGGGGCAGGTGGGGGAAGAAAGTTCTGTGCAAGATGCCTTAGAAGATGTTTGCAGATGCCTCTGAATTTTTCTCCTTCACAGTAACTTTCTACAACTGCTCTGTGGGACACACCGATTGTAGCCGCTGCCAAACAGCTGACTCAAAGTACAACTGTGTGTGGTGTGGAGGTGACAACCCCAGCTGTATCTTCAGGGGCTCCTGCAAGGAAGAGATAGAAGACCTGTGTCCAGCACCTCTCATTCACTCTGTGAGTAACTTGCTCACTGCACCTGGGGCAAGCAGGGCTCCACTCTCCGCTTGAAATCAAGGAGCTGTAACTTGGGGTACAAACAGTGCAGCTCAATAATACAAGTGTAGAGAAAATTAGTGCTATTCTAACTCTACTGTGATCCCTCCGTGCTGTGAGTGTGCCAGACTTCTGTTTGCTGATGCAGAGCAGTGGGGAAAGATGCAGTTGTATCACATACAAGCTGAAACAGGAGGAGCAGAGTCATTCAGGAACTGGTAGAGGGTCCACAGGGTGGATCTTCCAACTGCCCTGAGCCAAATACTGAAATAGGTTGGTCCACCTGAGCCTGGAGTAAAGGAGAGTGAAAACCTAATTATTACAGCACAGCAAGGGGTGGGAAAAGCATGACGGGTTGCCAGAATTAATTATTTTTGTCTGTTTATTTTAAATGTTTCTTGCTAACTGCCACATGACAAATGTCTGTAGCCATGTGTCACTTTTGCTGTCAGCTTGTTCTCCCTCCGATGGCACACAACATCCATGTGCTGCATCTTGTCTTATCTTGGATGCTGCTCAGGAACAGAGCTTTGACGTTTGTGCAGCATGCAATCCATTGTCGTACTGATGCTGAGGGGGAATGATGCTTGCTGCTTCAATACCAGTAACGTGTATTGGCTTGTGTATTCCCACTTTTCAGCAGAAATGCCCTGTGGAGTGGTCAGCGTGTTGATGAGAAGGCAAAGCAAGGGCAGTCCTTCCCTTAGAAGTCTATAGGGGATTATCACCTCCTGGGGAACCCACCTGACAATAGTGAGGAAAGAAGGCTCCAACTGGTGTGTTCTTTATGGCCTCTCTTGTGATGAGGATGCACCCTGGTACTAGTCCAAGCCAGTAAAAGGAATCCTGACCCCACAGAGTTTGCAATAAGGCAGTTGAAGGGCCCTGTGCTGTAGATCAGTTGCCAGACTTCAGAGGTCTGAGATACTATGACATTTACACATGCGCGGATGTCTTTGCAGGTGTACCCCCTGTCTGGACCAGTGGAAGGTGGCACTAGAATCACCATCACTGGCTCAAACCTCGGGCAGAAACATCAAGACATTGCAGAAACTGTCACTGTTGCAGGAATTCCCTGTGCCGTAGATGCTCAAGAGTATGAGATCTCTAGCAGGTAGAGTATCTGTGAAACCTCCTCCCAGAGGCAGGTGCTGGCTTTTCCCCTGGCTGCTGGCACCAGACTGAGATGTCGTTGCCTTTGTTGTAGCAGATATTGAGCCATTTCCCAGGGAGTGCCCCTGAGTAAGGTCACTGTCTGATTAGTGACTCAGGAAGTGACCTTAGGGAGATAAGGTGGTGTACATGGTGACAGTCAAACAGGACTGCCCCAGACTGGCCATGCAGCCAGGACAGAGCCTGCAGGCCAGCGGCATCAGGGACTCACAGGCTCTGAACCAAGCAGTTTCATGAACATCTCTCCCAGCTACACAATGACTTCAAAAAATAAAGGATGTGGCTTGTGCAAGTGTCACCACTAGAAAAATATCCTGATGTTAGCACAAGGTGAGGATGCGAATGTATGGTTGGAGATACAGTACAGATTCTTGCCTCTGCTTGAGTAGGGATACCCCCCTAGACTGTCATTCTTCACTTGCCAGCCAAAATTCCACATTCCAGAACAAGTTCAATGAAAGAACCAGGGACAGACCTAAGAGTCCTGGTGGGGACCCTGTGCCACCCTGCTGGTGGCTAGGAGTGCCTGGCAGGTCACACAATGCTTATAAAAGTAGTTTCTAGGAGGTGGATAAGAAGCAGAAAGACCTGTCCTCCTGAATCCAGCCAATGTAAGTGGCAGAGGACTTGGATAGCTGGTGTGTTTGGCCAGGCCAGGACCAGGTAACAAGACAATGTAGGGGTAGTTGAGACGTGTGATTGGGGGCTAGCTAGGAAGCAAGGAGAAAGGAATATTTGTGGCAGAGCGAGTAGTTGGGAGCCTTGGATGAGGGAGGGAGAGGAGCCAAGCAACCATCAGGAGAAGAGGAGAGCAATTGTGAGTAACCTCTCATCAAAGCTATCGCAAACCCATTTTTCATTCCACTAGCTGTAGCACCTTTCCCTCTGGGAGCCAGGTAAGATCCTGCTGGGAAATGGCCTGCTGTGTTGCTCAGTGTTGTCCTGTCTGTGCACCTCATTTGTCTGGATCCATCTGCTTTCTGTTTTCATCCTAGAATTAGAGCACAGTCTTTCTGGGATTAGCACTGTCTTTGTTCTATGTCTGTAAATCACCTGGCATCACAGGGTCCTTGCTTGGGACTGCACTGTCTCGAGTTTAAATTCATGAGCCTCTTTGAGGGGTTGTAGCTGTGAACCTGGAACACACTCCTGAGGAAGGGCCAAATGAAATTTATCACATACTATGTAGGAAGGCTGGAGAGTCTCCTGCAGAGCAGTTTTTCTGACATCAAATCAAATGAGAGTTTCCTTGCTGCTGTGTTCTAAGTACAGCCTGACCTTACAACTTGTCAACATCTCCCACACCAAACTGTGACAGGAGAGAGGGCTGGGAGGAATGAGTGGTGCAGAGCAGGGGAACTGGCTGCTCCCAGAGGGCTACTGGCTGAAGACCAGTGCCAGCTAAACCTACTCACTTGAGTTTTCTTCAGCATCACACACAGCACTAATGTGTGGATTGACTGCTGTCAGACTGGATCCACTCTAAATGTGACTGATTTGATCAGGTCTAGACAATAGCAGAGTTGTTGGACTCTGCTGTTATGTTTCTGTGATACAGTAGGATTCAACCTATCTATACCAGAAGGAAGACTCTTAAATGGGATGGGCCTGTTTGGAACCACTCCCTGCTTTTTCCTGCTGCACCTACTCCAGCTCTTTAAGATGTTTCTCAGTGTTTGGTTGGCTATTCCAAGCATATGATAAGGTTGAAAGAAGGGAGCTGTGGTCACTAGATGGTTTTAGGACATGATGCAAATGGATACAGCTCATCTGCTCTTCCATGGTGAGACTCTGTTCTTGGATTGCCCTGCAGCATTGTATGCATCACTGGTGGGAGCTGGACAGAGAGATCTGGGCATGTTGTGGTGGAAGTGCCTGGTGGAGGACGTGGAGTTTCAGGGAATATTTTCACCTATCAGGTAATGTAACTATTGCTTCTCTAATGCCTCTCCCTGTTCTTCCAGTTGCTAAATGACTGTCTGTTGTGTGAACTTCTGGGACTCTACTGCTGCCAGAATTTTTATCTGATTTTTCTGGTGTTACTGTCCTGTGACATTTTTTGTGGTTTCTTTTGATTTGGGGGTGGTGTTTTTTCTTCCCCATCTTTAGATAATTAGAGCAGCTGTACAGAAGAATACCAAAGATTCTGTAGTCTAGTGACTTTTTAATTTATTTTACAATACTAAATATTAAATGCTTACAGAAAGAGGAATAATATGGAATACCTTTCTGATGTGGTGATATTTTTAATTGATGATTTAACATCTTACTAAGGTTTCTGACTTTCCTTTTATTCATTTGGACACTGGTGCTCAAACAGACTTTTAGCTTCTGATTTATGCCACTCTAAATTTTGCTGCAGCTCCCAAGTGGTACTAAGTTTTTGCTGCTCTGAATAATTTATCAAGTTTCATTTACTCTTTCCAGGTCACCTACAAGTATGTTTAACAAAGCAGGCCTCAACACAAAGTCTTAGGGCTCCCTGCTGGTAATCTCTTCATCTGCCAGATAAACAGGCAATTTATTTGCTACCTTGTTTTTCCTAACCTGAGTTATTAATCCAGTTACTGATCTGAATGATCCCTTTGAACTGCTAATCCCAGGGTTTGTGGATGAGGCTCACAGTTCTGCTGTTTGCAGCATCCATCTGGCTTTTGCTGTGTTTGGACCAGCTGGTCCCCAGTTCCAGGTTCTTGCCAGTGTGATTGATCACTCCTCCATTGCCTTTGCTCTATAAGTAGCTGCTGGAGCCAAGCTGAGGCCTGCCTGTGATTGGTATCTGCAGCTGCTATTTTTAGAGCACTGGAGGTGCAGCATATTCTGCTGTTTTCTTTCTTTATCTTATATTTTATGATCGTTACTCACCTGCTTTTTTTTCTTTCATCTCTCTCTTCTAGAACCCAGAGCTGAAATCCATTGTTCCAACTCAGGGCCCCAAAGCAGGAGGAACCTGCCTTACCCTTCTGGGATCAAAGCTGTTGACTGGACATCCCAGTGAGATCAGTGTCCTGCTTGGAGACCTCCCATGCCACATGTAAGATCAGAGCTTTGTCTTGTCTGGGCACTGCCTGAGTCCTGCCCAGGGCTGTCTTCAGGGTGTGGTGCTGTCTGACACAGGGTGTTGGAATTCTGCTCTCCTGTGTGCCGGAGGTTCTCCCCTTAAGGGTCATGGCAGCAATCTTGACCATCTTACAGTCCTGCCCATATTATCTTTAACACTGCTACATGGCTGCTGCTCTACATGTCTCTTGACAGCAATATACCCCATCCTGACAGCTCTGCTTTTTCTGATGGGGAACTGCAGTTGGCTTCTGCAAACTTACACTAAAAGCTGCTTGTTCTCTTGCATCCTGGAGCACACAGTGTCTGTACCTGCCTTTTGTCCATGTGCTGCCCAATGGCAGTTGTCCAGTGATCAATGTTTGCTTTTATGAGACACAAGATCCATCAGCATTGAATTCAGTAAAATACCAGAAGATGTTTACAACCTGTCTGCAGAGAGCAAATCACAGTACTATAACATCTGTCTACAGTGGTTATATTTATCCCTTCTTCTCTCTTCTATCTCTTCAAGCCTCTCTGAGATGACAGAGGATCAACTGGCCTGCCAGACCAGTCCCAGCAATGTGTCTGCAGAACTCCCAGTCACTATCAGATATGGAGACCAAGAAAGGAGACTGGAAGGATCCCTCTTCAAATATACTCTGGATCCCAACATCACTTTTGCAGAGCCACCTAAAAGCTTCCTCAGGTAGGATGACTGAGTGCACTTTCCTTGAAGCTGTGTGCTAAGGCAAGTGCTGCAGCACGAGTGACACCTGTTTAAGCTGTGCGTTGGTGTGAAGTCAGGCTAATGGGAATGAGTGTAAGCAGAACAGTGAGATTATGGTGAAGATGGAACTCCTAAATAATGGGTGAATGAGATCAGTTACTTGTCTCTTTCAGTGGAGGGAGAGTGCTCAGAGTTCATGGATACAACTTGGATGTTGTGCAGAAACCAAAGATTCGAGTTACAGTTTCTCCATCTGAACGTCGGCGCCGAGGACTGGGACGGTGGCGCAGAATCATCCCAGACACGGAGTGCCCCGAGGATGCTCTGTGCAGCATCCAGCAGGTATCCTGGCAAAGTGCTCAGTAGAGCTGAGCATTCAGGAAGGTTGTTATGTTGTTCTAGAAAGCTGAATTTCCTGTCTCTAGGGCTTTACCTGCTTGGATTCAGAGCTGTTGATGGTGATCATCAGGGTCACAGAGCATACAGCAGAATTCGCAGAGGTAGAGGGTGTTTGTCAGCCAAAGTACAAGAAGGATTTGGATTATTAATGCAAATGATGAAAAGCTTCCTGTATGGTATCTGGGGGAATGTGCTCCTGATGCACAGTCTGTTTTTACCCATGTTCTTAGGAAGGCATTTGTAGGGCAGGAAAAACCAAAAAGAACTCTTAATGCATATCCATCTGGATGGTGCAGTACTTCATAGAAGTATTCAGGCTAGGAAATCAGTCTTGGATTTTGAAGGTTTTTGGTTGTATTCTGTCAGATCAGAGAGATCTAAAGCTGATGCCTCCTCAGAATGTGCTGCCAGAAGCGTCAGAGCCTATTCCCACTGCTGAAAATTTGGTACTTGCAATGAAATTAGTGCCACAAGATCTTTCTTTAGAGGAACACAGCAAATTGCTCAGATCTTGGGGTTTTTTTTCCCCTCTACCATTAAGCAGAGTTCCTCTGACATTGCTTCAGATTACTGAGGGCTGTGAAGTATTGCAGAGCTTCAGGAGAAGCATTTCTACTTCACTACTGACATTTTTTTTGCCTTTTGCCTTTAGTTTGAAGAACCATGTCTTGTGAACTCCTCCTACCTAATCCTGTGCAAAACTCCAGCCATTAACCTTCTGCTGCGGAGTGTCCACATCAAACTGGAGTTTATTCTGGATAACCTGAGCTTTGATTTCAACTCATTGCATCCCATGCCTTTCTCCTATGAAGTCAACCCCATCCTAAAACCATTAAATGCTGAAGACCCTGCCAAACCATATCGTCACAAGCCAGGAAGCGTCATCTCTGTGGAGGTAACACAAAAACTAGCTGAAAATAATACTCCTTATACAAATCTGTTTCTCAACTGAGTGTTTTAAATTGGTGCCATGCAGCAACAAAGATTTCAAAGCATTTGGTGGGCTTACAGCCTGTTCACAGCACATCTGCTTGCACCTTTGAGAAATGGTACATAAGAAGAGGGTAAAGAGTGCCTCAAAAAAGCCTCTTGAGCCCATGAATCATGGTTAAGATCTTCACTGAGCCAGTGGAAACTTCCCTATTTTATTATTTTTAATCCTAATAAACTATTTGTATATGAGTTGTTAGTACTAAATAAAATCTCCATCTTATCTTAAGCTACTGCCTCCATCTTGGAGACACTGAGAACAGTGAAAGAAGAACTAAAAAGATGCAAGCTTTCAAAGAGCAAAAAGATTGATCTACCATCCTGTCAGGATACCCTGACAGAGCTAGAGCTGTGGACTAAAAATATTCAAGTGCTGCTGCAGGAGTCAGCTTAGAAAGCATTAAAACGTGAAAATGTAATTAACATCAGTCAGCGGGGTTATATAAAAAAAAAAGTCTTAATCCCCCCAAATTGAAGCATGCTTCTGCTGCAGTTAAGAATATGCAGTTAAGAAATGTGTTATACCTTTGAAAGGCATTGACTCACCTGAGGGCTGAGGTTAACTGACATGAGATTACCTTTTTAAGTATATACACACCATGTATATATTTAAATATATGGATATATATTTAAATACATCTCTATGCATACACACAGAGTGAAATGTTGAGTTTAGTTGTGCTGTGGCTGAAGAGTCTTAAGAAGACAGGCTATTTATAATTCCTTGGGCAGCATGGTACCTAAAGCTATAATCTAAATCATATGCAAGTGAGTTTTTTAGCTCATGAAATGGAGTTCTGTGGCCAGTTCAGATGAGATTAGAGAAGAAAGAAAGCTGTTTTCATCTTATGGTATTGATCTCCTCCATCTTCTCTGAAGCCATGGAAATGCGGAGTTGTTTTTTTCCACAAGTTAATGTGCTCTTCCACATCTGTTCCAGGGGGAAAATCTAGATCTGGCTATTTCCAAGGATGAAGTTATGGCTATGATTGGGGAAGGAATCTGTGTGGTGAAGACGCTAACAAGGAATCATCTCTACTGTGAGCCTCCCTCCGAGCAGCCGGCTCCACGGCATCGCACCAAGCGGGAGGGCACAGACCTGCTCCCGGAGTTCACGGTAGGACACTGGCAGTACCACAAGAAACCCTGTTGTTTGTGTGAAGCATAAGCAAGAAGTTTAGTGGTGGAAGTAGGAGTGGGACAGGGAGAGGTACCAGAGGCAGCAAGAAGTTCTTGTCCTCAACTGTACTCATAATGTGCCAAATATTGCCAACAAGTGGCACAGCTGGGTTCAGGAGTTGTGCTGTGGGGCTGCTTTGCTAGAGGGCTGTATGTTCACCTCTACTCATCCTGGAGAAACCCCGTGCTTTGCATTTCATTGCTGCACTGAGCTTTACATCACAGCACAAACTTTCCTACAGGTCCAGATGGGAAACCTGAACTTCCTCCTGGGCCGAGTGCAGTATGACACAGAAAGCCAGCTCACCTTTCCACTGGAGGCACAGATTGGTTTGGGTGTTGGTGCATCCTTTGTGGCACTGATTGTCCTGGTCATTGTCTTCATATACAGGTAAGAAACTCTGCTATTGTATGAGTTCCTCTACAGCATTATTCAGGGGATGTGGCCAGGCTTGTGTACATCTTGGGCCTAGACAAGGTCCCAGTTGTCTTTCTTTGGTACCAAATTCTGAGGCATGAGGCATGTGGCTTCTGCTGGTCACAGCCTGTGCTGTGGCCCACACCTAATGGATGTTCCAAGAGACAATGTCAGCTTCACAGAACTCCATTTGGCATTTATTCTAAGATGATGTTAAGTAAAATTCCCCTCAACACCATTTGCCCTGGAGTCTTTGGCAGCAGCACAACAGTTGGCAAGTACAATCCCTGGATAGGACCTCTGAGAACAATTCTGCTTCTTATTGTAGGAGGAAAAGCAAACAGGCTCTGAGGGACTACAAGAAAGTTCAAATCCAGCTGGAAAATCTGGAAACAAGTGTTCGGGACAGATGCAAAAAGGAATTCACAGGTTAGTCACTGAGCTCCTAGGTTTTTTCACCTTCAGCGAAGCTTAATGAACCACTGTCAGCCCTATTTTTCCATTTCTACTTCTTTGAGTAGCTCAGAGCAGTCAATAATTTATCCTGTACCAGTGCATTGAAGCATACAGCCAAATTCTTCCATTTTTAATTTAGAGCATAGTGATGTATACAGTCTCCTTTTATTCTCTAGTTCATCCTCCAGACTCAGTCAAAGAGCAAAAGCTCAAGACAGCACAATTGGAGAGATCTTAAGGACAGGTAGCCCAGCCTTTGTGTAGGGCAAGTTGAGTTCTATCCTGCGTTGAATTACATCCTAACCTTGTCCTTCAGCTGCTTAAAGCAGTGAGCCCTTGTGTGGGAGACCTGGGGCTCTGAAACTGTGCAGGTGACTCAGACTGTAATCTCTAGCTAATCTAGGAAGCATCAAGGAGCAGGAGATCTCTAATACTCAGTCTCTAATGTGGGTAATGCCTCTAATCACAGATCTGTGCTCAACAGTGGCTTCTGCTTTATAAAACTGGAAGCCAGCCACCATAAATGAGAGTTGTCACCAAATTCATCTTTTGGTTCCACCCCAAGCTGGAAGCTTCCCAAAGCAGTTTTTCCAGTGCCTAGCCTAGTTTTAAATGTTCTCACAATAGGATCCAAATGTGCCCCTTCCTGACATATGTTCTTCCTCAGTCCCATCCTGCTGGGCCTAGTTCCTGCACTCGCCTCTTGCACTGCACCCTCAGTTGTGTGTGATCGTGTAGTCAACTTCACAGGCTTTTCCTTTCCCTCAGACCTGATGACTGAGATGATGGACCTTACAAGTGACCTGGTGGGCACAGGAATCCCCTTCTTGGACTACAAGTCCTACGCAGAGCGCATTTTCTTCCCGGGCCACCGTGAGTCACCACTGCAAAGGGACCTGGACATCCCTGAGTGCCGGCGACAAACTGTGGAGCAGGGCTTGGTCCAGCTCTCCAACCTGCTCAACAGCAAGCTTTTTCTCACCAAGGTAATGTCTGCTTGCAGCCTGCTATGAGGTCAGAGCCATATCAGGAAGCAGGCAGTGTCTGTTTAAATTTATTCCTGAATAGCTGTCTGCAGTACTGCTCCTTCCAAGAGCCAGTAGCTTTGTTTTCAGTACATCTACACACTGCCTTCTCTCTCTCCCCACCAGTTCATCCATACTCTGGAAATCCAGCGCACTTTTTCTCCAAGAGACCGGGCCTATGTAGCGTCTTTGCTCACTGTGTCGCTCCATGGGAAGCTGGAATACTTCACTGACATCCTCAAAACACTCCTGAATGACCTCGTGGAGCAGTATGTGGCCAAGAACCCCAAGCTGATGCTGCGGAGGTGAGTAAGCCAGCCATGGTCCCACTGTGAGCTGCCTGGGGCACAGAATCTTTCCACCTGGCTGCCAAGGATAATGTGGCATGGCTGCAACTGTAAGACCAGTGTGTGTCCAGACAACATGCATCAAACAGGAGGAAGCAGTAACAATGATAGCCCTTTCTGCAGTCAGCAATTAATGGGGAGTATAGCAGGAAAGGTGTAAGAAGAGTAGGAAGCTGGAGTTGCTCACCCCAAACTCCTCCTCTTTTGAAGCTGCTGCACACTAACTCTCTCCTAGCTTCAGGTGCTAGAGCTCTACTAAGTCTGCTGATCTCCCTTTGCTCTTTAGAGGTCCCTGGCTTTGCAGTCGTGCTGTGTTTGGAAGCTAAAACAGATCTGAACAAATTTCTCTTGTTTGAGACCTGCCACAGGCTTTCCTCTGTCCATTTTCTTGTCTCTCCACTGTAATTTGGTGCCTCCTTCAGGCAGAAAAGTGCCCTAAAGTGGTTCAAAAGTATTAGCCTTACTGGTCTCTGAAGTCCTTATTTTTTAAATTCTTCTTCTTTGATCCTATATTGTTACACAGTTGGTGTTTTTTTCTCATGGGGAGTGATCTTTATCTTCAAATCTCTCCATGCTGTGCACCATATTCCTGTGACCAACTTCATGCTCTCTTTCAGGACAGAAACGGTGGTAGAGAAGCTGTTAACCAACTGGATGTCCATCTGCCTGTACGCATTTGTGAGGGTGAGCTCTTTGTCCCTTTGTGGTGTGGAGGGGCCAAAAGAGGGGAGACGGGCCCAGTTTTGCTTTGTGCCTCACTTGTAGCTGAAATAGGGACAGGGTCATCCTGTATTTCAGGATGGGGAAAGAGAGAGAGCTGGGCCATTCACTGATTCACACTTAAATCAGCATTAACACCATTCATTTCTAGGATGTCTCACCAAACCATGTAGTTCCTTTGAGACACTCTGGCTGTAGGCTGGTCTGTGTGGGGAGAACAGAATCTGATCTGATTCCTTTCCTGGAGAGGAAGTGGCAAGAAGAGTCTCTTAAATTGATGATGCAGAAGCAGAGAAGTGCCTTGGTCTGGCTCATCCTCCTGGTAGTTGGGCTGTGCACAGAGAAGGAACTGTCAGCAGAAGCTCAGTCTTTGCCTGCTGTGGCTTAGCTGCTGTATCCTCAGTCCTGCTTCTCCTCTGCTTGAGTGTCCATGTTTCCAAGCCATTGGGCTCTGCTGGGAGGAGCAAGCCAAATTTCTCTCAGGTGAAACTCCTTCCTTTCTGTGCCAGGATTCTGTTGGGGAGCCCCTTTACATGCTGTTTCGAGGAATCAAACACCAGGTGGACAAAGGGCCAGTTGACTGGGTGACAGGGAAAGCCAAATACACCCTGAATGACAACCGCCTGTTGAGGGAGGACCTGGAGTACCGGACTCTGGTAAGTACCACATCACTTGTTTCCTCTGCTCCTCTCCAGTGCAACAGGGCTGAATGTCTCTGCTCCCGTTATTGAGGCAGAAGTGCAGCATCCTGACACTGTCTCCTGAGAGCCAGGTTCATCCCAGCAGCACAATTCCATAGATGAGCAAGAGCTCTGCGAAATCAGGCACTTTTGCCCTAGGCTGATAGGAGCCATTACCACAGAAATCTGGTGTAGGTGCTCTGCTGTGTCTAGAACTAAGGGCATGAAATTTCCGATGGTACATCGAAACCCATCCCCAGTGATGTTGAACTGGTTTCCAGCTCTTGACACAAGACAGAGAACATAGTGTTTAACATCTGTGATGTTTTCTGAAACTCTGCCAGTGAAAGGACTAGTTACCTTAATGCAATCCATTAAAGGTGTAAATGTGTCAGATGTAATCTTATCAGCTGAAGAGCTGTGACCTTTTCTTTCCCAGACATTAAATGCTTTGACGCAAGCAGGCGTTGCTGCAGGAGGCGCAGAGGACTCCCAAGGGATTTCTGCAAAAGTGCTAGACTGTGACACCATAACACAGGTGAAGGAGAAAATCCTAGATCAGATCTACAAAGGGACGCCATATTGTCACCGACCAGACCCTGACACTCTGGACCTTGGTGAGCAAAACTTCTTGATGGCAAAGCTCAGTAAGGAAGTAGAAGAGTGCTGGTTTTCTGTCTGTGCACAACCCTCTGGCATGCATGAGGTTTATTGTCCTCTGCTGAGTGTGCACAGCCACTGTCTAAGGATCTTGTGCTCTGGCTGGACCGAGCAGGGCATGGTGCAGGAAAGGAGGCTTATGGCAAGAAGCAGGGGTGGGAAAGAAGCAGTTGGATCCAGTGCTTCCAAATTCATGGTGTGCTTTTCCAGGCATAGACCATGGCAATGACTTGGGTAATAGGACACTGGAAGGAAAAGAATGAGAAAGTACAGTAGGGGAGGATGTTTGGAGAGTGATGCAGAAATGCTGTAGTCCCAGAGCAGTGAAGTCAGCAACACATCTCAGTAATGTCAGGAAGGACTTGGCCCACAGTGGTTCTTAAGAGGTTGGGCTTACACTGTGAGCAAAACCACTCACTTTTTCTGTTACTGAATAGTGGCAACATTTATAGATAAGCAGGTACTGGGGAAATAGAAGCTACTAAGGACTGTGGGTTCTTATTTGTGATTTGAATTACCTGCTTGAAGAGTTACATCCTGGCAGAATTTGTAGAAACTTGGCAAATGGAACCTGAGAGGCCACGGGGTGGCTGTCCCTGTGCTCAGAGACTGGCCTCTGACTGCAGCAATCGGCATTGTTCCAGGCACTGGCTCAGGTTATGTTGTCTGTGAAACAGCATGGGTAAAGTTTGACAAGACTCAGTGGGTATGTAACAAGGCCAATTAGGTTGAAATACAGCAAACTTCAGAGATGCCTCAAATTAACAGTTTATCTTCTCATTTCTCTGTGTTTTAATGGCTGTAGAGTGGAGATCAGGGCTGGCAGGTCATTTGATATTGTCTGATGAGGATGTGACATCTGTTGTTCAAGGAACTTGGAAACGCCTGAACACTCTTCAGCATTACAAGGTCAGTACTCAGTCTGACACTGCCGTGTCACTCCTCATTTTCTACACACTGTTCTGCTCTATTTGTGGCTCTGGCCCCTGGTGGATGACTGTCAAAATGCTGGAGCTTTCTTGCAGTGATGTATTCAAATTCAGTCAGTGCTGTGCCTGCACTCTGACTTCAACAAGAACAGCCCCCTCCTTGACCTGCACTTGAGACGAGGCAGGTGTAGAGCTTGGAAGGAGACACTCAAGTTCATGCCTGCTGGCACAGAGGTGGTAGATGCTGGTAGATCTGCTAATGTTCCAATCCATGTCACTGAGTAGGTGATGGGGCACCGGTCTACAAAGTAGCTGCTGGGGATGGAAAGAGGTTTAGTTTTTTTCAGTCTACCCTGCGCCAATGTGTCATATCTTGCTGCAACCTGTTCTAGATGTGAATGACCTCAGTCCCTGAGTATCATCATACTTTGCACATCAGATTTTTTAATTGGCACGAACAGGATTCTCCTACCATCAGGACAGCAATGATGCCCCAAAATCCCTGTTTCTAGTAATGGTTTAGTCTGTTTCATCTACAAGCACTTGCCTGTTGTGCTGATGAGAAACATATCCTTTGTTTTAAATGTTGATTTTCACTCCTGTGCAGGTGCCTGATGGAGCAACAGTAGCACTGGTCCCACGCATGACCAAGCACATCCATAGGGAGAATCAGGATTACATCCCAGGAGAGAGTAAGTAACAGATGTCCTGTTCTTGTAAAATTTCTATGTAGCTCTTTCCCATAGTGAGACTCTTGTCACAGCCCCAGCTTTATGCTGCTGTAGAAGCCTGAAACAGGATTTGGACCCTTATAGGATTGTCAGAAAACTGAAAGTTTGGGCGGGTGAGACAAGAAAAAAGCAAAAGAGTGTAAGAGCAGCAGAAAGTCAGGTTGAGCATAAAAATGCAGGATAAGCAGAATTCTGTAGTTCTGACTCTCTAGGGCTAAGCACAGTCTGCAACTCGTTTAGTTCTTAATAGCCTCAGGTGCTGAGCATAGCCTGAGGGTAGTGATGGGATGCCAAGCAGTGAGGTAACTGCCTGGCAGAGAGGAACAACTCCATGGACAGTCCTGTGGCACAGGAGACAATAGCCAGGGGCTGCAGCTTAACAGGTTCAAATTGGGAGGTGGAAAAAAAAAAACTTTAGCAAAAGGAGGTACAGCCCTGGAACAGACAACTGGAGTGGTGGGGAAACATTATGTGTGAGAGTTCCAAGACCTTAAAAGACAAAGACAGCCTACTGTAGCACAAAAAAAATTATTCTCTGTTCACTCAGCTGGATGGAAGCCTCCAGAGTTTCTTTCCCCTTTGTGTTTCTGTCATACTGTGAAATCTTGCTCCCTTGAGTCTCACCTGGACAAGCTGTACAGAGAGAGAACTGACAGTCATTGGTAAAAAACTGCTTGTTTTAGAAACACCAATGCTGGAGGATGCAGATGAAGGTGGGATCAAACTTTGGCACCTGGTAAAACCAACAGAAGAGCCAGAGCTTCCCAAGCATCGGCGTGGGAGCTTAAGAGATCGGGAGCGAGCCAAGGCAATTCCAGAGATCTATCTGACACGTCTACTCTCAATGAAGGTAAGAAGCAGCAGCACAGATTGTGTGTGCTTGGGATCTTGCCTTATTTTACATTCTCAGCAGATTCCAGGGATGTGTATGAAGATGATGAGCCCCTTTGCCTGGGTTGATGCACACATGGGTTGTTCTCACTCCAGCCCCAGCACTGCAGGGCCAAACTTATATTTTTACTGATGGGTTAAGTTTTGTAGAGCCTGTAGGAGAGTGAGAAATGTGTCCACCTCATGTCTGTCTCTGTGTGCATCAGAAAAAAGTAGGTACTGTGTGCTTGACAGCAGCGTCCACTAGGCTGCTGTGTCTGTTCACCTTCCTACCCAGGGCCAAAAAGATGGGACTGGCTTGTTACCTGCTGCAGCAGGATGATTCTAATAACAGACACAAGCCATGTACAGATTCAGCTGCAGTCATAAATCAAGCATAGCTCTTGCTCACATTCTCCTTTCTGCTTTATTCCAATCTTATTGTCAAAAAATTGGAACTTCCTGTTCTCTCGGCAACAAAGGATCAGCTTCTGGCACCCAGGTTCCCCAGCAGTGCCCTAAGAGGAGTAGTACCCTTTCTCAAGACCTACAGCCCAGGCACTTAGCCAAGCAGAGCCTGCCTTCTTTCCAGTGCACTGAACTTCCTCTTGCTACAGAGCAAACCCATTCTTGTTCCTGTCCAGCTGGATACAGTTGGTGGAAACCAGCAGCTCCCCACCCTAAGCAGCCTCTGCAGTTCAGTGTCATTCCATCATGTTTCAGGCTGTATTCCCTGTAGCAATTCCCTTTACCTGCAGGGTCGGTGTTTGTATCTGACCTTGCCACATATTTTGCTTTGCTCTCCCTGGTCTCTGCTTCAGAAAGTACTGGAACCTCCTTTCTCCTTTTTTGCTGCTCCCTGTAATGGAGGGGAGATAGGTTTTGGGCTGATACAGGGAAGCTGCTGAGCAGAAGGTGGTACCTATTCATCTGCATGAGGTCTGAGCTCTCCATTCTTCTCTGCCTATGCTGATTCCATCCTGCTTGGTTCTCCCCAGGGCACTCTGCAGAAGTTTGTGGATGACTTGTTCCAGGTGATCCTTAGTACCAACCGCCCTGTCCCTCTGGCAGTCAAATACTTCTTTGACCTGTTGGATGAGCAGGCAATGCACTATGGGATTGCAGATCCTGAGACCATCCATATCTGGAAGACAAACAGGTACGGTGTTCCTTGCAGGCCCTGGAGGAGGCACTGCTGAGCTGCCTAGAGCTAACAGCCATCTTTGCCAACTGAGGAGGAGCAAAATGGGAATGCAAGGCTGCAAAGCGTGGTGTAAATAGCTGGTTTTGCTGGGAGGGCAAAGCTGGAACATGTAGTCTCAGGAAGTTATCTTTCAGCACTGTAGCTGCTACTTCTACCGATAACAAGTTGTGCCTCTCTCTTTTCTTCAGCCTGCCCCTGCGGTTCTGGATCAACATTATCAAGAATCCCCAGTTTGTTTTTGATGTGCAGACATCAGACAATGTAGATGCTGTGCTCCTGGTCATTGCCCAGACCTTCATGGACTCTTGTACAATAGCTGACCACAAGTTAGGACGGGTGAGTACAGAGGAAAAAGGAAGAATGACTGGCACAGATAGTTGAGCAGTGCTGCCCCAGGAAGACAATAACATTTACATAGCACCAATGGGGCAGCAGACATGACCTGGAGAGTGATGGGGAGTCCTGGGAAGAGGGGAGAGGAGGGAGAAGCTGATTTTGTTCAGCGTATAGAAGTTGTTTTGGGATGTTATTTTATTTACAGCTACCTGGGGGACAGAGCTAAAGTTTAGTTGGCTATGGCAGGTGGTGTAAGTCACAGAATTCATCTTGAGATATTGAGGTTGGCCATTAAAAGGACTTTTACCACCACTACTCACCCTGTGCTGAAAGCAGAACCAGAGATAGCATGAGTTGAGTTCTGAAGGATTTCAGGAATTAGCTAGGTAAAGCCATAGCAAATGTGACCTCATTTCCATGGTTACTCAGCTCCATATAGAAGGCTGAGTCCCAAAAGTCCCTTCACCAACTTACCTCATGGTTCCTCAGGCTGCATCACTAGAAGTGAATCTGGTATCTGAAGTACTTTCCATGCAGAGAGCAAACATTCCCAGTTCTGAATGAATGACAGGAAATATCAGTGATGT
This sequence comes from Turnix velox, assembly GCA_013400935.1. NCBI lineage: Eukaryota > Metazoa > Chordata > Aves > Charadriiformes > Turnicidae > Turnix > Turnix velox. The sequence continues at coordinate 96,971 of VZTY01017189.1, read as the reverse complement.
ATTAGGGGCTAAGATTAGTCCAGAGTGTGATGAAAGAGCTTTTTGTAATCAATTGTGGTTTTGACTGTTGAAGGACTCTCCAATCAATAAGCTGCTCTATGCCCGGGACATTCCTCGCTACAAGCAGATGGTGGAAAGGTAAGCAGTGAATGTGAGGAGCCACAGTTTAAGCAGTACAAAGGAGGTCAGGAGGAACAATACACTAATTGCCTGTGTCCCATTGTACAGGTACTACGCAGACATACGTCAGACCATCTCTGCCAGTGACCAGGAGATGAACTCTGCCCTGGCTGAGCTATCACGGGTAAACAAAATAATTTCAGAAGTCACCTTGGCCCCTCTCTTGTCCATCTAAGGGAAAGTTAGTAACATGAAGATGAGATATTCCGTCTGAGAGTGCTGTTCTGCTCAGACATACTGACAGTTCCTAGTGTTTGCTCTGCTTTGGCTAGCACAGGGGAGGTGAGGGTCTGCCCTGCTGGCACTGAAGAGAAAAAAGACAAGGATTCAAAACAAGGAGTATGTGTTTTTTTATTTTCCTTTGCTAGGAACTACTGGTGAATTCCCTTTCTTGTTGCTTTGTGCAACAAGCACGTTTCCTAATGAACTGTGAGGATGTAGAATTTAGACAAACAATTGTTAGGTGTCTCATGATTTTGTCTAATTTTCTTTCTTTCTTATTCAGAATTACTCAGGTGACCTCAATTCCCTGGTGGCTCTCCATGAGCTGTACAAATACATCAATAAGTACTATGACCAGGTAAGTGTGTGTTTGGAGCAGGTAAAAACATGCCTTTCTCCTTCTATCTTCCAACTGTAAAACCTCCAAAAATTAATTAAGACAAATGAGACTATCACAACACTGTGTATTGTTTCAATGGCACATGTAACTTCCATGTCATAACTTTGCTTTATTGTTATCAAATAGAGAGAGAGGGGGAAATCCCTACAAAGGGCTTATATCTAACTTGGAGGCTGTTGGGATTTCATATCACTTCTTTTACTCCAATATCCAAATGCTCTACTGAAAAAATTAATTGCAGTTAGCTTATATCTATTTACTAAAGACATCACTTTCAGGTGAGAAGTTCAGTATTGTTCTGTGTGCTATGAAGTTTTTAAGTTATTGGGATAAATCTAGAATACTTAGTTTGTGGTTAGTTTGGGATAAATTACTACTTACCTCCTGTAGTCTTGAGAATGCTGGATTCCAGCTTGAGGCTCTCCACTGGGTACAGAGTTGGGCTGGCTGAACGCTGTGTGCTGCAGAAAGGCTTCCAAGTGAGCTCTGTCTTGTTGCAGATCATTACTGCCTTGGAAGAAGATCCAACAGCACAGAAGATGCAGCTCGGATACAGATTACAACAGATTGCAGCAGCTGTGGAGAATAAAGTCACAGATTTGTGACAGGCACAGACAGACTGCTCTCCCCTGGCTGAATGGGGACAGTGCTCGCCCTAGTTACACACAGCTTGTCCTGCTGCCGTTGGAACCAGACTCTCCAAGGAACCTGTGGGTGATATGTACAAGAATGGCCAAGGCAGTACAAAGTACAAGCGTCCTTGCATCTCAGAGAATATTTTTTTACAGCTTTTTCTTTTTAAAAGCAAAACAAAAAACAAACAAACCCCCAAATTTTGTTTTTCTGGGGGCAGACTGTCAGGGGGACCACACAGCTCCTTCCTACAGATGTTACGTGAACGTGCCAAGTTTCCAAACAAAGTTGTTGAAGAGCCAGGTGACAATGCCAAGCAAAGTGTCTGTGGAGTCCTTGGCCTTGTACAGATGCCCTTGCCAGTGCTGGGAGACTCCTCTGCTGCAGCCACTTGCTTCAGAGTGGACACAGGAGGCTTTCCCCAGGTTGGCAGCTGTACTAACCTCTGAACCTGGCTAGTGTGAGCACTCCTGCAATATCCCACCTGAGAAACTGCCTTGTAGCAATGTCCCCGCTGGTTCCATATGCTGGATGTAGAAAGGAGAGCATATAATTGTGAAGGTCTCTTGCTTCCAAGTGTTCTGGTCTCTGACAGCTCGTGCATGACACCTGCTTGGATGTAACGTGCTCACCAATGTGTGCACTTGCCCAGGGGCCTACTGTAGATGGACATCACCCCCTCATCCTTTCCCTCAGGACAAATTCAGCATGTGAGAGTCGTTGCCTGGCTCACCTCGGTCTCAATGACCCAGCTCGGGATCCATCTTCCTGGTTCCTTGTGGTCAGAGTTTGTCCTGCTCTTTGGAAAAGCACAACAGACGCCTTGTGCCACTTCCTCTGGTGTCCAGCTGTTCTGCTGCTCTGAACTGGACTTGTAAATACCCTCTGAAAGTTAATGTATTTAAATGCTGAAGGAGAATGTTTGATTTTGTGGCTTTGAGACAAAGCTTTTCTTGGAGAAGCATCTCTGTGCACTTCTACTGGCAAACGTCTGTCAGCACTGGAGCAAATCTTTCTCCACTGCTTTGTCTGCAGGGATAGCTTGTAGATGTCTCCATTGTCATAACAGCACCCTGCTTTTCCCCACAGCTCAGTTTGAGGCTTAGCTGTGTGTTCTTCTGTTAGGCTTTCTTTACACTTTATTCCATTTCACTTCCCAAACTCTGCTGTTGTGACAGACAGAAGGGTTATTTGGTGAGCTGTGAACTCGAGGAAGCCGTGAAGCACAACTGCATTGTTCCCAAGGAGCATCAGGTGTCCTGTAAACAGGAATGATTTGTATAAGGAAGGAGAGAGGCTGGAGCAGGCACAAGCACAGTTAGATGCCAGTTGTCACTGGGCAGCTCTTTGCTCATCAGTTCCTGCACCTTGTGAACACAGTGACCTGCCCTCCTGGGAGCAAATTCCTATTTGTAAGGGTACCCTACTCATTCTTGCCCCCTGCTGCTAAATCCACACTGATGTCCTGTGTGCCTGGGGCAAGTCAACAGGTCTGACTCCTCTCCCTCTTCCCTGGAGTGGTGATAGTGCAGGCCAGAGGGGATCAGAGCTTAAACAGGGCAGGATCCGTGTCCCTACCTCTTTACATTTTGTACCGCAGTAATTCCAGGCCTCACATCAGCTCTGTAGCTTTGTCTGAGCTACAAAACTGAGCAATGTTAGAGCAAGATAGTGCTGGTCCTCCTTCCTACAAAGACAGCTCTTTCCTATGGCCTTCTCAGCAGTATTCTCAGGCACTCTGAGTGCCCACAGTATGGCCAACATCCTTATGCCCACCTCCTGCCCCTGTCCCACTGTACAAAGCAACAAATGAGCTGGCTGCTGTTAGGTAGGAAGTGAGGAGGCAGCTGGCCTCTCTTCCTTGTGGTAGGCACCAGTTTGGGTCTTGCTTCTGCCTGATCACCCATTTCCATGAAACTTATGGGAACTTAGCACCTCCAAAACCTCAATCTTGACTAAATCTGATTAAATCAGCCCTAAAGCTGGGTGGAGGAAAGGACTGGCAGATGGGAAATAGCAGATGCAATGCACATTACTAAAGCCCATTCCCTTAGGAGCTGCAAGAGGCAATTCCTTGGTTTGAGGCAGGTGCAGGTACAGTGGCATTGTCCCCTTGTGCGTTGAGCAGATGGACTTTCTGCCCCAGGCAGCAAGATGCAGTTTGTGGCCTCCAACTTGCTGAGTGTCTGCCAGGAGCCACTGGCTCTGCTGGATTTACGTCTCTGCAGACTGTTAGTGTCTGCCTCTATTTCTGCAGAATTATCTCTGCACTTTCCCAGAACAGGGTGGCTTGGGGATTAATTCCAAATCCACCTCACGTTGGCAAAGGGAGAAGGAAGACTTAGTGACTCTACAGGAATCATAGTGATGGGAGACCAGATGTCTCTGCTGGGAACGCAGCTTCTGCCCATGTGGTTCACTCAGACCGTGGGTAAGTGGGCTCCACATCCTCTTTGCTTCTCAGCGTTGCTCCTGGATGGTGGAAACTATCTGCTTTCTTTGAGCGTATCTGTGAAAGTCTGCTTTTATTACAGCAATAATCAAGACTTAAAAATAGAGCCAAGCATAGGTGATTGACTTATTTTACATCTTGAGCTTGTCCTTGCATAGCAGGATGAGAGGCACTGCCCAGCGGGGGTGCAGTGGGGGTGGAAAGCTGGTGGTGCCCATCTCCTCCTACCTACCTGTCCTTGGTGTTCTAGATACCAGCATCCTCCTCTCCTCCAGACACGCACTGAAGGTCCCTCGCTGGGACCAACCTGGGTGTTTAGGCATGGCCCCTCTCCTCTCCGTCCATGCCCTTCTCCTGTGGCAAAATCCGTTACTACGACAGGGTTCTGTTGCATTTAAATTTGCACAAAACAGGTTTTGTTATGAAATTCCCTATTTGTGGGGAAGATGTATTTATTTATTTCTCGTGATCCTTCCATGTTTCTTCCAGTCTCTGCCTGATTCCACGACCAGCTTGTCAGACACTCTGGGGAAGGACGTTCCTTCTCAGGGAAGGAGAATCCTCTCTGGATGTTCCTTTTTTTCCCCACAGGCAGCAAGTTCTGTGGGCACCAGCTGAGAGTGTCCTGCCATACTGACCATTCTCCTTCTGTGAGATATGAGGGCAGCAAGGGAATGTTGCTGCTCTAATGGTATTCTCAGAAAGGTGATGTTAGGATTTATTTAGTGCTGTGGTCAAAGATAAAAAGAGACTTGCTTCCACCATGATCTGGATGAAACGGCAAGAACTGATCAGTATTAAGATAAATATCCGTTAGTGTAAATGAATGTCTCTCCTGTTGGCACAACTAAGAGTAGCTGGCACCCATGCCATGTAGATGTGAGAGTGCTCGCTTTTGTCTGTCCGGTGGCAAATTTAGGTGTATCTGGAAGTGCTCTTTTTGTTGTTGTTTTTTTGTAGAAACGATGGCTAATTTGTGTAAATAAAAATAGAGGGTTCTTGGATGCTGCTGCCTCGGTGGAATGCCATTTGTTTTTCAGGATGTGCCCCAATTGCAGGGTGATGCTGCTTTTTTGGTGCCTTTCTTGTTGGGATGATTCTTTTGGTTTCCAGAACACCCAGTGCGTTTGCTCCAAATAGTCTCTCTCCCTGTCCTCTGTCCTGGTGCCTCTGTCCTCTCCCAGCCTTGTGACTTGGTGTCTCTCTCTGTTATGGTATGGCCTGACCTGCATTTACACCCTTTTGCCACACCTTGAGTTCTTCTCAGAGCACCCCAGGTACTGTCTTTTGCAAATTTGAATTAATAATTAATATAAAAAGCTTGAAAAAAAAATCCTGAATTTTGTTACATAGTGTAATAACTGTTTGTAGATACTGTTCTGAGATGTAGGAATCTATTGGTGATATAAGAGGTTTTGTCTGTAAATAATCAGTTTAGAGTCCAAATGATTTTAATAAAGAGAATTCTTACACGATAATTCAATAAATTTTAATATACATCCTGCGTGTTGTGCTTGTGTTGCACAATGATGCAATTCCTCAGAATCTATTTGCCTCTTCTTTTCCTTCTGAGTAGAAATTGTGTGCCACTTAGCACCAGGACCTGAGGGCCATGCTGGCAATGTGGGGCTTTTCCCTCTTGCCCCCTCCATAGCAAGATCTCGTCTGCTTTTCTTTGAGATGACCTTGTGCCACCTTCCACTGCTGGCTCCTGCATTGCTGCTGCTCTTCTGCGGTTTCCAGAGCTCAAACACCATCCCTGCCACTGGAGGGGGGAACCTCCCTTTGCAGATGAATTTCATGTCTCCAGCAGGAGCCGGGCTGGAGGCAAATCTGTTCTGTAGCACGTTACAGCTCTGGTTGTGGTTTTTTGTGGTGGGAAAGTGGGGTGGGAGTTGCTTGAGATACTGTTGATGTTGATGGCTGTTGTCCACCAGTGTACCTAAATTAGGAAAACAACTTAATTCTTAAACTAATTGCATAGTTCTTCTTGGACATAAAGCTGGCTCCTGGTCCATCTATCATTCCCTTCCTTTACTAGCAGAGTTTTGGCTACAGTCTGCTTCTCCCCCCTCTTATCTATGTAATGTCACTGCTTTAGTCCCTCCTTTTCTGCACGTCTGAGTGTTCTTGGTGGCCTTTTAGGGGTTACGAATGGCTTGTCCCCTGGATGCTGCCCCTGTGCTCTCTCAGCACCCAGCCTGGGGCAGCCTCTGCCCCCTCCCTTGTTATTTTTAGCAAAGGGAAGGCAGGTGAGAGGAGAGGGGCACAGGCAAGGGGAGAAGCGCTCCGGGAGGCCCCGACCTGGGTTTGGCAGCCTGGATCTGCAGCAGAGCTACTGCAGGCAGCGTTTAACCCTTTGCTTGGGGGTTGAGCCTTGGTCTCTGCAGTTCCAGTGAGGAAACCTGAGCCGTACAACACCAGGGCCCCAGCAAGGGGGCGGCCAGGTCTTGCTTGCCCAGCTATGGTTGAAAGGCTGAGGCATGAAAGGGGAGAAGAAAAATGTGCTTTTTAGTGTGTGTGGTTGTCTGCTCCTTGCTGCCATGTGTACTGGAATGTTCTGGTGCCATCTCAGTGGGTCAGGAATGCCAGGAGCATGCTGCTATTGTGGCTGGTCTCTACAAAAAGGGAATGGGGAAGCATGGGCTCAGTGGTCACCAGCATTAGGTTTGTGTTTGACTGTGCAGGCACTGCTGGGGAGGCTGATGTGCCTCATGTCAGGCAGCATGACACATGGGTGGGCTTGGGGAGCCTTATCCCCTCTGCCAGGCATAGAAGGGGTCTGGGTCAGGCAGTGATGGTGCCACAGCATCAATGCAGGGACAGAAATCCCACTGACACGCTGCTGGGAGCAGTGGGAAATGCCAAGCACCCCCACAGTTTCTGGGTCTGGAGACTGTAGCAGAGGGGAAGGATTTCTCTGTTTCCATCTCAGTAAAGCTGTGAATTTCCCTCTATAAATAGTTGCTGTGGAGACTGTGGAGCTGCAGCAAGCTGACAGACCTGCTGGCAGGGAAGCCGGGGGGAGGTAGGGAGAGGCCAGCCGTAAAGTGAATCCATCGCAGCTGTCCTAGGTCTCCTGCTATCCCAAAGCCAACGTTGTTCCCAGAAGTAGTGCTGAGATCCGATACTCTACCCCACTCCTCACCACGTCCATCCAGCGATGCAGAATAGTTTGGCCTGATAAAGGACACCCCTCCCCGGGCAGCAAAGACTAAAAAGAGAGAAGGACCAGCTGGTATCTCACTTTGGAGAGCTCCAGAATGAGTCAAATGACAAAGGGAGCGGCGTGTGGGGCCCGCAAGCTGCTGCACGGTAAGTCTGCACAGAGATCTTGGGGCTCAGAGCCCTGTGTGGCGATGGGGCTGCTTTTTCCACTGCTTGTTCTGACTTGCAGGGATGCTGCGCTCGGCAAGGGCTTGCCAGGTCTGTGCTGTGCATGAGAGGAAGGTGTGTGTTGCTCTGATGAGCTCTGTGACTCCAGAGGTCCAAGTCCTCTAAGTGGTGGGAATCCTGTACACCATTCTGTGCAGGTCAGGTAGCATTGTCCAGGCCAGAGGTGAAGTGCTGCTCCCTCCTATGGTTCTCACAGACCAGGCAGGGCCAGTGTGGTTTTAGGCTGAAGTTCTCTGACCTGATCCAAGCTTTCAGCAAGCCAGTAGGTTCTGCATAATGTAGCTTTGAATAACAGTTGCATTTAACATAACGATGTCAAGTGATGAAGGACTTCTAAGCATTGATTGTCCTTTATCATAAAGCTTACAAAAGTACGTTTCTCTCTCCTGTACCAAGTTGCATAGCAACGCTCCTCATCCTTCACCAGTGCATCCATCTATGCTGGATGGAGGTAAAGTCCCACATGCCTCAGGAGAGACCTGCCTCACCTCCACAGCAAAAAGGACACCAGGGCCCACTGAGCTGCCCAAAGTCTCCATCAACACAAGTGCTAGGATGCATTTTACACTCTTGAGTTTGTCTTTGGGTCCTACTTTTACACCTGTTTCCTATTACCACAACAATCCATCTAGGGAAGATGCTGTTGAACTGCCATCTCCACTCACTCTTGAGTTTTACTTTGGTGGGTGAACAATAAGCTGCATAATAAAACCTTCAAGGTCGTTGCCCAGCTCTCAGATCAACCACTGCTGTCCTAGTGATGGGAGTGATGAGGGCTTGCGTAGATTCTGGTGCTGCAGGAGCTTGAAAAGTTACTTAGATATGCTCAGTCTGCAAAAATAAGGAAAATTTTGATTTCATCTCCGTTTCATAGCTTAGGCAATAGTATCTGCTGAAAATAAAAGAAGTGGACATAGAAACATGAAGCATCCTGAAGGTTTGTGCCTAAAAGAGACTGATTCTGAACAATGTGAATGCCATGGTGTAAAAATATAAGGAGAGGGAGGAATTTTGAGCTCTTTTCAGGCCTGGGTGAGTGAAATAAGAACAGCTGTGGCAATTTGGGTTGTCTCTGACAGGACTGGAGTTTCTAGCCCAGTCTGACCCTTAATTAGAACCATACTGGGAGTTTATTGGGTGCCCAAAGGCAGGCTGTGTCTGTCTGCTGTGCTGGGAGAAAAGCATCAGTGTGTGGAAAGAATCCTTACTCTTTTGAGGAAGTCATGCCTCTGTCTCAGTACGTGGAAGATGTTATTGTCCCAGAACAATTCCCTGTTCCCACTGTCACCACCACCAGCCCACTGTAACTGTTTCTGAAAATCTTTCAGTGAAAATGAGCTCTTAGCTTTAGCAACCTGATTCAAATTCTACCTATGTTTATAGTCTACTGGGATAATTATTGCCTGGCAGAAGCTCTGACAACACATCTTAACCTGAAGCTTCATCCATATAAGAAGTGACATTTCCAAGTTAAGAAAGGCTGGACAGGGTGTACCTCAGCTATGGCTGCTTATGCCTGTATTTCCATTAGCAACACAGGCTCTGGGGCTGCTATTTCACATGACCAGGGCTGAAGCCAGTTCTACACCAATGCTGTAGGGTGGGGGGACACCAGTTGCATCAGTCTGTCTGTAGTGTCTTGGTGTTTGTACCTTGGGCTGTCATAGTAACAAACCCTTGGAACATCCTCCTCCTCTTGGTCACAGCCTCTTGCCCCCAGGTATCACGGGACAGTCAGCAAGAAACCTGTGCTCCAGTCCAGGGCTGGGCTGTGGACAGATGTGCAGCACCCTGCTTCCCAAAATGCAGGTTCTGCTTCATGCCCAGCTGGAGCATGAAGCTCCTCCTGCCAACAAAAGCCAGGACTTGTTTTCCCCCCAACCTGGATGGGGATGGGGAATGAGTGCTTTCCCTGGCTGCAGCCACGGCAGGGGATCCCAAAGACCCTGCTAAGCCTCTAAAAATCCACACGAGGCACAAGGAAACCTGAGACTCCCACCTGGCCCTGGCCTGGCCACACACCACCAGGATCCCTGCCCAGCCCCAGCCTGCCAGCTTGCTTCTTCTGAACTCTCAAAATAATCTTTGCCTGCATGAAGTGCCAAAAGCACTTGTAAAAACCCGGCTCCAGAGGCTGAGGAAGCAGATGGGAAGGAAGGGGGTGAGAGGACAGCAAGATTAGAAGAGGGAATGGGAGCCCTGCAGATCGATGTGCACAGCATGCAGCAGACACACAGCTGCACTGCAGCTCTCTGCCTCTCTCTGAAGGAGTCACAGGCTGAAGACCACACTGTCTGCATCCCCCTGTGTCAGAATCTGCTGCGCCACCAGGCCATGGAGGAGCAGGTGCAGGAGGAGGTGCCAACAGCACTGCACACAGGTGAGTCCATGCAGTTCCAGAGCCGAGATCATGCCAGGCTCTTCCCAGGCCAGAAGAGGCCACCGGGATCTATCTGGCATTTCCTCTAGGATGGCCACCCTCAGCTGCTCTTTCAGTCTAAAAGCATTTAGAGATGTCACTAATGTCTTTCGGTGATGGTCCCTGCAGGAGGCCACCACCCTGTGCGGGAAGGAGAGGTGTTCAACACACGATACCAGGCTCTCCACAAGCTGGGCTGTGGTGCCTTTGCCACTGTCTGGCTCTGCCAGGACATGAGGTGAGTGGCTGACCACTTTCTGGGGATGTAGGAAGGGGTAACTGTTCTCCTAGGGCAGGACCTACCCCTCTCACAGAAGCTGGGCGACTGGGAGAAGGGGAGGTGCTGCTGGTTAGAGTTACTCTGGTGTACATTGGCTGGCAGCTGTGATTTGTTTCCCAGGAGGAAGAAACACGTAGCTGTGAAGGTCTTGAAAAGCAGGGAGAGCTTTGCTGAGGCTGCTCAGGATGAGGTCGCTCTCCTGCGCTGTGTATGTATATTCTGAGGCTCTGTGCTTTGCTCTGCTGGGGATGGTCACTGAGTTCAGGCCTGAGCATCAGCGTTATTGTTCCTTCTCCCTCTTCTCAGTCCCCTTCTCAGTCTGAGGAGCAAGATGGGGAATGTTAAAAAAGACCCCAAAATTAGCTAAGTTGTCAACATCACCTTGGCTCAGTACTGCCTTGTGAAATAGGTGCCTTCTCCTTCCTCCTGTCATGCAAGGACATGCTGGCTGTGTCCCACTTGCCATATCAGCTCATTTCATTCATCTGAGAGCAAAATCCAGTAAATAGGAACAATCTGTAGAAATATAAGGCAGATGATCAGCAAAAAAAGGTGGTAATGCTCTTATGCAGGAGATGGGAGTGTGTCAGCTGTATTTGTGTGAGCTCAGAGGGCATTGCTCTGTCGCAGCACTGGTACAGAAATTAAAGAAAATATCTGGGGAAAAAAAATAAATGCAGGATGTAACAAAAAAATCCTAAGTCATAAAGCTTCCTTCTTCCTTTGCTAATGGATGTGATAATTAGGTGCCTGTATCTGGGTCTCAGTGAGTTGACTTTGAAGAGGGCTTGATCTGCTAGTTCTAGAACACTCATAGTTACAATTCTTCAAGTTTGCCTAAACACAACGTTGCATCAGCTTTAGATGAGTACAAGTCATTAAATTTTGCATTTCAAATTACTCTGAGGCCTTTCTCCAACAAGTCTGAGAAAGTTACAGTTTGTATCTGTAAATCTATAGCCCCTGACGAAAGGGACATGAGCCAGACTTGGTGATGTAAGAGGAAGTACCAAGTGGCACTGATTTAATGTAATCAAAGGGCTGCTTTTCTACACATCAGCATAATCCTGTGCACAGGCTGAGCCTTACCCTTGATTTATTACTAATTCTTTCTGAAAGACACGCCTTCCCGTTCAGCAGAATGCAGCTGGTTCCCAGTGCTGTTCCCACCGGCATGGAGTGGTCGGAGCTGCCAGGAGAAATGACCTGGTCTCCCCAGCTCCCAGGGTTGCTCTCCTCTGTGGTGCCAGCACAAAGCTCCTGGATCTAATGCAGGTGCACAGCGTTCCAAATCAAAACCCTGACAGTTAAGGCTGTGAAAAGAAAAACAGAAGGATGAATTGCTGTACCAGGATCAGCATTCCAGGAGAGGAAACTCCCAATAGCAAGTGTACAGTGCTGGTGCAAGAACCAAGGTACTGGAGCATCCATACTTGAGCAGACTGAGGGTTCACCCAACCCAACATCCTGGGCCAGCAGCAGATACCCAGACAAGTGTGCTGCTCCTGCTGAATGCTCCCCTGGCATCCAGCAGTTTCCAGCTGGAGATTTTTTAGGCCAAGGGCAATGCCTGTGTGGGCACTAAATCTCAGTAGATTGACCTTCAAGACAACTGCCCTGCTTTCCTGTGAGCTCATGCTGACTTCAGCACCCACAGCCCCCTGTGACAAGATCTACCACCAATGCTGCATGAAGAACCATCTCCTCTGCCTTGTTTTTGAACCTCCCAAGTGCCTGGGTTTTATATGAAAGATCTGTGTTCTCACCTTCTGCTGCTACTCTATATCTCATAGATCTCTGCAGTACTTGCTCATAGACAACCCTTTTTAAGCCCAAAATTACGTACTTCATGGGGTTCCTGCAGAAATAAAAGCTGTCCTCTATACCAGTAGTACAGGTAGCATTTGAGTGCCTGAAAACAACTGCATCTCTGCCTCTCTGCAGCTCCTTGCAAGAGAATACTGAAGTGAAAGTGTAGGGTTTAAAAGGTGATGTCCCAGCCTGCTACTGTGAGAACAGGGCCACCCCTGCTCTGAGGACAAGGAGCAGAGGCTGGAGAAACACAAAGTAAATTGACAGACTTTGCTTCTGGCTGTTTTCCTGGGATTTGTCATGAAGTTCCAACTGCCAGAAGAGAAAGTCTGCAAATTGAGATAAACTGGATGCAAGGTGTCCTTGTGCATATATATGTCTTTAATTGCTACTTACTTGGAATCTTCCCCCTTAGGTGAATAGCATGAAGAAGAAGGACCAGGCAGGAGAAAATATTGTCTGCTTGTTAGATGATTTCAGGATGATTGGAGAAAATGGCTTCCATATCCTTCTGCTGAGACTGTTAGAGCTGTGGTCAGCAAAGCCTGGGCTTGCCTTGGAGAGTCACAGGATGGTGTGAAACTGAGTGCTGCCTTCCCATAAGGAGGATGAGGAGGGCAGTAGCTGGACTCTGGGCTACATGGAGATGGCTGGAGGGGTGAAGGTGGGCAAGGAGAAGGGCTCTGGTGAAGGTCAAAAGGCTGGTGGCAGCAGCTCCTCTCTGTTAATGAATCCCTGACTATTTCCTACATGCGTGCTTGGTATTTGAGGCACTGGGTCCTTCCCTGAGATGTCTGATGGCCAACTACACAGCTCAGGGACTGCCTCTGCCTTTTGTGAAGAAGTCTCTAAAGCAGGTGAGAACTTGGCTGGAACTGGGTGAGGGTACTAAGGGGCTGTTGGCTGCAGGGAGATGCCTTGGTCTTCACCCTGCGGATTTTGGACATGAACTCCATGACTGCATCTGCAAAGCAAGGGACAATACAGAGTGAGTGCCCAAAGCATGGGGTTTTTTTTAGAAGAGAAAAATAACTATTTATTTTGGGTGCAAGGAGAGAAAATGTTAATTAAAATGCAGAGTGGGAAGTCTTCACATTACCATTAATACAGAGGTACTGTGTGTTACTGCCTAAGCTGATAGTTTCATCAGGTTTGGGAAGGAGTCAGGCCCACTAACTCACAGAGCCTGCAGACCAGATTAAGGGGTAGCACTTGTGTTCCCATTATCTCAGTGATCATTGAATTCTCCAGCAGTTTTGCAGCTGGCATGAGTAGCAGGGGGAGAAACAGCCTGCTGTAGTTATGCTTCTTATGACAAATGATGTCTGTCTCTGCTCTCATGCTGCCCCTCTTGTGTTTGCCTCAGCAACCAGCCACAAGTAGTGCTGTCAGGGATGGCAGTGCCAAAGGCTTCATGGCACCACAGAAGGCTGCTTGAGGTCCTCCTCAGAGCTGATGGCTTCCTCAGGCTTTCTAAATCGATGGTTTGGTTGACTGGTCCTCCACCCATGCTGTTTTCCTGCTCAGAGCCAACTCTTCCTTCATCCTCTCTGAGGATGTGGTGTGTGGATCAAACACATGTGAAGGCTGAGTTTCTCATGTGTTGGCAGGGAATAGCTAAGGAATGGGAAACCTAAGTAAGGCCTTGAAATAGTTAAAATTATATTTTGGCTCTTGTGCTCAGATTTATCCAAAGTCTGCATGCTTGCCAAGATGAAGATTTGCTATCCTGATTCCTGTGCCCTTCTAGGGACAATAAGAAAAAAAATCACTTTATCCTTCATCCTTTTTCTGAAATAGCCTCTTCTCCCTATAAAGAAGCTCCATTCACACCTGAAAAATTACACAAAACTGTAGTAGCATTAACCACTCACACCCACTGCTTGACCTGTTCCTGTATCCATTTTTAATTGTAAAATCTCAGAATCCCTTTTCCCCTTCAGATCAGCAATGGGACAGTATTTACTCCTGATTAATTTCAGTTTAGCTATTTAAATCTTTCCCTGTGTTACACAGTTACCATTTAAGGTTGGTATTTCCCCAGGGCTGGTGTTCATCCCAGAATAGAATTTGATAATACAGAGAATATTCACCATCCCCTTATGACTGACCAAAGTGTTTAAAAAATACATATACAAATTTCCTAGCAGTATTTTTGCTGTTATTGATTTCTGATAGCAGCTGTTTCTCTCTGGTAGGCGTTGTGTATCTCTCCCCTGTGACAGGCCAGATTCTCCCTGCTCCATTGTAAGCTGTTCTTTCCCTACATGGCTCTCCTGCACTGCTTCTAAGTTCTCTCCACATGCACTCACCCAACATTTCTCCCTCCTCCTGTCTGGGTTCTGCTGCACCTTTTTCTTTCCTGGTACACTGCCATGTCATTCTATAATGGAAGCCAAATTATCCATTTGAGTGATAATCAACGGGAAGGCATGGTGGTCCAAGGGCATAAGAGCCATAAAATCAGGAGTGTTTTTTTAGGAGAAAGTTTGGCTTTGTTACTGTAATGCCTCCTCATAGCTCTGTGTTTTCCACCTCCCTGGGGTTGTCCATTCATGGTTTTGTGTGTTTTCATGCTGCCTCTGCTGTGTGTCACTTCCTTAGTACCTCCCTTCCCTGCTGGACTCCCCGGACCCCTCCTGCCCAGCATGTTGGGTGTCTGGGGCTCGGCACCCTTTTCTCCTCTCCTAGTGTGCGATGAAACCCCTTGTGCTTGCTTCCACAAGGCCACCCCAACCACTGTGACCACTGGTGGCTGCACCTCACTCTTGGCACAGGGTACTCACTACACCAAAGCCATTTATTGCACAGTTACCATCAGTGCCCCTTTTCTTTCATACCAGAATGTCCACAGCTTACATTCCCACTGTGCCTGTGTGCTCTGCTGGGGCTGGGGGGTTGGTGGTGACCCTCCAGTGGCTGAGGTGACCTGCTGCCTGTTCACCCAGGTGCTGGCAGGGCTGCACTTCCTGCACAAGTGCTGCCACATCATTCACACAGACATCAAGCCAGAGAACATCCTGCTGTGTGGACATGACAGAATCCTCCAAAGGCTTCTGCCTGACGCATTTGACTCTGGACAAAGAAGAGATCTGAAGGGACCAGGTGAGCACTGCAGGGCTTTTTTAACAAGACAAGTCCCTCAGAGATCATCCTTATAGCTGCAGATACAGGACAGTCCCCTTGTGTCTAGCATTTTCAGACACTGAAAGGTCTATATACAAAAAGGTTTGATAAGAAAGCAGTGTGACACTTCCATCTCCTGTATTTCTGAGGTTTGTGAGACTTGTATTTACTGATAATTTTGACCATTTGAGACATAATGTCTAGCAGAGAGTGGTGTGAATATTGAAAAACTCATAGGGCTGGAGAGTTTCTCAAGAGATCAGCTCATCCTCCTGCAATACAACCCTTTGTATTTTCTTTGCACGGTGTTCTCCTGTGATCAATTCTCTCATGACGGTGGCGTTTGGTTTCTGAAGCTCTGAGGCAATCAGGGAAGTGTTACATTAGTGGCAGAGTCTTGCTTAGAGCAGAAAGGCACAGTACTAGGCACAGAGAGACAGCTGACTATAAAGCTGGACACCAGAAATTACCCTTTTCCAAGGTCATATGACAATGTAACCTTTACAGTGCTTGCAGAGCAGGCTGTGCCCAGGGTCTGTGACAGCCAAGGCTCCTTAAGGCTAAGGAGGCATTACAGATGTTTGTCTGACTACTGCTGTTTCCTCAAAAAAAAAACAAACCATGGTTATAAAAAGCATTTTAGGACTTTTTAGGTTGAAAAAACTAAAGGTGGGCATGCATCCCTCTATTGAGGCAAATAATCCCTCTGTTCAGAAATACCTGATTTCTTTCTGCTCTTTCCAGGTGGTGATCTTGATAATCCATTGGAAGAATCTGATTTAATGAGCATAGAAGTGAAAATTGCAGATCTGGGCAACGCCTGCTGGACAGTGAGTCTTCTCTGAGTCTTAGTCACATGACAAAGTGGCATGCTGTCTGCTTATTTCCATGCCACCCTGGGTGTCTGTCCTTTTACAGCAGAATGGCTCTGTGTGTGTGTGTGTGTGTGTGTGTTGAAGAGATGCTGATTCTGGGCGGGGTATATTCAGCACATTGAGCTCAGAGCTTGCAGAGACACTCAGCTTTGGATGTTTCTTCAGCTGGCTGTTAGTCCCTACATTTAGAAATTCAAAATGGTGTTCACTGTGAAATGTAGGGAGTTAAATTTACCCTGGTGTCAGTGGGGCTGCGAATGTGTGCTCTGCACTTATTGCACATCTCCAGTTCCGGCTCCAGTGTCCTCCTCGCTGTACAGGGAGCTCATGACCACAAGCATTACTTTTTTACGGGCACTAACTGAAGGATGTTTGTTTGTTTCAGTACAAGCCTTTTTCCAAGGAGATACAGACCCAGCCATATCGTGCCCTGGAGGTGCTCCTGGGATTAGACTACGGCACTCCTGCAGATATCTGGAGCATGGGCTGCTTGGTAGGACAGGGAACACTGCTGTGCTGTGTAGGAGCTGACTGACTCCAACAGGTCAGGGCTGTGCCCCCACAGCACCCACCTATGCCCTCTGCTTGTGGAGCAAGGCTTCCTCTGTAAAAAGAAAGGGGCTGTCTGTGCTTTCACTTTGCATTGAAAGTGCTGATAAAATTCCCTCTTAATTAGTTTAAGCAAGAAGGCAATTCACATTCCACATGCTAACCCATGGGCTTGACTGAATCGGGCACATACTGCTTTTCAAAGGTGCTGCTTCACCATGGGACAAATCATCACAGTGCTAATGTTTCCATATAGCAAATATTTCTGGGTGATAGGAAGGGAAATGAGAGTTAATGGAGGAAAAAACTTCTAGGTCAGTTAGTGAATTAACAATAGTCCTCCTTTTCCAGGCATTTGAAATGGCAACTGGGGAGCGTCTGTTTGATCCTCAACCTGGGAAATACTTCTCCAGAGATGATGGTAGGCCCCCATCAGTCTTACTCATTTCATTTAATGAAGTGTCACAGTCTTTGTACTATATATGTTTTCCCTCCTTCTAGATCACGTAGCTCGTATTATTGAACTCCTGGGAAGAATTCCTCCTCAAATTGCTTTCTCCTGGAATAAATTAACAAAATTTTTCAGCAGGCCAGGTAAGAACTGGAGTAAGAAAGTTTACTTTAAAAGCTGCTGTAGATCTCACACACACTCCTGCTCCCCTAAGGTTATGTTACACCATGCAGGCTACGAGCAGGGCCAGAACACAAGCAGAGATTTCATGAAAAGCTGTAACATTTCCTGCCTTGCCTACCTTTGCACCTCGGGAGGGTTCCAAGGATGAATGTAAAATCCTGAGCAAGTAATGGCAAACACTCAACATTTCCCTTCTTTTTCCTTTTGGAGAGAATGGAAATATAGACAGGAAGTGGCTACATGGCAGGAAGGCTGAAAAGAGTATGTAACTGGCTGCATTTCACCCGCTGACTGGCAGAGAACAATGATGATCAGGAATGGGACACTCACATCCTTCCAATGTGACTGCTATATTTAGTGTTCTGACCCAACCATAACATCTCTTCTGTTTTATTCTCCCCAAATCCTTTCCCTTTGACTCATCAGGTTTGTCTTCCTTGTCTTTGACTTCAAGGCATCATGTGACTCCATCCTTGTGCAACTTAGACTACCATCTTCTTTCTCCACTTTCACCCAACAGCCGCATAGCCTCAGCCTATCCACGCTTCACTCACTGCAGAGCGCTGGTGCCATGCTGTAGGTTAAGCAAGCACCTCCCAGCACGTTCACTTCCTTCTCTCATATTTATTCCCTTTATGGTGCTCAAAAGAAATGAGTCAAAGCCTGTTCTTGCTCTATATTTGTTCTCCATGTGAACCAAACTGGCCTGACCGCAGATGCCTAACCTGAATCGCCACATTTCCACCACGCACTCCTGGGGCCACAAGGATAGTTTCTTGGTCAGTAGTAGTACTCTCCCGGATCACTAAAAGACATAACACAAATGAAACATTAATGTCTTGTGACCTCTACCACTCAAAGGGCCTGATGCATCCTGGGTTGAATGCAGAGACAGGCAAAAAGCTCTAAGACAGCTGTTTTGGGAACACTTCATTCCCTGTTGGCACCTTCTCACCTAAGAAGTACTAAGCAAGGGGGAAACTCCAAACGCGAGCTTGGAAAGATGATATCTGATAAACAACCAGCAGCCAAGCCTGCAAGGAGGCTTGCAGCAAAGAATCTTCAGAGGAGCAGGGACGGATCCCTCAGAATGGTTTAGGTTAATTGTGTGAGGTGCTGCCGCCTCTCAGTCTCGGGAGTGCGATTAAGACAATGTGCTGACGCTCTCTTTACCTAGGCGCTCTCCTGCGGATCTCCAAGCTTTCCCCCCGCAGCCTCCACAGCGTCCTGGCCGACAGACACCAGTGGACAAAGGAGGAGGTGACTCCCTTCGCCGCCTTCCTCCTGCCCGCGCTGCAGTACGCGCCCCAGCGCCGCGCCACCGCCGCCCAGTGCCTGCAGCACGCCTGGCTCGCCGCTCCCTGACCGGCCCTGCGGCGGGGGACGACGACGACACTGACGACCAGGAGCTCCCCGGGCCCCAGCACAGCGGACAGAGTCGCCCTGTCGTGTGGTGACGGCCCCACACCGGCTGCGATGGCGGCGGCCGCTGCGCACAAGATGGCGGCGGGAGCAGGACACCCCTCAGGCGTCGGCGGCTCCAAGCGACCCCCGGGAGCCGCCTCCGGCTGGATTCCGCGGCTGCTCCCGTACCCGGGCTCCGTTCGTTTTCCTTAAAAAAAGTCCCTTTAGTTCGTCTAGTCCGCACGCGGTGTTAATGGAAAGCTGTAAATAACGTCCCACGTTCTCGAAGAGGGGAGTGAGGGGGGCAGGGACCGGCCCAGCACAGCTGGGTCCTGTCCCCTACGCTCTCCCGCAGTCGGCCCCGCCGTGGGCGCCCGACGCCCTT
>VZTY01017189.1:21767-66877 GCA_013400935.1 Turnix velox | reverse complement strand
TGGGACTTGCTGTGGAGTTCTGTTAGTACTGAGAAGGTGCAATTTAGCTGAAGTTAAAATCTCTCCAGTTAAAAATGTCATCTCTCCTTTTTGAGAGGCTTCTCGCTTGAGATATGTGCCAGGGTCCTTAGCCTGTACCAATTGTGAATGAAGCAAGTGAAATGGTCGGAGTGGTTTGTGGGTTTTTTTCATGTGATTTTTCCACTCAAAAGTTTGAAATGCAATTCTGCCAAAGCCATTTGTCCTCAGTCCTATTCTGGTTAAATCTGGTTATCTCCAGCTTTTCATGTGCACAGAATGCTACGTGTGACATCTCAGAAGCAGTACTCTGATTTTACTGGTAGGAAAACTAAGGGACAGAAAAGCAGTTAGTTTGTGTGGGACATCTCATGGGCAGTGTGAAGGTAAAACATGGATTTAAATTTTTTTTTGGCTCCCGGTTTTGGGCTTTTTAAGGTAGCGGACTCACCCTTGCCAGTCCTTGTCACTGCTTGTGTTCTGTGGTGCTGTTTTGCTTCTGTGTATACCTTTGGTTTCTTTCAGTAAAACAGTGGCTTAAATGCTAATGTTAATAAATTTGGTGAGGACTACATTGCATAGTGAGTATGGGTGAGAAAATCTCCTGTATAAGTTGTTATTGGGGAAGCCTGGTGATACGAGCTGGGTTATTTTTCCTGCTTGTTTTCACCAGCATTGTAATGCTACAAGATAGTTTGGATTAAGAACAATGTTGCTACTGATTTGTAACCATCAGGACTGATAAACTATGTGAAGGGCCTTCAGAGTATCTTGGCAAACTGTGTTTGGATGCTCAGTGCACACACAGTCTATCTGCATTATTCAGGAAGTTAATTCCAGTCTGTGCTATTTTCCTCAGATTCAGCTCTTACCCTGCTGAGGGATTGATAGTTCTGAGTTTTTCCATAATGATAAAATCAAATTAGCCCTGTGATAAGTGGTCTGTGTGAAATTCCTCTTGGTTAAAGGGTATTGCCCTGAATATTTTCCTGCAATTTCTTTTTTCTTGTGAGGATTCAGCATTTTGTGTTTGAAAGGGAAAGGAGAAAAGATGCAGATTAGGAAATGCTGGTGTTTAAGGTACAAGGAGGAGAGCACATAGCTTCTTTCTAGAGCATAATCTGTCCAGCTGTGACTTAGTCATCTTCAGTCTTATATAAAATGCATCCATTCTAATAGTTGAGCTTCTCTCTTCTGAATGCGGCAAACCAGCATCTTTTATGCTTATGTGAAGCTGTTATAGGTGCAAGCCATCTTCTTAGGAGTGCCTTCATACTTGTGAACCTGCAGCATCCATCATGCTGTCAAGCCTCATTTACTCATGTGATGGTTTTGTGGTTTTTTAATTTTATTTTATTCTGTTCCACATTTTTTTCAGGTTTAAGGAGATTCCAACGTGCTGTTGGCAGGGAATACAGCGCTGATAATCCCAGACAGGACAGCAGGGAACGTAACGTGAGAACAGAGTGACTCTCCCAAGTCAGACTGAAGGTTTTGTTCATTTCTGACAGGGCCAAAAATTGATGCGTAGGGAAGAACACAAGATGAGAGGATCACAGGAATCTTGGCTAACATCTCCAATTTGAGTGTGGTAGTTCATGCTGCTGCAGTAAATCCAACCCTGCTCTCAGTTGCTTTGATTTGACACAGCTGTTCTAAAAGGAAAGGGGGAATAAATTACTATTATGACATGCTTTTGTATGGTCAGATATATGTCCACATTAATCATTTGTTTCTGTAATTATGAGGGTTTTGGAGCGATGAGAGATTCTTGTTAGTGACTGAAGTAAGAACTGGCCTGTGTGAGTTACAAGAGGTTCTGTGCCAGTTGAAGGATGATGGACATTCTTTCTTAATCATTCAAGGAAACAGGTACTGTGAGTCTGTTGTTAAATAACAGTATTGCAGATAAATCTTAGCACTGTGAATGTGGATAATAACATTTAAAATTATATCAATACATTTGCCACTAACATGTGTT
Source organism: Turnix velox (assembly GCA_013400935.1). Taxonomy (NCBI): domain Eukaryota; kingdom Metazoa; phylum Chordata; class Aves; order Charadriiformes; family Turnicidae; genus Turnix; species Turnix velox. The sequence continues at coordinate 64,878 of VZTY01017189.1, read as the reverse complement.
TCATGAAACTGTGGGGAAGCAAACATCTTATCTGAACATCTTGTCATCTGTGTATGCAGGGGAAGAACAGGCTCCTTTGGAGGAGTAGTTAGAGCTGGAGCACAGTTTGCATAGTTGGAAGCATTCTTCTAAGGCTTACAAGAAGGTGTTTGATGGAGTTTTAGTTGTTTTCTGGTTTAAAAAAAAAAAAGACCACTTTTACACTTCTTTCATAAAAGCTACAAAAGTACTGTGAAGCCTTAATGGGAATTTCTAGACTGCAGTCTGCTGCATGATTTTAAATTCCCCCCAAAGAATTGTGGCAATCCATATGCTGGTTTTTTGGGCTGTGCTTGACAAATATGGTCTAGCTCATTTGTAAGCTGAAATGCCAAGTGCAGAAATGACTAGGTGAGATTTTTCCAGTCTTTGTTAGGTGGAAAGTCAGCTAATCAGAAGATTATTTTTGGCCTTAAAATGCATAGTTACGCAAACTGTGGCCCTGGAGAAGAAATGAGCAAAGACCTGAGCAACCTGATCCAAGTTGGCCCTGCTTTGTGGAGAGGAAGGGGTTTCAGTCAGTTAACCTTTGCTGGTCCTTTCCAGCCTGGATTATTCTGTGGTTCAGTGGAAGTTGGTCTGAGTGTAGGAGGAGTGGGGGGACATCTGTTTTGGGTTCAGAGGGCAAAGGTTATGAGGAAGAGACAATACAGTCTGACACTAGAGATGGTTGTTGTGCAAGAATTGCGGTGGAGATGTGAAGTATCTGGGACTGTAGCTTAGGAAGAGCACACCTAGCTTTAGAGACTGTTGTGAGTTGAAACCAGCTTTTAATTCACTGCTCTTTCAAAAATTTTTATCTGAGCAACATAAAACATTTGATAACGTTTCTGTGAGAGAAATGCTAGTGGAAGAATGAAATACATTTAGGGAGTTCTGTTTTGCCATATTTCAACAAAAGGTATGAATCCATCCAGTTGCAGGTGATGTTTTTGTTGGCAAAGGTGCAGACCCACCTAGGCATTGGGAAACAGCATTGGGAAGGCAACAGCTCAGAGGGCTTTAAGATCTTTACAGCTAGTTGCCTCTGCAACTTGGGCCAGCATTTTATTTAGAAGGATGGGTGTGATGATTCCTGAGTGTATTGAGGAGGAATAAAAAAAAGCGGGGGAAAGGAACATAAAGCAAAAGTAAGTAATCTTAACACAACAATGTTGAGACTGATACTGCAATTGAATTTTGGTTTCCATGCTTCAAGAAGAATGCCAATGTATTTGGAGAGAATTCAAAGGACAGCTGCAGAAATGATCCAGGGGATGGAAAATAAGCCTCATGATGTGAGGCTTAAAGGAGCTCAACTTTTCTCAGCTTGTTGAGAAGACAATTGAGGGAGGACTTGATCTTTCTCTAAAGGGACTTGTGAGAATTGCTGACAAAGGCAGAGCAATATCAACAGAGGTTATCAAAATACGTTTTTTTAGCAATGATCATAATTAGATACAGGAATCACGGGGAAAGGAGCAAATGTTCACTTTAGTCTTTTAAAATAAGCCCAAGTAATTTATTTCTGGAGAAAATATGTTGTGATTTTTAATTTTTTTTCTTTTTAAATGATGATAGTGTTCCTTTTCTGGCCCTGGAGTTTAAGAATCATTAAAGACTTCATACCATGATCAGTTAGTGCAAATTCAGATATATGCCCTTGCAGTCTAAGCCAAGATCAAGAAATTAGGATGAATTTAGAGGGGAAATAGTTAACCTGGTGGTAGAATACTGCCTTGCATAAGGCACATCAGATGTGAAGGGAACTCTGAAATCTAATGCTTTGTGGCTTGCATCGTTGGAACTCAGTTCATTCCCATACTGCGTTGCTTCAGATGTTCAAGATATGGTTTAGGCTTCCTGAAAGCCTTTACAGAGAAGCCCTGATGTAACTGTGTACACTCACTGTATTCAGATGAGCATTTCTGAATTCCAGTTGACCACAGCAGAAGTCTGTAAATCTTTTTCGTCCTTTTTTAGAAACAGTATTAACAAATTGCACAACAGCAACAATTCCTCTGAGAAGCAAAGGAGGCACAAGCTCTCCTGGTAGGTTTCATTCTTAAATTCATGTAGGATATTCTCTGTCTCTGAAGTTAACGAGACTTAGTTGGAGAGTTTATTCATGTTTAAAACAATATTAAATAATGGTCAGAAGCAGGATTCTAATGGTACTTGTTTGCTTGTTGTCATGCCATCTAAATGAGAGTACTTCAGCGAATCTGCTCCTCCCTCACTTTGTAAATTCACCTGGGGAATGGAGTGACTCAGTTTGGTAATGGCTCTGGATCATGCTTCTGCTTTTTATTTGTCCATTGCAGCACTCCCTTGATTGCTGTCGAGTTTCTGTTCTTTCCTTAGACTACCTTGCTCCAGATGCCTTTTCAGACTCTTAAGTTCCCTTCTAGTAGCTCTCAAAATCTGCTTCTGGGCACAGGCAGAGTCCTGTCTGTCTGCACGCTCATCTTCGCCTGTGCAGAGGAGGACCTGGAGCTACCTGGGCTGCTCTCCACTCCTGTGCGGCTGCATTCCTGCCTTTCCTCTCTTCCCATCCTCCAGGTCGGTCCAGGGAGGAGCCTTGTGGCTCTCCTCTCCTCAGCTTTGCAGTAAGGAATCACTCCTTACCCGAGGAAGAAGAGGCGGCTCAAAACTCTGTAGCTTTTTCAATGTTGGGAATGGAGCTATTTCTGAGGTGAGAAGAAGGTTGTCAAGCAACTGCAAGTTTCTTTGCTCGGGGCTAAAGGGATAGCAAACTGCAGAGACATGTTGGAGCACTGCACAGCACGAGGCAAAGGCCTACAGCTTTGAGATGCAGCGTGGTGATCCTTTGTCCAGACAACACTCTGTCTTAACCTGCAGAAGCTACTTGCAGAAAGTGCTGCACACAAACAATATTGTGAAGGCTTAGAAGGGCAGAAATCTCCCTTCCTTGCCTTCCCTCTCTGCTGTGTCATCACCCCCCTCATCCCAGCATCCAGAGATTGATGGAGATGACCTGCTGGAGGAGGTTGGTCAGCCTCTTCAGCATGACCATTGCTCACACTTCAGCCTTATTTCCATCATGATGTTGTACTACCTGTGTTTAGTTGCGTTTATAATAGTCGTGAATACATCCTCCAGACATTACTCTGCTCATAAATCAACATTCAAGGAGTGTAGCGGCTGTGGTAGCAGATAGCGTTTCATTATTGATGTGTTTCAGAACCACTTGCTCAGCACTGCTTTCCTGTGAGCTCTGCAGCCAGCACTTGGCCAACTGTTTGATGTCAGTACTCTCTTTCTGTTACCACCCACATGCAGTTAAGGTGGCTGGTTGCATGTTCATAGAGAAGCTCTTTTCAAAGGAAGAGATTCCTAATTTATCTGCAAATCACCAGAAACTAGTGGCTTTTGTCTTTATTCAGTCACCAGTTGCAGGTTTGCAACTGCTAATTCTGGTCATTGGCATCTGCTTTGAAAATGAATTCAACTGGTTTATCTGCTTTTCATCTTGTTAACAAAAATAGACTAGTGGAAAAGTGACCATGGCTCTTAGTGCAGTCTGTACCACTGAGCTTTGTGTTTCTTGCTGGCAGTTACATGCCAGTCAGAGCTTCCTAACAAAGTGTCACACCTTTGGTGTGACAGTGTGTCTCCAGTAATTTTTTTTTACCCAAAACTTAGATTTCTGAAATCTCAGTGGTCCAAGATATTGTTGACTGATGACTTATTCTGTAAATCTGACCACTGGAACACTGTCCTTGGGTGAACATCCACTGTGCACAAAAGACCTGACATGCAGAGCTGGGCACACCATAGTGCTCTATTGGTAGTACTTGCCTTTTGGGATCAGCACATAACTTGCTTGTGCCAAAATTCAGTATCACATGAGATACAAATAAGTCAGAAATTGACTGTAGTGAAGAACACCTCTTAAATGTAATTCATAAGCAACAAGTGAGTAGAAGGCTCAAATAAGACTTCTGGGCTGATATGCTGCCTTTGGGCCTTCATGATTGCTTTGCTTTGCTTTGCTTTGACTGTTGTTGATCTGACAGTTTTTGTGCTGGGGAATGCAGGAAAAATCTGAATTTTCTATGGGTCCCAGAACCATCTTTAATGACCAAGAGTGCTGCTGGGCACTGCTACTTGGGCAAGTGCCCCTGTTGGTGGCATTTCACACCCTGGGAAGGAGATGTGGTGAGGCAGCGCAGCAGGCTGAGCTCTGAAACCTGCAACAATGCTGGAACACTGCTGAAATCCTTATTAACTATGTAAAATTCCCTGGATTTTAATGCTTCTCAGTTATTACAAAGCTGAGTGAATGTATCCAACTGTCTCGCTGTGTGCCAGTTGCAGGTGTTTTTGCAGCCGCATTTCCCACTCAAGGCGTGTCAGACAAACTGGTGTTTGTTGGGACATGGCGCATGAGCATTACACAAGCTTGGAGTAACTTCCTTACAATGTGGAGAAAAAAAGAATGTATTTGCATGATGCCGAGCCCAGGTGCTGTGAAACTCAGTGGTCACAAACCTCAATGGCCAGGCTGGAGCTGGGAGGGCAGTTGGTGATAGGTTGAGCTGGGAGAAGGGTCAAAACCAGCCCTATAATGGGAAATGAGGCTGAACCCTGGCATGAGGAGGCTCAGCTCCATAATTGCCATGCTGTGTGATGTTGCCATGGCTGCCCGGGCTGTCCCTGCCTGGTTTCCTGGTGTGTGAGAGCAGGGCCGGGGCTGCTGGCGAGCCCAGAGCTGCCCTACGTGTTTGGGGAGCTCAGGCGTGCGCTGGCAAGTCACGGTGACGGGAGGATCCCTGCCTGTGAGATTTCAGGCTTGGAGCTTCATCTCTCCCTCTTCTCTTCTGAGAAGGGGCTGTGGGTTTTGCCGGACTTTTATTTCTGTCGCACTGTCTCAAGATCCTTCGTTTTCAGCACCTGAAGCTATGTGCTGGGAGCAAGGAGGCAACGTGAAAGGAGGGATCCTGGGCGAGCACAGAGGGAGTCTGGTGGGGGGAGCGGCTCGCCGGCTCTGGATGGGCTCTGTCGTGTTTTGATGCGAGCTCCTTTGGCTGCTTTGCCATCTGCATAGCCTGTGAATAGTTTTCTCTGGCACAGACCTTGTTCCTCAGCGTTGCATCATCTCTGGGAGAAAGGCCAGGTCCGGAGCCCCAGCACAAAGGCTTTCTGAAGCCGATGAAGCTTGTTCTGTGTGCGGAGCGTCCCTCTCCTTCCTGTCATCCTTTCCACGGAATTCCTGAAGCAGCCTCAGTCCAAGAGCCCCTTCGTCAACAGCTGCTTTATCTCCGCTGCTTCCTGCACACCTGGCTGATGCAATGTCTGCCTTGGAAGCCGCCGCTGCTGGAGTCTCCTCTGGAGCAGGGTTGTTTGCCCTGGCTGGGAGTGGCCAGGCCGGCTCCATCATCACGTGGGGTCCTGAAATAGATGTATAAAGGATGTACAGCCAGACCTGCCGGGCAGAGAATGTTTAGTGGGATTACAGAGAAATCTTTTTTTTTTTCCAGTTCTAGGACTGGAGGTTGCAATCCTACTCTCTTGGCAGCTTGTTTGTGGTTAGCCTTCCACTGGTTGCAAGTTCAGAATGGTGCTCTGTGCCAGTAAATTCTGCTGATTCCCCTTCTATATTCAGCGACTTCCCGTGACTCTGGACTGTCCGGATTCTCATGGGAACTGTAATTCTCTGGGTTTGGATTTGATCCTAGTTATTGCCCTTTATTGCTCTGTTTCCGTCTGACCTAGCATGTGGCATAGGCTTTGCTCTGAAATCCCTTTGAAACACAATTTCAAGGTCAGGAGGTGGTAGGGGGTTTCTGAGGGAGGTGGTGGCTGACAGCCTTTTTAATTTAGGGTTTGACTACTTAGGAAAATAAAGGTTTCACAGGTAGAACCATTCATGTGAATACGGTTACATTCATGAGTAACAGAGTACAGAACAAAGGAACACTCTGGTCTGCTTGGATTAAGCCAGTGTAATTTACATTATTTAAATTAATCTTAAGACTTAGTTTAACTGTAGCCATTTTCTGGTGTAGAGAAGCCCCTTAAACTCTGGAACTGTAGGATTTATATAGAAGAGGTGTGGCAGGGTGAGCAGTGTTGCTTTCCAGTGTTGCTCTTCCTGGTTGTCTGCTCTGCCCTGTTGCAGAAATCTCTTGCCCATTGCAGTATCTAAAAGGGAACATGTATTTTACCTGTTCCTGCTTTCAGTCCAGTTTTCTTGGCACCAGCTGCCCTTGATGAGACATGGCAACATTTCCTTCCTGACAGCTGTTTTGGCAAAGTCTTAGAGGGCTCAGTCACAGCAGTAACATCAGCTGCCACAGCTGGATTCACTGGAGGTTCCTTGTCAAACCCTTAATCTCCAAATACCAGTTCAGACCCTTTTTTGTTTGAAATTTCTTATTTTTGAGCCACACAGACATTTGACTGTTCTCCTTTACCCCGTGGGAAGAGTGACTGTTTCAGAGAATGGAACCAGCACAGCAATTGGAATATGTTCCCCTCGCTGCAGAACAGGTTTCCTTCAATGACTGTCCCAAATCTAAAGTCTATAGAACTGGAAGAGGAGGGATGTTTTTTCCTCTTTCTGTTTCATTTACTTCAGTAATTTTTATAGCATTATTTCTGTGGTGTCTCATGTATCATTCTTTTTTTCTCTTGCATTGATGCATATCTTTCAGGAAATAATAATTGCACAAATAAAAGCATTCGGTGGATCACCTGGCTTTCATTTTTGAGAATATTTTTAGTGCTTGAAGAATTTCACCAGCAGCTTGTTACGTTCTGAGATAAAGGCAATGTAAAGCGATGTTTTCAGGATAGAAAAGGGACAGCAATAATTCTTTCTGAGTCTATGGTATTTTTCTCTATTACTGCCATTATTCTTTAAGTTTTATTTTTATTATTAACATTTTTAAGATTAAAAAAAGGGTTTCACGTGGTTGCTAGTTTTTTATGTCCCTTGAAGTTCTGAAGGCTTGGATATGAAGTTCTTGGTTGGAATAGTCCATTTCCCTTTACCTTGAGGTTATTATTTTAAATATAATTTCTGTTATCCTGCTTGGCAGACCATGTGGGCAGATTTTGCAAGTAGTCTCTTCTCTCTCCTCTCATCAGTGTGGGGCACAGCCAGAGTTTCCTGGTGCTTGCTGCCACCTCTCCATGAACGTTCCTCAGAAGAATTTGGTCAACCGCAGATCACTGCTACTCTGTAATTTGCTTCCCCTTTCTAATTTGGCTTGTGTTTGTTTGTGGAATTATCCTCATGTATGATTCTTCATCCAATTTCAAATCAATATAAATTAAACTTTCCAGTAATGTTTTGGAGATGCAAATTAGATCTTTTAAGAAAGTCCAGACAAACCCTTGTCTGATGTCGCTGCCTCCGGAGTTTGCTGGACTGTAAAGAATGTGGTTGAATTGTCAAGTAGAAGATATTTCTGGAAGCAAAGTCTTATCTGCCCGCCCTTTATCTCTTATTACATTTTTCTTGTATTTCTTATCATAATACCTGAAATCCTTAGTGATTCCAAAAGAAAAACTCAGGACACTTTTTTCTGGTCTGCAGAACGAAGAGATTTTGCGTAACTTTTTGTCTGCTGAAGCAGCAGCAGAATTTTGAGGTTATTCTTTCTGCAGTAATAATCTCTGCACTCGTGGGTCACTTGTTGAGGCTACTTGACTGTGCATTTTGTAATGTCTCTGCTTCATGGTTTTGATTTCTTTCATCATTGTTTGAAGTCCTTTAGGGTATAGTTTGCAGAAGAGTTTTAACTAAATGTTTTCTATGTTGGATTAAACAATTGAATCTTATGGATGGAAGTGAAAGAAGAACCTTAAGAAAGGTGTGAGGCAAATGGATCTTTAACTGTTGCACTATATTTGTCAATAATTTGGCTATTGTGGTATGTGTATGTAGCCAGTAATGAATACTTGTTACCCATTATTTTGATGCTTTCTATTGGAGAGTGGGACTGAGTTCTCCTGGACCCTGAGGGATGGATGAATTGCTGTCTCTCTTAGTCAGCATATGATCTGTGCTACCAATGAGTGTAGTAAATCCTCATGGCAATATTTCATTTTTAAAACTGGCACAATTGTTTCCATGCTGCTTAGTGAAACCAGCTTGTTTTCAGAGAGACATAAGCAATTATATTGGTAGACTGAGGCCCAATTCAAGTACTTTTATGAGTTTGCAAGTTTCAGAATAAGTTGCAACTGAAAGACTTACCCATTAGCCTGCTCTGCCCCTGTCTCTGTGTGAGTGTCCTCATGGAGTAGCATCTCCAAAATTCTGGGAATTTCATGCATTTTTCAGCTAGCTGTTTTAAACACAAACACCCTTGATCTGTTTCTGTTTGCAGTAAAGGTGCTTGCCCTTCTGTGAGGATCTGCCCTTGATGGGAGCTTTGTGGGAGTTCTATAAAGAACAGACAGTGCTTGCTTGGATTTGGGTGGACACACATTTGTTTTGGGTGGCACCAGCTGATGGGACAGAATGTTTTCAGTGTGGTAACTGAAGCATTTCATGCTTAGAGTAGATGTCCCTTAGGTTTGGGCTATTCTGAAATTTATAGAGCGAAAGGTGAGTGAATAGAATCTGCTGATGCTTTTTACACTGCCCCACTTGCAAAGCTTTGCTACTGATACAAACGGCAATGTAAGTAAGAGCTGGTTAGATTCACTGGCTCTGTCCCAGATGGAGAGGATGCCCAAGAAGGCTGCATGGCAGAGCTGCTTTTCCCAGTTTGCCACCAGTTCTGGCCTATGGCAGCGTGAGAAGCAAGAGAAAAACGTGCTTTGAATTTTATGGTGGGTTGTGACTGGGGGACCATAAAGGTGCATAGTTTGTTGTGTGTAGAGCTTGTCCTGTACCGGTGACCTGCAGGCCTGTTGCTGAGCACCAAGAGGAGGATGGTGGGTATCATTTGGATGCTAGTAATCATGGACTGTCTAAAGTCTCAGGTCTGCATCCAGTTTGGGAAATTCAGTAACTGGAGATGCAGTGAGTGATGAAAGAAGTGTCTGTGCTTTGTTATCTGTGACCAAGAGATAAGTGAGAAGTGGCTGTTGTTGGTACAGACATCAGGGATTCCTCTGTCCTCCCTCTCCTGGCACACATGTAGAAGTTGTGTGTAACCAGAAGAGGTTTTTCTGAGTTTGTCCATGATATATTTTCTACATGGGTTGCCTCCTAGTCATTCCCAGCAATGCATGAGACACTGCACAACATTAAAATATTTCAAGTCCTCTGTAGACACAGACTGACAATGGCACTAACACTGCATAGAAACGGGCTGAATCCTTCTGCCCTGCTTGGTAACTGCTTTCCCCTTCAGCCTGTGACCATGGGGTGGTGCAAGAGGAGTGATTTCTCCACCCAAGGTTGTCTAAAGCCACCTGAGCAGCACTGAGTGCTGGTGGAGCTGGGGAATTCAGGTAACAAGTGCACTCAGTGAGGTTGGGCTTGGGATTTTGGTCTGGGGGTGAATTTTTTCATGGCTCTCATTGCAGTCTGTCACCAACTTTGCACTCCAAGGGTACCTAGAGTTGTCCGTGAGACCAGTGTCCTAGTGAAAACTGAACCAGCCCCATTTTGAAGACAGAAGCTCTGTGAGCACCATGCTTGATTGCCTCTGTTACTACTGCTTTAGCATTACAAGCAATGAAGAGAGTTTCCAGCAGTAAATTTTCTTCATCTGCTCTATTTGTAACACAGACACTGTGGCTGTGGGAGCGAGCCAGGGCAGCGCTGTGACTGGTGCATCCTAAACAAGGTTTCAAAAATTAAATTCACTGTTAATACTTGGCCAGCTCAGATTTATTACAGTCCTTTCCATCAATGCAGACATTACCTGAAATGACTGAATGGCATTCATTTTTGCTAAGGGGTTTTGGTCAGAACGTGGATGAGTCCCTTGGTGCTGAGTGAGATCTGGAGATCCCACTGCTGGGGTGGCCATGTGGGTGGATACTCATCTAGGCTGTTGTGATGATGTTGGGGAAGACCAGGTGGCTTTATACTGGTATGACTGGTTAAGGAGGCAGGCACATAGATGTGGGAAAATAATGTTATCTTTAAATGCTGCATGTTCAAAAGCAGTTAAATGTGATTTTATTTGATTTCAAGAATTACATCACAAGAAGATGGGTTTGTGCTGTGGTCTGAACCTCATGAAATTTTCATTAAGACCTTGAATTTTAGAAAAGCTTATTCCAGTGGCACCAGAGGGAGCGTGGTGCCACCTTTTTCTCTGACACAGCTGTATATTTTGTGGGGGGAGAGGTAGGAAGGAGATTGGGCATTGTATATGCAGGAAATTAGCCAGTTTAATGGGTGAACTTTTTGATCTCAGTATTTTCTGCACAGGCTGATGTTTTCAGTGTTATGAGGCTAAGTTTCATGAAGACCAGACTGTAATCTAGCCTGAAGGTGATACGGTCTGGGTCAGAGCTTGGAGATTCATCTCAGCAATTTGTTTCAAATGTTACATTGTTAGAGTTGAAAGTATAGATAAAACAGCGGCAACAGACAGGAAAATCTGAGCATGGATGATGGTTGGGCAAGCACTGCTGAGCCAAAACAAAAGCAACTGAACTGGAATTCACCTTGTCCAACCTTTCTGTGTGGTATTTCACATTTCTCCAAGTTTCCCAAAAGCAGGAGTTTCTGTTGCACTGAAACTGTCCAGTGTTTGTACAGCCTTGGTGGAAAGAGGGTTTCTGATAAGAAAACACTAAAAACTCGTCCCAGTTTCCCCTGGGACTGACCAGATACCTCTGACTCTTGAGTCCAGAAGCTTCACTTGAAATCCTCTGGTTCTGCTGAGTCACGAGCAGCCGGGAGGCTGGAATTTGTCCTGATGAAATCTCAGGCTGCTGCCAGCTGGGTATGGTCACAGCAAAATGATCAATAGAATGTGAAGAAAAATTGAGAAAGTGTTTAAAAATACTGGGGAGCAAGGGAGGTTTCTGTATCCCTTGAAAGAGGGAAGGGTGCTTTGGACACTGAGAAACCCAGTTTGTTTCTTTTAACCTTTCTCCAGAGCTCTGTATGGTGCTGGGTTGTAGCAGTGATTGATGTCTCTAACTTTTAAGCTGTGTTTTAGCAGCGTTTTAACTCTTCTGGTGTCAATGTCACAAGCATGAGAAAGGATAAACGAGACACTTATTAAAGGCCCTTTTATTTTTACTTTTATTTTTGAAAAAAAAAAACACGCTCAAGGACATCTGGGCTGGCTCGGGTCTGAGCTGCTTGTGTAGCTTATTCATGTCCCACCTGCCCTTGAGACTTGCTTTAGGGCATAACAGGGAATTGCCACTGACCACTTAGAAATCTTTACATGCTACTTCTGTAATTCACTATATGACCATCGTACTATCAGGTTTCTCCCAAAGATATATACTGAAGAAGGAAACCATTTCCTTGAGCTAAGAGAAGCAAATCAGCCTTTTAAGACAGAAAAAGGCAATGTAGTATGTGGCACTTAAAACTTTTTGACTCTCTCACTCTTCCTTAATTTGCCCTCGGAATGAGTGTGCGTTTTTGTGTTTCTGGGGAGGTTTCTTTTTTTTTTTAATGTGTTAAACAATAGCTGGACTGTGGCTCCAAAGGCAAGTTCCCTGTGAGAAACTGGCTCCCCGCGGGAGGACTTGGCTGCCTGCCCCCCACAGCCTGGCAGAGTCCCGGGATGCCGGGGAGCATGTGACGGCCGGTTGGGAGCACAGCCCAGCTCAGCCACAGCTCGACGAAGTTATTCCAACTTTCCCTTAAAGTTTAACGTGCAGAGAACGTGGCTAAATGGTTGCCCGTTTGGTTTTGAAGCTGCTTTTGCTCAGTGCTCAAGCAGAGCCATACGTGGAGGGGTTTCACTAGAGCTGCATAGAACAATGTCTCCTTTATGAACATGTGCGTTACTGAGGTTATTTACATAATAAAGAGACGATCCTCCCTTTTACCTCCCGCCCGCCATCCGACCCTCGGAAGTTTATCGGCGATTTCTCCTCTGTGGGTCAGCAGGAAGGTGGAGCCTAGGCCCGGGTTTCCCTGGCTGCTCCCCGCCATGCCGCCGTGACTCACCCCGGCTCCCCGCGCCCAGCCAATGGCCCCGCCGCCTCGCTGCTCGGAGCGGCCTATGCGGGAGCGGCCAGACGCGTGACGTGGCTCTGCCGCGGGGAGGTGGCAGCTGGGAGTTTAGGAAAGTCGGGGCTCGCTGCGTCAGGGCTCGGCGGACTGAGTAATCGGTGCAGAATCCGGGACGGGCTTCTCTTGCCGAGGGGAGGCTGTCGGTGGCGCAGGGACAGCTGGTCACGCTCGCCCGTGCCCGGTGAATGCAGATACAAGCTGGTCTCAAGCGAGAAGTCTCAGGCCACCCCTGCTCTGCCTCATTGTCCTCCCAGAAGGGAGCTGTGTCTGCATCTTGTTTGAGGAAGGAGTTAGGAAATGCTGATGGAGGGCTGTGGGCGATAGGTGACAGCTGCTGCTTATATGCAGGAGCTAATAGATTGCTTATCTGATAATTAGTTCTAAGTTTAGTTGGGGGAGGGGAAAACTGTCATTATCGGCTTTATGGGAGAGCAGATCATTGCATGTCAATCCAAGACATTAAAAAAAAATTTAAAAACACAAGGAAGTAAAACCCCCCACCAATCTACGACCTTCTACCTCTTCCCTGGTCCCATACATGAAAAATAAATAAAGATGATGCAGTGTATCACTGATGAAAGTTTGTTACTGCTTTTCTTTCGCTGTGAAGGCCTTCTTTAGGGGTACACAGGGAGCCCTCACCCTGTACCACAGACACAATGCTTTGTTTCTACCCTGGTAGGTTTCCCCATGTCCGTGACGTGTTGGCCGAGGCTCTGCGGCTCCTCTCCGCCCTCGGAGCGGCCAGTCGCTGCCCTCTGGACTCCGTGATCCCCGACGGGCGTCATGAGCATTGCAATCCCTCTGGGAGTCACCACACCAGATACGTCCTACTCCGACATGGCTGCAGGATCGGAGTGAGTGTTACCCCATCGAGGAGGAAGAGGGGAGGGTGTCAGAGGGCTGCCCCGGAATGGGGCTGCAGGATCAGTGCTGGTGCTTTCTCCACTCAGGAGAAAGGGGGTGCTGCTCTGCTGGCTGTGTGAGAGATGAGTGCAGAGACAAGTGCTTAACAAATGCAGTGTTATGGCAATTGGTAAGTTTGACACAGGAGAATGGGGACTATGAGAACTCCCAACAGTGTGAGGCGCTCAGACATGGGTTTTGTATCTTGGTTAGTAAAGTCTATATTCAAGTCCAGGCAGTTGTGCATTGATTGTGCCCTTGTTTGACATTGGCATGGTAAAAACCAGCTTCTTTCCAAAAATCCTGCTATGTGAGTTGTCAGGGTGCTGAGCTTCCATCTCAGTAGAGCCTACTTGCTCAGTTTGAGTACCCATCTTACATGTCTGATTTATGGACTCCTTTGGAACTTTTCCATGAGTGTTAGACAGCATCAACCAATGTAGATGTCTCTATTTTGTTTCTGCATCTGAACAGCTTCCCAGAAGCACATCTCCAGGGTCCCCACCAAAAGACCTTGTGCAGGGCTCTCACCACAGTCCAATCTCTGAGGCCTGTTGGATAGGACTTACTGTTTCTTTTAAAAGGCTCTGCTTCTGCAGGAGTCAGAGGCCTTTCAATCCAGGTAATAGTGCATTGTAATCTCTTCTTAAAACCCTCTGTTAGAATGATGTTGGCACAGATGAATGCTATATTTTTGTCTGGGGTGAGAAGACCTTAAGATATTTCAGTTTGTTTCTGCGTTCTGCTTTCCTGCATCCTCCTTTGAAATATGGACTGTAGCATCTCTTTACAACAAATTTACAGAAGGACCTTTTGGAGATAGATTTCCCCCATGTATTATTTAAAGGTACCGACTGTGCAAATACCTGTGTGTCAGATTGATCAGCGTAGAACAGATACAGCTCCAGACTAATTATTTTGAGCTGTAAGAGCAATGGGTTAGGCTATGAATCATTGTTTTTCCCTTCCATCTTGCCCTGATTTGACTATGCATGGAGTTTGACTGCACAGTCGCACTCTGCAGTGCTGCTAATGCTCTATTTCATCTGTCTTGACACTGTCCCCATTCATTAGGCATTCTTCGTGATGCTTCGTTCCATCATATAGCCCTTGTTTTTACATGTTTTTAAACAGGGGCTCAGAATCTAGCAAGTCACTCATTTGCAGTGGGTATATGATCCTTGCTTTCCCAAGGTTTAACATTCAGTATTGCTTGTCACCATGCTTCTCCCACACCAGCACTTGAAAGACTCAGCATGCAGGAATTTTAAACTGTTTATGACAGGAGAAAGAGTGCTAAATAGTTTACTCATGTACTAGGCACTTTGCTTTCAGAGCTAAGCATGGTGGAGAGGAGAGCCAGATACATCTGTGCATGTCCCTTGTAGCATTTAAATATCAAAAAGACTGTCTGTAAACCTTCTGCAAAGCACTTTCTTTTTCCCTGGCTGTAAGAAATCTGTAGGTCCAACTTAAGGTGAGGCTGATGTGCTTTGAAAAGAAGCTTTTGAAGATTTCTGAATTGGTTTCTCTCGTCTGTTTTCTAAAAATTTGGAATGCAGGGACTTTATTCTGGAGCCTTAGCACTGATGCACTGTTAGTTACTGCTGAAGTGTCCTTCTTGAGTCTCTTCAAAGACCATCCTCCACTTCTCCTTTGAAACTCAGTGAATTTGATGTGTTGAAGTCTGGGGTACCTGAGCTTCTTGTCTCTTGCAAGGGATTGATTTCAAAGATGTGCATCATGAAGGCAGTGAAAAGGGAAGAGGAAAACTGTCTGACTCGCTTTTCAAGCTGAAATTTTGCATCTTCCTCTGGCCTCTAATATCTGAGGGGAGGGGGAAAAGCTAAAGAGTGTTTGTGTTCACCTGAGGGTGATGTGAGAGCTGCAGAGTAGTTAGGCTGTGTTAGACTGACTGCATACTGGAAGCTACTGAAGCTCCTTGGTGGGCTGCTGCTGAGGAAGCATGGGCCCCATCATTGTTGTCCCTGGACACTGTTGCACCAACAATCTTGAAGTTTTATTGCTAATGCTTGTGGCAGCATTGTGGGTATTCCAGGCTGACTGTAGTTAGGAATGTGGGTGACTTGGATAGAGAATGGACCCCATGCTTAGGTGGTTTAGGCTCTTTTCCTTCTAATATTGTTTCTGAAAGTATAATTAAACCTGACCAGATTTTACTTTGTACCAATCTGGAAGTCCTAAAGGACTGTTGCAAAGATCCAGCAAAGCTGCATTATGTGGCAAAAGCTGTACGCGGTGTCTTTCTTTAGGAACCATCCTCTGAGAGGGATCACCACCTGTATCTCATGCTTTTGACAGTTTAGCTGGTTGTAGTTATGTTGAAAACTAAGAGAATTTTTCAAATCTTGTGCCTGAATCCTCAGCTACAGAAGTGGGCTTTGCATTGTTTGAAGTCTACTTTTCTGCAGTTCTTTGCACACTAAATTATTGCTCCTTTATGTTGCAAAGACAGATCCACCTTCCCCCAGGGTAGGCCAGAAGCTCAGAAGGTTACTGTGTTGGAGAGTACATCGAGTTTAATGCCAGGGTGGGGCGAACTTCAGAACAGCAGAGATTTCTAGAGTGAAGAGGAAGTCCAAAGGGCGCAGAGGTTAGTGTTCTTGGGTGGTGCTTAAACACTGCCCCACGCGTGACCACTGGCTGTTGGTGTTTGAGCACTGCCTGATTCATGCTGACAGGATAGGACTGAGAATCCTGCAAGATCTCACCAAAACAGCAGAGGCCCAAGGTAAAATTTTCCTTTCCTGTGTTTTTCTTGCCTGCTTGCTCAGCTCCCTGCTAAAATCTTGAAGATTATTTCAACGCAGCCACAATTCAGTAATGTTCTGCTGTATTCTGGTATAGACCCTACTTCTCAGCTCAACAGAGGTTAGTTGTCTTGTATCTCCTCCTTGCATCAGACAGTGTGATTCCTTGCTGGTGTTCTGTCTTTAGCCTGATTATCTAACACTCCCTGCATTGAATTGCAGCTGTCCCTTCTCTCAGGGTTTCTGCAGCTTTCTGCTGAGGGTATATACCTTTCATTTTAGCTGCTTTTTTTCACCACCGTGTGGTGGAAGAGTGCATTGTACCTCAGCAGCAAATCTGTTCAGCACACTGCTCACTGTATTGCTGCATAGAAAGCACAGGGAAAACCTCATCTGTCTGTGGCTGTTCTTTGTCTGGGTCTCAAATTCCATTGCCTATTTGTAGCAGGAATCTCCAGCTCCTGGTCGTTGCTATCAGGATAGCTGCAGGTTTCACACAGACTTTATCAAAACATACTGGACTCAGCTAACAGTTATGTGAAGGAGAGAGAAACAAACAGGGAGGCAGGAAAGCTGCTTAGCTGCTATTTGAGCTAAGCTGTTGCAGAGATAAGGTGGCAGTACTGTTCAGTGACTCTGAGATTAGGCTGGCTGAGTTCAGATGTGAATGCAGAACTAGACCAAACTTCTCAACTATAAGGAAACTGAACTTCTTACATGCTAATTATCTTTTAAACTTCCCTGATTGAGACACATTTAATGAGTTATCCAGGGTGGCCCTTATTCAGTTGCTTCCCGCTGTTGAAAGCAGGTTCATCCTGTACAACTTCTGCACACATGATGCCTGGTGAAGTGCATAATAACACCTCAGTTTCATGAAGTTTCTTCATTTTGAGCTCATGTGTTGAATAGAAAAGAGCAGTGAAATACTGGCACTAAAACAAACAAAAGAAAAAAATGATGTTATATTGATGGGTTTTACTTCTGGCCCTTTCTGCAGCCCAGAGTCTGTGGAAGCTAGTCCAGCTGTCAGTGAGAAGAATGTGTACTCCAGCCACGGCTATGGGGCCACCCAGAAACACAGCTATCGCGGGCTGCCTTACGCAGTGAGTACTCTCTCTGCAGTGAATCAGCTCTTTACTGTCTACTTTACTCTTTTTTTTCCTTGTTCCATAGTTCTTTGCCTGGTAAGCCTTAGGAGTTTTGGCTTATTTATTAGGGAGCACTGAGTTACAGCTGAGATTTGCCATACATTTTGCATTTGTGTGTTTATTGTTTGTGAAGTCTTGCGTACTCTATGACAAGCTTTATTAGTGTTCTAGGTGATAGATTTTTAGCTGAATGAAGTACATGAATGATGTGTGAATATATATGAATATGTTATATTTTCCTGGTGGTCATTTTATGCCCCATTGGGTTTATTGTGCACTATTTGTACTTGTTTCTGCTGTGCAGATTTTCATATTGGTTACTTATGGCCATGAGAGACAAGGATCAGTTAGGAAGAGTGTGAATGTGGCTTGAAACTATGGGATATCTCAGGATAATTGAGACTGGAAGGGATTTCTTGACATCACATACTCCAGCCCCTCTGCCCAGGCTGACAGTGCTTGAGCATGTTGCTCATAACTGTGTCTAGTTGGGGTTTGATTATCTCAACAGACAAAGTCCATGTCTTTGGGCATCCAATTCCAGTATTTGACCACTTATTTCATCTCAGATTATTAGCAGTACAGCAGTTAATGCTGTTTTCATAGTTTTTTAATTATAATTTATTGGTGCAGAAGGAAATAATTTGCCTCTTCCAGAGCTATTGCTTTACCTGCTCAATAGATTAAGGAATTCAGGCTACTGTTTTACAGCAGTTCTTAAATTATAACTTGGGAACTGTGGATTTGGGGCTTTGGCTTCTAGGCACCTTATCTTCACGTTAAAAGTAGTACTGCAAATACTCATTTTCAGGATCATAATTATGGAGCCCCTCCTCCCCCAACGCCACCAGCCTCTCCTCCTGTCCAGACCATTATACCTCGTGCAGAACTGAACGGCCTGCACTCACCTGATGAGGAGAACTCCGGGGACAGTGAGAGCTCCTCAGAAGGAGAATCAATTCCCACTTGGTGCCACTGCAGTGTCTCCCAAGATGGTTTCCTCCTCAAGTGTGAAAAGTGCAGGTAAGCTTTGGTGCAATGCAGATCTGGATTGCTCCTCGTGTTGACTTCTGATACCAACCTGTGTCACATTTGGGCTGTGTGACAGACTTCCTTTTGCTAACTGGAGCATTCTTTCCAGTGCTTTAACTAGTATTGACCCTTCTCCTTTGTGTTGTCAGCCTGACAAGTGTTGGTGGCAACAGGAGTGGAGATGAGGATGTTAAATTGATGTTCTTATCATCATGGGTCCCACTGAGGGCACGCATCTTATGACATCCTGTTGAATTTCAAATTACTTTACTCCTACAAACCAGCTTCAATTGTGCATTCTCCTTTGACAGAGGAATGAGTAGGGGGAAGGTGATCAGACTCCGCCGCCGGAAGCAGGACAACGTGTCAGGTGAGCTTGAGGCTGTAGTTCTGATAATGGTGACTTTTGCTTTCTTTCCACAAGACCTTTGCCTTTTGGCTGCTGTAATCACCTAACTGTGATCAGTGCCAGCTAATGTTCTTTGCCTCCCAGCCACTGGGATTTTCTCCTCTCCTTCCGCCTCACCTCAATTAGCTCTTGGGAAAATCAGATTATCTTGTGAACAGAAAAGGAAAATGTTCATCAGTGTCATTCTGTGAGAAGTTTGTGAGAACTGTTCCCAGTTTGTGTGGGAAAGCTGAGGTGGTATAGTTTCTCAGGGAAGAGCTATGCAGGGTCATCGAGTCCTCTTGATAAAAATGGACATAAGGCCGAGCTGTTCTCCCTGGGATGAATTAAAGCATCGCTAATGAAGCTCTCTCCTTTCTATAGGTGGGGACAGCAGTGCAACCGAGAGCTGGGATGAAGAGCTATCTCCCTCTACAGTGCTGTACACAGCTACACAGCACACCCCCACAAGCATCACGCTGACTGTCAACCGCGTCCGCAGAACCAAACCCAAGAAGCGGAAGAGGAGCACAGAGAAAGCCCGTGCTGCTCCAAAGGCCAAGAAGATCAAGGTATGTGGGGTGAGATGAAGCAAGAAACTTTTGTCCTCTAAGAAATTGCTCTGTCTCATGTAATAATGTGACACCTTGTATTTGTGACCTGATAGAGTGTTTGGCTGTTGGTTTAAAAATTACCTTCCTGGAACTCCACCCATATGTCCCAATGCTGTCCCTTCATGCTTAGAGCTTGGACTCATATATTTTCCCTTCTGCTCCATTAGAAGTTGGGGAAGTAGTTTTTAGAGTCTAATGGTTTGTGGCAAAGGGGCAGTCTGCGAATGGAATGAAAAATAAAGGGGCCATGGCATTTTATAGGGAACAAGCATTTCTTTCTCGTTCCCTATGTCAAGGAATTTGGGATGCAGAACTTCTTGGCAGGGTTCTTCAGGGACAAACAGAGTGCCTGTTTGGAAAACTATGTATGCAGTGATGAACATTTGCTAAGTGATGACTTTATAGTCTTGTTTGTGAGGGTTTGGGGACTAAAGTAATTTTGGGTTGCCTATGTAAGAATGGAAGTGTGTGAGCAGCTGGTTCTCTCATCATCTTGTAGCTTTGCTCTGATTTTCCCCAGGTTAGGTTTCCCTTGAAGTTATTCTGGTAGGCACTGATTAAAAAAAAGACTGAGAGCAGGTTCCGTGTGAGATTTTATTTCTTGTGAACCAGCTTAATTCTCTTGTTGGCCCTTTCTTCTGTCAAAGCAAGTGGGGTTCATCAAGACAGTTTTGGTTTTGATCTTGAGATTTTTACTAAGTATGAGGCAGCCTTTTTTAGTTCAGAAATCCTGGCCATCAGGCTTTTCAGCAGTTTCCAGTGGATTTGCATTGTGAAGTCTTTGTGTTCAAGTCCACTGCTTCTTGCATAGGTCTTCCTGTAATTCTTGCTGCCTTTTGTTAAGGGTTGGTCTGTTGGGGTAGCATCTAGTATGGTTCTGGGAAGCAAGTTCTGAGGAAAGGTTATCTAATACTTTTTTGGGTTTTTTTCTCTCTTTGTTTGGATAACAGGCATTTCGAGAGGGATCACGGAAGTCTCTGAGGATGAAGGTAAGTGGAACTGAGAAGCCTTCATCAATATGATGGGGTTTTTGCTTCCTGTAGCTTTATTCCTCTCTGAGTTTGCCTGGGGAATTTTTTATTGTGGACCTAGCTTCAGAATGACCCCAAACCTTACCGCATAACTCCAAGCAGGCTTGTTCAAAAGGGTAACACAGGAATTACTCTTTGAACCTTGTTTTTGGTTCAGATAGCTCATTACTTTCTGTAAGTTAATGTCATCCAGTTCCAAGAGATATGACTGATTCATGACACCTGGGAGTGGGGTGTTTGATGTGAGGGATGTAGAACTGGTTGTGGCCACTCTTCTGTGAGGTCAGTTATCATTTGATTGCATCAAAGATGTTTTAAGCTTGAGCATCAAAGTAGCACACAGGTTTAATGTTGGGTGTCCCCAGCAGTGTTGCCTTTTTTCTTTCAACATCCTCTTACTCAGGATGGATGGGACAATATAGTTGTCTCTGACTTCATGAAATACTTATAGGTGATAGAGAGTTTATTTGGCAAAAAATAGGTTTGTGCTTAAGGCTAAACTTGTTCATAGAACACAAGAGTTGCCTTAAAGTTTATTCATTTCCACCTCACCCTTGTGCTGTAAGTTGACAGTGGCTCCTAGCAGAAGGCTCAGAGGCAGTAGGACAATCCTGTGATGTCTCTGTGTTCGCATTTCTCCATAGCATAGGAGGTTTATTTGCCTTTGTGTGTTCTGTTCCTTTGCTTTTTTTAATCTACTTAATTATTTTTCCAAAGTTACTTTAAAAAAAACCCTTTTCCAGATATGTATTAGCTTTATTTCATTGTATGTAACAGTGCCAAATGCTAATTCTTAAGAGATCTTGGTCCTGAAGAAAGTTCTCCCTAGATTCCTAAGTGGCCCTCTTGTACAGTGTTTTGCAGTGTCTTCATAACTGATGCTTTCTTAGCTTGGAGTAATGTGCCTCTTTTGTAATATGTTCAAAATCTTAGAGCACTGTGGGTAAGTTTTTCCTGTTGGGTGGTAGCCATTCATTGCCCCTTTGCTGTCTGGTGCAGAATTCCCCTTCTGAAGCTCATGCCTTGGATGAAAACACCGCTGAGGGATGGGAGAATCGAATCCGGCTCTGGACAGATCAGTACGAAGAAGCTTTCACCAACCAGTACAGTGCTGATGTGCAGAACTTGTTGGAGCGTCATCTGAACTCTAATAAAGATTTTGTGGGCAAAACTGCCATGATGGACACAATCAACAAAACTGAGCTGGCCTGCAATAACACTGTCATCGGGTCACAGATGCAGGTAAGAACCATCGTGACACAAGTGGTGTCAGTCAGGTCCTCTGGTTTTTAGGCATTAGATGTATGCATGGGTGAGCAGTATCCTAGCTGGTCATGTAACTTCAGACCAGGAGTCTTAGATTTGGTACAAAAGGGAACAGAAGAGATACCAGTACCAAGACAGATTTGGTAACACTTGTATTCAACTAAATCATTGTTGTTAAGGCAGGGATATTTTGTACAAGTCTCTCATATGTTTCACAGCTATTTTACTATAAACACTCTTGGCCACTGAATGGCTTGAGGCAGAACCAGATTTGTCATTTCCTGGAGATAGGAAATTTCCAGCTGAGTTTCCCTGTTCTTTTTTTTTTTTCCCTGTTTCATACTGTGTGGAAAGCTACTTTCAAGAATCTTTCAACATTATTTCAGTATTCTGGTGACTGTTTGGACACTGGTAACTCAAATACTTCACAACTATAATTGAGTTTAGGGGCCAGTCTCTCTGTAACTTTTCTGGTTTGAGATACACAGTGATTACTGTCTTTCCAGCTTTGTGGAGTGCGTGTAGGCAAGGAGAAACAGGAAAGGGATGTGTTTATGTGGTGTATGTGCTCCCTGCTACTCTTCTCAGCTGGCATTTGGTCTCATCTATGTTTCATTGAACAGAGAGAACAGCATTTTCACTCAGTTCAGGCTTTGTCCAGGAGAATGGAGATAGGTGCACCTGAAAAGTAGATCTCCAAAAAAAACTTGGTGCCCCTTCTGTAGCAGGGGAGCAGAGCAAAAACCTGAATATCAGGTATATGTTTGTGCTTGAATCATTCTTGTTTATATCAGCTGACTCACTGCTCTGTGAAGTTCACATGCTCCCTCACACCTTTCCCTCTGCTTCAATGCAGGTGAAGCACTTCAGGCAGAGCACAGGTATTACCAGTAAGGGAGAGTGCAGAAAGGGAACTTTGGACCCAACTTTCTTCCACTCTTGCCTCTAGCCCTGCAGTAGTGAGATTTCTGGGGGTGCTGGGGAGAAACATGTCTATTTGGCTAAGTGAGTAGCCTTCCTAAAGAGAGCAGCTGAGGAAATACAGAGAAGTTCTAGAGCTTCTCTAGAAATCTTAATATTTTCTGAGTCTTACTTTAAACTTTTCTATCTCCTTCACATGTGCTTGAGGAAAAGTCCTAAGTAATAAAACACAGGCTGTTTCTTTTTATCACCTTCACAGAGGACAATAGGACATGTGATTATGAAAGATGTACAAATATGTGCTTGTTCTTGTTGTTCTCTCTTGTCCTCGTCCTTCCTGTACAGACATAGGTTTTCCCCCAGGGAAAGAGGACTCCAAAGAAATAAAAAGGTAGAAAGTTGCAAAACTTCATAGAGAACAGCAGTTACTTATCATTACATGCTGAGGAAGTATAAAGGGACTTTAATGGCTTTGTAATTCCTCATGGATACTGAGGGAGGACCAGGTGGCTGTCCCAGGCTGCTACTTGTCAGCCTTTATGTCCTTGTTTTCTCTGTGTAGCAGATGGCAGTGGAGTGTTGTGAGGAGGAATAGCCTGCACAGGTGTGGAGTGCGTGATCTCTCATCCTGAGCTTTCTATTTTTGTTCTGCCTGTTTGTCTCATCTTTGGTGGACAAACTGAGAAGGCCTTTTTGGGTTTGCATCAGTTGACTTTTAACTAGATATTATTACTGGACATAAAAATAGCTTTTCTGGCCAATAAGGGAATAGGTACTTTGAGGCAGAAAAAAAGGAGTGAGGTTATGTCAACATGCAAATAGCAGCTGTATGCAGAAGACAGGTATCGTAACTGCTCTGTTAGGCCATGAAGACACTGGAGAGAGGAGAAAGGAATAAAAATAAAAAGCTTTATATGCCATGCATGGTCTCACAGTTAAGGAAGTTCTTTGGCTTGGGTAAACAATGATGTAAGTGTATACTTTAAAAAAAAAGTTGAGAGGGAGACTAAAATGTAGCCTAAAAACTTCCCCAGGCCAAGAGTAGGAGAAGATGGGTTAAGAATTACTTATACAGGATATGGGATTTTAATCAAATGGAATGTTCTGGTTAAACTAATTCCCAACTCTCCTAATGATGCAAAGGGAAACCTGTGAAAATATGAAGCTGTTCAGCTTCATGAATAAAATCATCTTAGTGCTGGCTGCTAGCAGATGCTTGATGAACTGAAAGCTGTGAATCACTTTTCTGCCTGCTGTTGCCAAACCAAACCCAGGGTCAGTATTTGCCCTTTGTTGCCTCTGATAATTGCTGACTTGAGCTCAAACCCCTGATTGATTTCACATTCTGAAGTGAAGAGCAAAAGGGCTTTTATAAAATAAGCCACTGAGTATTATGCAGATATTGCTCTGCAAACATACCAGAACAGTTTTGTCTGATTAGCAGTCAGCAATCCCCAGCCTATGACATGAATGAAATCATTTGTTCTTTTCACACAGGAAAGCATGGCAGTTAATCCTCTAAATATTTCTAACTTCAGAAAATGAAAACAAGCTGAGTTAGGGTCTTATCAGAAAAGCTGTGAGATCATTTCTGTGTATCCAAACTCCAATAATTGTTAAGTTTTAGGGATGCAGAGCTTTTCTTCCCTTCTTAGGCTCCCTTCTCCTCCCACCACCCTGCTTTATCCTACCAGCGTTCCCCAAGCTGTTTTCCAGCACCAGGTGAACAGTAATGCAAGTCACTCTTGGGCTGAAGATGAGAGTGAAGGCTACCAGGGAAAAATACTAGGAGAATTTGATGCGAAGAGAATAGAATGTGAGTAGTATAATAATTTATGTTCTGAAGACGCACTGAAGGGTGTCTGATGAAACCCTCTTTCGTAGGGCCAGCTTAAATGAGAAACTGATTGCAGCCACAAAGAAGTGGTAGTACAGAAATGAAATTATTAAACTGGAGATACACTTGTGTCTTCAGCATAATTTACTTCCTAATTTCAGATACTTTCTCCTGTATCTCCTTTTATCACATACTGACAAATCTAGTTCCCATTTATTTACTTTCTCACCACAGTTGCATAGCACAAAATATATCCAATGTTTTAAAAATAATTTAGTCACAACTCTCAGCAATGTAAACAGTCTTATCCTACAGTTCACTTGAGTCACGGGTTTGTTGATGAGAAATCAGGGCCAGTGGTGTGTCTGCTTAGTCTGGAAATAACATGTTTCTTTTATGCCACTTCAGTAGACTTGGGGAATCCTCCATAAGCTCCTATCAAGACCTCAGATACAGAAAGATAAGTGACATCCAGCAAGACTTTTCAGTCTCCCATATATATATGTAGGTTTTTCCAATATCTGTCAGATACAGGGGTATGAATAAGAGATATACCCACAGGCACAGTCAATGTAGAATTAGAAGTAAGAGGGGATCTGAAATAGCAAGACTATTATTCTCATCTGCCTAGGTTCCAAGTTAATATTTTTATTATACTGTCTTCATCCTGAACCTGAGTGGGAGAAGTCAACAAATACTTGCTTTTTTCTGGCTGATCTGAGATCTGCAGTATAATGTCATATTAGAACAATGAAAATCATCTTCTTCAAAAGGTTTAATTCAAAGCACATACAAAGATTGCTTAAAAAAAACCCAAAAACTCTGGTTCAGTAGGTCCATGTGGTCAGTACAGAGGGTTTTATTTGGTTTCCAGAGCTGAGTGCTGCCTTTAGGCATTAACTTCATTTTCACAAGGCTAGAACATCACATATTCTGTCATTGTCCAGACTGACCCCCTTCTTAAGCTAATGTGATTTTCATCCATTTGAGCAGTAGCTGTTTCTAACAAAAGAGTTTTATCAGTAGAAGTTGAGAGCTTGCTTTTAATAAAACCTTGTGTTTTACTTCTGATTTAGATAGATGACTGTCATTATAACTGAAGTAAGGACACTTATGCCTCACTTCACTCCGGAAGAGGATCAAAACTGGGTACTTATGAGCAGTGAATAGCATGCTTAGGAAAGAACAGGCACAGCTCTTGTGGCAAGACAGCCAGCCATCTTCATGCAGTTTTTACTTGCAGAAAGATTCAGTCTGTTAAGGAAGATAAATACTTTGGTTTTATGGTAGAAGCCTTTCATATGCCTTAGTACTTGTAATATCCATTCCATATAGTGTGTCGTATTTGGATATCTCTGCTTAAAGAATATTGTGGTTTCATACTGTCAAGGTACATTGTGAAAATCTGTTGTAATAAACCTGTAAACTTTAACATAAAGAAGATTCAGCAGCTGTCACTACTTGGTTAAAGATGTATTTCTTCATGTTAAAAAAAAACACAAAAGGACATCCACCACACTAGCTGAGCAGGCAGAGAGGGAAGGAAAGTTTCTAGGTGTGTATAGAAATTGTCAACTTAAGTCTTTGCCCTGTTAGCTGGAATTTACCATCTTTTGCAGAAGGGAAAGCTTGTGTTTTTTCCTCTGAATATGTGACAGCCCGCAGTTTAGGGAAGATTTGAGTTATTCAGTCTGTGAGAGTGGCTGTAATTGCAGAGCATTTCCATGCTAGCAGCAACTGACAGGTCTGGTTGTGCCTCCTAGCTGCAAGATTGAAATGCTTGGTCTGATAGATTTGTGAGTCTTGCTATTGAAGGAAAGGGGTAAATACTCTTTGCTTTTGATAAGTATTATCAAGGTCATTAGTCATTACTAAACTGTTACAGAATAAATAGCATATTCACCTGGCAGACTTTCTGTGTGTTGCTGCTAGAGTGATTTTTCTTTTCATGTAGATAAAATATTCTTCATGAGTTTGAGAACTTTGCTTCAGATTCTTCTATTTTGCTGTTTTTTTGTTGCAGCTGCAGCTGGGAAGGGTGACTCGAGTTCAGAAGCATCGGAAGATCCTGAGGGCAGCAAGAGACTTGGCCCTAGATACCCTCATAATTGAGTATCGAGGGAAGGTTATGTTACGACAGCAATTCGAGGTCAATGGGCATTTCTTCAAAAAGTAAGAGTACTATGAAGTGATGAGTATGAGAGCATCATGGCACAGAGAGGATAGTGTCCCTGTGAGATAGTGCACACTTACAGGGCCCTTATCAGCTGTGCCAGCCATAGAAATGTGAAATCAAATCCCCAGCCTCAGCTTGATGCTCTGCTTATGGACCAAAGTCCTCTGAAGTAGATCTGCTAGATTGTGATGATGGAAGCACTTAAGTGTCCAGAGCAATAGCTCTGATGGAAGCACTGCTTCCAGTGAAGTGAGGGACACCTCTTGTAAATACAATGGGAATTTGGTATTTTGGGATTGAGACGTTCTGTTACTTCCTCAGGCCATATCCCTTTGTGCTGTTCTACTCCAAGTTCAATGGCGTTGAAATGTGTGTTGATGCCCGCACCTTTGGTAATGATGCCAGGTTCATCAGGCGTTCCTGCACTCCAAATGCAGAGGTAAATTCTCTCTTCACTATCACAGTAATTGCAAATATGTATTTTACACAGGCCTACCTGCATTCCTTTTTTATCAATATTCAGACTTAAAATGCCGTAAACAGGGTAAATTGTCTGCATCTCTTGCTTGTTTGGTGGTTTATACCTGGAAAATGAGAAAGTTTGGGAAGATGAGGTTATTCTTTGGAACAAAAAGGTTTCTTTTATGGCTTTCTGTTGGCTGCACAATGATAATCAGGATAAGCAGGTGGTAGCAAGTATAAGTGGAATAGCACAGGATGAGACAGAGGCAGTGAAGCAGGCTTTTCCTTGTGGAGAATTTAGGCTAATTATGCATGGAACAGATAAGAGCTACTTTGCAGGAGGAGGCTTCCCTCTTGGAAGGAAGAAGTGTGACTTGTGGAGATGTTAGTTTCTTTCTGCTTTGTTTAACAAGGTTCGACACGTGATTGCTGATGGGATGATCCACCTGTGCATCTATGCTGTTGCCACCATTGCCAAGGACACAGAGGTTACCATCGCCTTTGACTATGAGTACAACATCTGGTGAGTCCTTCACCTCACCCAGGAGCTCTCCACTGCCCTCCTGGACTGGACATCTTCCTCCAGCCCTTTCCTCGCATTCTACATTTTGCTCCGTTTTCTACTGAATTGCATTTTCCGGCTATTCTGTCCAGTTCTGCTGGCATATTCTCCAATAGAGGCCATAAGGTAGCCTGCTGTCCTTGCTTTGGCACGTGGTGAGATGTTTAGTAGGAGATGCATTGAATGTTCTCTGTAGAAGGGTTGAGAAATGAAGAGTGACACGAATTATGTTTGTGTTTTGGAGCAGCAACTATAAAGTGGACTGTGCGTGTCACAAGGGGAACCGGAATTGCCCTGTGCAGAAACGTAGCCCAAATGCTGCAGAACACCTACCTCCACCTGTTTTAGGCACACTGATTGGGGCAGAAACACGCCGGCGAAAAGCCCGTCGAAAGGAGCTAGAAATGGAGCAGCAAGGCATTGCTTCAGATGAGAACAGCAGTCAGCAAACAGAGGAAGTTCCTGAAGCACCTGCAGCAGTCAGTGACAATGAGGTAAAGACCTTGACTCTAAAAGTGTATTTTTTATCACTCAGTGTTGTGGAATCTGACCTAATGCAGTGCTGGGATCTTCCGAACAGAAACTGTGGGAGGCCTTGTTTAAAAACTTCTGTGCCGTAGATTACCGCAGGAATCTGGATAACTTTAAAACAGCGACAGGTTTTGTTTGACAAACTAAGTCTGAGCTTCTCTTTCAGGTGGCAGAGAAGGAGGAGAAACAAGAAGGGGAGAAAGAGGAGCCTGTAGATGAGCAGGGAGCCTTGGCACACAACCGACGGGCAAGTACTTTTCTCAGTCTGCTTGTCATCCCCCTTAGGGTTTGCCTGATTGCAGTGGCCAGCAGGTTCAGCTGCTTATTTCACTTGTTTCAGCAGAAATACCAGCTGTCAGTAATCTTCAGTTATTTGACTTCAAAAAAACCCAAACCAACCGGGCTGACTCCATATCACAGGGTTGATGTTAGTGTACTGCAGATTCAAAGGTACATGTTTCCTGGTTGGAAGGTTTAACTGTTACTTTCAGGGCTAATTTATACTATAAAACATACCAGTAATGAGACAGTCGGCACCGGATTCAAAAAAGGTAATTGTTCCCTTTTTATATTCCTGCTGCCCTTCCTTATTGCCAGTACAAAAATTTATGGAGCCATACCATAAACCAGGACCTCATTCTTGTTAAAACTTGACCTATTTTGCTGGGCTAAGGTTGTTAGCATTTATTTATTCCCTCTGCAGGTTCATAAACATGTTGTTCTGTGGGAAAAGGGGAGGATAAAGTGACAAAAGTTGGTTGAGGGGTAGGCTACCAAGAGCACTACTGGCATAGATCAACCAGATTTGTTATGTTCTTTATCAGGAAATTGTTGTTCCCTTTGTCAGTCTTGATCAAAATATTTTCTGGTGCTCATGGTTCTTTGATAACACAGTCCCATCTCAGCCATCTCTGTGCCAGGCAGATCTGTTTGGAGGGGGTTTTATTGTGCTTCTCATGTCACCTGGGATTGCTTCTTGGAGTAGAATGTTTTATGTGTGTGAGTGAAGCTGCTCTGTCTCTACTTAAGTCATTAATTGTCTTATTTTAAATAAAACAAACAAAATCAGGTCCCCCCAGAAAAAAACAGAACAACCAACCAATCAAAAGCTCAAGGAAGAAAAAGTGATCCCAGTTTACTGGAGCTTGGAGTTTCCTGCTTCTCCTTTGTTCACCAAATACCTTAACCACCCTTCTTTCCCTAATCTTCGATAGGGATCTTGCATGTGTAGATTTCCTGAGAATGCTTTAAATGTTAAGATAGTGCAGCAGGTTGCAGAGCTGGGGGGCATCCAGCAGAAATCCTTTGATTGCCTCATGGATTTTTTAGAACAGGCAAGATAAAGCAGTCAGTTTCTATGGAAATTCAAATAAGAGCAGTCATCCATCAGCCTGGCCTTAAGATTGAAAAGAAGATTTCATTTTAATGCAAGGAAGTTGATCTTTTCCTGTGACAGTGTAGTTCAGGAAGACTAAGAGAAGTGTTTCCTATGAGCCTGTAAACCCTGTTCCTGTGTGTTGTGCCACTTAATCTCCTTTAATGAGATTCAGTTTTCTATACTTGGAACCAGATAAATACCTTTATCTATAGTTTTCTCAGCCTGTATTTTTATTGTGTGTGTGTGTTGAGTATTTTCAGACAAAAAAGTGTAAGGGCTGGCTGGGCTGCTGTGACTAAATACTGTTGTGTGCTTCAGGGTGCTTTCTATTCCATGACAAGTCTCATAAGGCACTTGACCCCACTTCTTAAAATTCCCCTGCTTCAGCCTAGTTTTTGCCAGTTTCTGCAGCATTATTGTGCTGGCCTTTTAGGTGCTTAATTAATTCTTTCTGACACAGCTAGGTGATAAGATTTCCTCTCCTTTCTGTTTACCCAATAAAGGCCTTTGTTTTGTCTGCCTGTTCTCTCGTGTTCTGTTTTTCTTATCCACTATGTAAACTGCTCAAACAAGAGCTTTTATTTTTGAGCTGGGCGATCTCCTGACACCAGGGAAGGAGTGAATCTGGATGATTTTAGTCAGTTTGATGTGCTACACTTTGTACAAATTACTGATTCACTTACTTCTATAGCCTCTGGCTTCTGTTTGCTTCTAATTAGTGAGTAGCTCTATTTGCTTCCAACTTTCCTCTTCAGTATGTTTATTATTTCTTATGAATTTTTGTTCCTCAAACCAAAGTGTTTCCTTTTGGCTGTTTTATAAATATAACTGAGTATTATCTATGTGATTCTATTCAAGAACAAAGTCTTGTTCTAGTTACTCTGTGAGCACATGATTATGTTGTTATTATTCTGGGAAATTTGCCATGTTGAAAAATACAGCTATCTGGAAAGAACTGCTTCTCTCTGTCCCCTTTCTAGCTTTTGTCATTGCTGTTTGGCAGTTATCCTCCTTCCAGTGCTACTTCCCACATCTCTTCTTGTCTCCTCCTCTTTACCTGTGTAGTTTGTAGTGCTGACACGAATTTACTCTTGTGTTCTAGTCCCGGGAAGAAAGGAAGGTAGAAGCCATCATGCACATGTTTGAGAACCTGGAAAAGAGAAAAAGGAGACGAGACCAACCAGCAGACCGTAACAGCACTGATGCTGAAGTCAGCATCAATTCTGAAGCTCCTGAGCTGGAGGAAGTAAAAACAGAGACTCCTGAAACCGAAGATGCAACTTCAGCTCCAGTTGCTGCTGCTGTTCCAAATGTTTCTAACAGTAACAGCACAACGGGGGTGAACACACGACGGTCTTCACAAACAGTGGTAAGACAAACATAGTCTTGTTTAGTAGCTTGTACCAGGCTCAGATGCAGTGCATCTGCATCATAAGATCATTCAGGTTGGGAAGGAAGTTCATGGGGTCTCTAATCCATTTTGTGTTAGGCGGGGTCAGCTCTGAGGTCAGAGCAGGCTGGACGGGGTTTTACCCAGTCTTGTTTTGAATACCTCTGGGGGTGGAAATTACACAGCCCTTCTAGGAGAAGTCTTACAATTCATGACTGTTCTCATGGTAAATAATTTTGACTTGTATCCACTCTGACCCTTTTGTTTCAGTGAATGTACATTAATTCACCACTGTATCTTCTTGCTCTCTTCTCTCTGGAGGCAGAAGATTGCTATTAGGTTCCCCTAAGCATTGTCCTCTCTGGCTGAACAAGCCCAGCTCCTTCACTGAGTGGGGCCCTTCTGTACTGATGTGAGCTAAAGTTGGGTGTGTAACTGCAGTGATTGAGGAATTATTTCACTTTATTTTTTGGGGCTGGTCTTTACTTTACATGAATGTGTTTCCATTATTTGTCAGGGCCTGGATACCTGCCTGGAATCATACATGTCAGCTCAGATAAGGAGTAAGAGCACTCAAGACAAGTGGCAAGTTACATACTGCTGCTTTCTTTCTGAAGACCAATGTTCTGGTTGACCCCTTTAAGAACACAGTAGACAAAATGCTAGTGTGCCAGTCTTTTAGAAGGGTCCCAGAAAACCATCTTATGAGGCCAATACAAACAGAGTCCAACCAGATTTTATGAGTCAGGTAGTGTCAATAAATAAATCTTTATCCTGTGTGGGCATACTTAAGGAATACTTCTAACAGGTGCTCGGACTAATGATAGTTTGTATTGTAGGAGGCTGTCCCTGAAAAACCAGTTACTAAGCCAGCTCCAGCAAAACCCTCCAGACCCCGACCAAAAAGTCGCTTCTCTCGATACCGGACCAGTTCAGCACAAAGACTGAGAAGGCAGAAACAAGCCAGTTCACAACAAGCTGAACTTGCACAGGCTGTCCCAGAGGAAGGGAGCACTGCCAGCTTGGTAACCTCAACAGATGTCAACAATGTAGAAGGTCCAGGAGAAGGCAGACAGTTGGCAGGATCTGACCCAACAGCTGTCCTGGCCACAGGATCTCAGTCTAATAGAGCCGCAGTAAAGTACCCCAAAACTAAAAAGGTAAATATGATTAAATGCTCAAACTGGAAATGTGAAAAAAAAATGCTTTGTGTGGCCTTTCAGGAAGAGTTGGCTAAGGGGAAATAGGTCTTGAAAATAATTGGAATTATGTGACTTTGTATTTACTATACAATATACAAACTATACTATATTTGTTCTGTAGTGGCTAAGAGCAATGTGCATGCTTCAGAATTTGGCTGCACAGCCCTGTACACACAAAGATCAGAAAAATTAATTTCCTGGTCTTTACAGTTAGTTTGCCTTAACCTCAGATAACAGCAGGGTGGTACAGATGCAGCAGGAAGGGTCACACTTTTGGGTACAGTCTAGAGAGAGACAAATTGTACAGCTTTGTGGGCGGGGAGGGGTAAGAAAGTGCTTTCAGCTTGAGAGGCTCTGGGAGGAAAAGTTTGGAGGGACTTGGCAGCATACAGCATTAGGTGATGGAGTTTGAGCCCTGGATGAGGGAAGCAAAAATCAGATGTTTCAGTACTGGTGTGCAGGGCAATGAGAGGTTTGGGAAGTGGCTGGCAAGGGCTATGAGGACAACAAACCATTTGTGGTGTTCCTGCAGGGGAACAAGGTACTAACAGAAGGGTGGGGAGAGTGGGTATGTTTGGGTCTGTGCACAGCAAACTAGCAGAAGCTTTCAATGGCAATGTGCAAAAGTGGTTGTTACAACACTGATGGCGTGGCTGTCATTTAAAAACTAGATGCTGATAGTTTGGTAAAGAGCAGTAGATTTGAGGCCCAAAGGACAGGATGTTTATTAGAAAAGGTTAGATGCATATGATCTCAAGAAGTTTTCTCCATATTCCCAGTGTCTTAGCAAGGAAAAAAGACTGATGACCAAGAGAGTTATCTTAAATCAAGCAGCACAGAGGTGTAGTGAGAGTTGCTTAAAAAATCCCCAACAAAACTATCTTGATATAACCAGTGTTGCATCTTATGAAGGATAGTAAAGCAAAGATTCTCTTGTGCGTACTAGCAAGAGAGTGAAGAGAGAAAAGTGTGGCCACTAGGTAATAAAGAATACCTGGAATTTAGAAATAAATACATTTTACATGTTTTATCATGGAGACTGACTTGAGCATGGTTTCCCCATAATGCCTTTTCTCCCCTCCTCTGCTAGTTGCATTAACATGTGTGTTTTCTCCTTCAGTATCTTGTTACGGAATGGCTGAACGACAAGGCAGAGAAGCAGGAGTGCCCAATTGAATGCCCTCTGCGCATTACTACAGACCCAACAGTTTTGGCTACTACCCTAAATATGCTGCCTGGTCTCACCCACTCCCCGCTGATTTGTACCACACCCAAACACTACATTCGTTTTGGTTCACCTTTCAACCCTGAGAGGCGTCGAAGGCCCTTTCTGTTGGATGGAATGTACAGCTCCTGTAAAAAGGTATGTTTGCTCATGTCTTCAGGAGCTATGTACTCAGCAGACTCTTACTGGCACTCTTGTAAAGTTGTGTCCTCTTTGAGAGGATCTCCATGTATTCCTGCCAAGCTGGCCTGGCCTGAAGTGTCAGTGTTGTGGTCCTAGGTCATGTCTGATAACCCTCTCCTAGACAGGATTCAGTCAACTTCCTTGCCTTTTGATGTAGTTAAAGTCAATGTTGTAATTCTCTTGTGAGAAATACCTGCTTTCAAATCTGCAATGGCTGTTTTTCATCCAGTACATGAGATTCAAGGAGTTTTAATTGTTGCCTTTAGAATGTTTCATGTTACTGCTTCAGTCAGAGGATGGTTGGCATTGTGATGATAGGACAGTGTTGCAAAAGACCTGAGAAATACAGTGCCTCAGTCAAGTTCCATTGTCTTTGCTAAACAACAAAGGCTCTCCAAAGCTTTTTGCCAGAGGAGGCCTGCAGCAATTTGGGATCATAGAGGCCTTTTCAGTGCAGAAAGTTGCTCTGTCTTGCAGCCTGTAGCCACTTTGTGCATCCCAGTTCATGATATGTACTATGTTTGTTAGAACATCCCATTAGTTTTCTAATGGGGTGTTTTAGAAGTGGGTAGTTTTAGAAGTGATTTCTTCTGGCTTTGTGTAGTACTCTGTTCCAGCCTGCACTGAGCTGTGTCCTTTTTTTCCCCATTCATTTCCCAATTTAGTAGGAAAATTCTGAGTACTGTCTTCTAGTGGTTTTTTCCCAGATTGGCATAATCTAAAACCTTGAGTAGACCGCCTGTTCCATCATCTAAATAATTAATAAAATACTGAAAGCTTCCGTGTCCAGAACAGATGTTACTGAAAGTAATTTTCTACATTTCTACTTTTTGAAAGTAAATAATTGATAACTGTTCTAGTTCCAGGAAGGGTTTTCATCCACTTTGTATGAGTTCCCCAGTTTTTTCGTGGAAAATGCTTTCTAGCATTTAGCAGATTTTATCACTAACAGTCTGGAGATTTAGAAAAAGTCTGCTTTTCATGTTCAGGAGTGTTCAGAGTACTCTTACAGTGGAAACCTCCTTCTCAGCCAGCTGAGGTCTCAAAATGGTCCAGAACTTGATGACATTGCTCTCTCAAGACCTGATCTTTCTGTCTTGGCTGCTTCTGAGTACTTAGTCAGGAAGGCTGATTTATAAAGGCTGTAATAGATCACATATTTTCTTGGATTGTCAACAGACCTTTTCCCTAAAGTACTGAGCACTGTGCCAGAAAACCTCAGCTGGTGATCTCAGTTTGCATCCAAAGCATGCCAATATCTGAACCTCACGAGGAAACTGAACTGCTCATGTTAATCATACATTGTGCAGTGTCTTGGCTGTAAGATCAGGTGCCACTTTTGACGCGTGTTCCTCCAGGATAGCTGTCACTTCTCACTTTTCCTGCTGGCCACAGTGGAATCCATTGAGGTATATTTGAAGAGAGAGGAAGGGTCTGCTGTACAGTAGAGATCTCTATCAAAATAGATTCTGTCACCATCCTGTCACCTGCTTTTCATCCTCACACAGAGGTTTATTTCCACATTGAGGGTTGTGGCCTCTGGGTTTCTGATGCACTTTCATGGTAGCTTCAAGGAGTCATGAATCACATGCACATACACATGCAATACGTATTGGTGGCCTACAGATGAACTGTGGGTTGCTGGAAGTTAAACTTCTGGAAAGCTCTCTGGGAAAATAGAAGACAGGTAAAACATTGTTTAAATTATGCAAATGCAAATTGCTTTTTCATTTTGTCATCTTGCTGGATTGCCTTGATGGCAGTTGCATTTTTAAAAAATAAGCAAAGGTTTCCTCCCTGCCATCAGGAGTTAGTTTGTATCATGATCCAGGACTAGCATGCTCAGACTTCAGGTCACATTCTCTTGCATGAGATGTGAAATATTCTTTTCTGTCCATGTTCAGAAGACCACTCTGACTTTTATCTCTTTTATTAAGTAGCTGGAGAAAAGATTTGCCGTTACTATTCTCTTCTTGTTTTAGTCCCCTTGAAAACTGCTGCTGCATTTTATCAGATTTTTTTTTTTTTTTTTGCTCTTTGGCAGCAAGGACAGTCTTGGAAGAATTGTTCTGTGATTAAATTCAACCACTTTCTGCTGGGATTGTTGGAGCAAAATCTACGTTAAGCTCTAATATGCTTTAGAGGAGTGGAGGGACAGTGTGTTTGTGTTCCTGTGCAGGAAAGAGCTTTTTAAGATAGTTCATCACCTTCCCTCCCTTTTCTTTTAATGAAAATTAGTTTTTAATAATTTTGAGCTGCCAGACGTTGGGATTTGATTAACTTGTAATTTGCTTTTTACTTATCTTTGTGTTCTTGCTGAAGACTGCTGATCCCCAGAATGCGTCTTTCTCAAGAGCACGTAGTCAGCCCCATCACAGTAGGTGTTAGACTCAGCGCTAACGGCTGTGTTCTGGCGGGTTCCTGTCTGAGCACACACGAAGGAGGTAATATCAGTGTTGTGAGCAGCCTGCCCTGCCCCACGCAAGTGTAGGAGTTTCAGTGCTTCCTGCAAGATTTCAGAGAAAGTACTGGAGGGGTTGCACGTTTATGTAGTCTCGTTCTGTTACAGCGCTGGATCAAACAAGCCCTGGAAGAGGGGATGACTCAGACCTCACCAGCTGCGCCGGAGAACAGAACCCAATGTCTATACCAAAGTAACGAGAACAGCAGTTCTTCCAGCATCTGCAAAGATGACACAGGTAAGTGTTCAGCGCCATCAGGGCAGCGTGGGTGCTTGAGAGAAACTGGGGAAGCTGCTGAATAACAAAGGCAGCTGTAGAGGATGACATCTGAGTGTGTACTGCAGCTTGATGGCAGGTGAGAATGTTGCTTTGCCATTCTTCCAAATTTCTGTGGATCCATTCTAATTTGAACATGTGTAAAGTTTTGGTGTTTTCCTGTGAAAAGATAATCACTTTATCTTGCATCATCATTTGTCCAATAGAGGAGGGGGAAATGATGAGGACAGGATGAGGGAGTTAGGCTTGTTCAGCCTGGAGAAGAGAAGGCTGCGGGGTGACCTCATTGCAGCCTTTCAATACCTGAAGGGAACCTACACCCAGGAAGGGAGTAAACTCTTTGAAAGGGCTGACAATAGCAGGACTAGGGGTAATGGATCCAAGTTGAAGGAGGGAAGATTTAGGTTGGATGTTAAGGGGAAGTTCTTTACTAGGAGAGTGGTTAGGTCCTGGAACAGGCTGCTGAGGGAGGTTGTGGATTCCCCGTCCTTGGAGGTGTTCAAGGCCAGGTTGGTCGGGGCCCTGGGCAACCTGATCTAGTAAATGTGTTTGTTTGGTGGCCCTGCTAGGCAGGGGGGTTGGAACTACATGATCCTTGAGGTCCCTTCCAAACCTGGGTCATTCTGTGATATTCTCTTTTCAGCAGGATGCTGTTAGATGGACAAGTAAATGTCTGCTGACTATAGGAAGATATAGCAAAGTCTCACAGGCATGTATGTAATAAACAAGTGATTAAATCTCAACTTTGGAGAAGCTAAGATCTGTGAGTAAAGCAGCAGAGTGGTTACATATTGTGTCTGAATCTTTCTGCAGAAAAAATAGGGTGAAGATCTGCCCAGTCAGGGACCAGTTTCCCAAGACGACAGACAGGAAGCTAGACAACACAGAGATAATGCTGAACTGATTATTGAAAAGTTAGATGAGTAAGAAATGAACAGAGTGCCAGGACAAATAAATGCACATCCCCAAGCAAGACCAGAAGAAGCAAACAACTGGACTGCAGAATTTACTGAATTCTTTTTTCCTTTTTAAACCGAGCAACAAAAAACCTTAAGATTTTGGACAGGGGTAGGCATGAAGGGAAGACATTAATCCTTTGTGGGAGAGAAGTGTGTTTACGCAGTTAGATTGAAATAATGAGATGTAATGGTTTATTCGTAGAGGAATCAGAAGCATGGTTTTTTGCTCTTCTTCTCCATTCTTTGCTGCATTTATCCCTCCCTGTCTCCCTTCCCCCTAGCTCCCTCTTGTGCTTACTTTGTTCTAGTTCAAACCTTTCCTTGGTCTTGCCCTGTTACCAGTATCTAGGTGTGTCTCAGGACTGATATTGAAGTGTTTCAGAGGTACTTCATTTTTAGGAGTCTTTTGTAGTCATGTTGGAGAGACTCATGGGCTCAGTCTGGGCTGATAGAAGGGGGAAGGAGACATGTGGTTTCTATGTGGTTAATGGTGCAGCCCTATCCTCAGCTTAGTTTGTTTTTTCAGACTTGCTGAGTCCCCTGAAGAAATGGAAGTCTCGCTACTTGATGGAGCAGAACGTTAAGAAGTTACTGAGGCCACTGTCTCCCATCACCCCTCCACCTCCCATCCCTTCTGTTCCTGGTTCAGCGAGCCCACAGCTGGCTACACCCTCCTCATCGCTGCCGGGAGAGGAGGAGACTCGCAATGGTTATGGCATGATGTTCTCACCAATCCCATCTCTGGCTGCTAGTCGCTGCAATACTCCACTACAGTTTGAGGTGAGTTCACCTGCAGCCTGGGACTGCAAAAAAAGGGGGAACTGGGACATTTGAAGTAGGGGCACCACTAGGGATGCCTTGCTTTTTGAGTATGAGGCTATATTCTGGAGCAGTGTGAGAGTGTCAGGATCCAAAGCACTCCTGCTTTTCTCCTCATACTCCACTTCTGGCCAAACCTCCTGCTCTGTTAAAAGCCAGACCTTGCTGCAGCCCAGCTGTCCCTTACTACTTTGTAGCTACCCCTAACGTTAGTCTAATTCTTTTCTTCATTTCTCCACAGTAACTCCCAAATTTTGCAGGCTTTTTAGTGCTCTTAAGTCAGCTTCCCTGTGTCAGATCTCCATGCCAATGTGATTTTCAGTCACTGCCTCTTCCAAAGAGTGCGGCAGTGCTCTATTTCTTAAAGGCTGTCTTGCATTCTGTGCTTCTCTTTCCCTAAAAAGCTTCCAGTAACCTCAATTTACCCCAAACACTCTTCATCATCTTCCACTATATTCTTTGTGTTTTCTTTCTGATGATTGGTACCTTTGATTCCTCTGTAGTTGGTTTCACATGCTCTAAACTGTGGGAGAGTTATCAGCACCCATCCACTAAAACATTCCGTTTAGTGTTGCTGCTCTGTACCTGTAAACAGGGATCATGCTGTTTACAATTTTCAGATATATTTTCTAGTATTCTGTATTTTCATATTTAAAAAGGAACTCTTCAGTGCAGCTGCTCACACTCTGCCAGTTAAAATCATTAAAAAAATATATTGTGCAGTGTCAGACTGCTCTGTATTAGGGAGTGTATTGCAGGAATCCCTCAAGTGTTTTGCAACAGGGCAAGCAGTCCTTTGTGGTATTTTTAGCTTAGTGTGCTCTTGTTTATTTTCTTTGAGAGCCCTTTTTTGTAAGCTTAGAGGCAGATCTAGAGAGGAGAGGTTTGCTGGGAAGATTGCAGAGCATTGAGGAGAGAGATGAAAGACTGTTTCAGGCATGGAGCTTAATTGGAAACCATCCTTACCTTTGCTCTGGTTGAGATGGCAGATCAGAGCTGTGCTTCCATAGACCTCCACAGCCTACTCATTTCCAGTCCCTCCTTAATGTTAGCTGTTTCTGTACTCATGTATCAGATGTGAAGCCTGGGTTTCACCAGGCATTTGTGCCTTACTTGCCCCTTTACACATATTTTTTTCTTCAGTAAGAGTACTAAGTGTAGCTTATTCCTATCTATTTTGGCATCATGTCTATTTCATTTAGTTACATCATACATCTCTCTGTGTATAAAGCTTTGTACCTCAGTCCAGTGGCCCTGTATGAAGAGAACAGAAAAGTGGGAGTGTATTTTTTGGTGTCGTTTTTTGTTTGTTTGTTTTGTTTATATATAGTATGTAAAGTCTATGAAAGGTCACTTTAGTGTTTGGGGGATCTTAGTTTCCTCTTGTTTGGGCAAAAACAGGCTTTCCTTTTTTCCCATGTCATTATGCTGAATGCCACAATTGACTTTATATTTCACAATGTAAACTCTGTATCTGATAGCAACAGAAATACAAAGAATAAGTTGTGTCTTATTACTTGTGTGCTCTGTTTTGGGTACTAAGTTCTAGCATGAAGCACAGTCCTATCTCTGTGCTGCCAGGAACTTCAGAAATCACTTACCCGACAGAGTCTTTATCCAGTATGGGGTGAGTTCCCAGGGTAGTCGTTGCTTAGAGTAGCAAACTTCTCTGCTTAGTTTTTTAATTCAATTTTATTTTGATTCTCAACTTTCCAAGTAGATTGATAACAAGATGTTTTTCCTTTTCCTCTAGAACGTCTCTTCCCCCGAGAATTCCCCTGCGCATAGGCCTGAGTCCATGTCACCCGAGGTAGTTACTGCACTGTTTTTTAACTGTGCTTGTGTGTGTTTGTCTGAGGCTGTGGTGGGAGGGATGGGAAGTGCGGAGGTGGGTGGGAATGAGGGTGGAACATCAGTCCCAAAAAGGCCAAGGAGAGTTTTCAGGGTTATCACATAAAAAGCAAATAAATGGACGACTGGAATTTATTACTCACTTATTGACACTGGTGGGAAACAGAGAGCATGAAGACCTGATTTATCTCAGCTACTAAGGTGAAGGGAAAAGGTCTGGAGACTGTGGAAGTGCCCTAATCAGCTTCACCCCTGGCCCAGCAGATAAGTGGTGTGTGATATTTGTTCAGTAGCAGCAAAGTTACTATGGTGGAAGTGAAGGCAAAGCATTCACTAGAGTTTTGAATTATGTACATTGCTGTAACTGACCAGTTCTTCAACCTTGATTTATCACCTCTTCACTTGCAGGCTCAAAATGCTGAGGCAATGCCAGAAAGTAGTACTTTGTTTACTTACTGACTTGTGAAAAATTAGTGGAAGTACCTTACTTGGAGGCTGTTTTGTAGTAGAAAATACACACCTTTCCAGTGTGGTAGATTGTTTCCTCTGCTGTATTACAGCTCCAAGTATTCCCAGCAGCAGGACTGAGCTGATGCCCGTTTCTGCCCTGTTTTCCCCTAAACGCTATAGTCCTGCAAAGAGGATGAAATTGTGTCAGTTATTCTCATTGTCTGAGATTCTGACATATTAACATGGTGAAGGAGATGATTATTCCATTGCCCTGGAGGTTTTTTGGCACTTCAAGCAGATAAATGGATATACTATTGTGTCAGAGCCTAGTGCTCCAGAAACTCTGACAGCACAAAGATGATGCCATTATGGTTTTGTTAGAGAATGTAGAAATGCAGTATAAATTAAATGAATGTACTATTGTTAGAGATTTCCAAAGCTCACAATGAGTGAAAACAAATGGCTTTGGAGGTTCCTGGGTGTCTCATTGTTAGGAAGTCAGTAGTGGCTGACTTGAGACAGTCAAGAACTTGGCTAACAAAACCGAAGATCTTTTCTGTCCTCTCCCCATAATGAAACTAGCTAGTACTATGTGCTAACATCAACTTTGAGACATAAGACACAATTGAAAACACTAGTTTTTCTTCATTGACTGCCTGGGGATAGTGCTGAGCCTCATCCTCTTGCTGCGGTAGGGCTGCTAATGGGGAAATTGCAACTCATGTTGGGCAGCTAAACTTTCCCTCTAGAATGAACAGAATAGTGCAGAATAGGACCCAAAGGGATGATGGAAAGCCATATGCTTATTCAGAGTACTTTCTGACTAATTTCTCTACCCATCCTTGCCTGACCCTTTTCCTGCCTTCCCACCCATTGCCTATATCTGTCTTGGATCTTGCAGGTCTGCCTCCGATCTGACCTGGATTTGAAGGGTGGATACCTGGATTCCAGTGCAAACTCCTGCCCGGAGCGACCATCGCTGCTCAGCTTTGCATCCTCTGATCTGACTCCACAACCCTCCATAAACTCTACTTCAGAGATGAACTTCCCAGGGAAAAGTGGGGAAGCGCAGACGCTGCTACGAAGCTCTGATCAGGCTTTTCGGACAGAGTTTAATTTAATGTATGCCTTCTCCCCATTGAACGCTATGCCACGTGTAGATGGGTTGTTGCGGGGATCTGCTCCTTTGGGAGAGAGGAAGCCAATGAATTCAGAAGCAGGATGCTGCAGCTCTCCTGCTGAAGGATATTTCAGCCGACACGAGTCAGGGTTGCTTAAAGAGACAGTGCATGGATCCATGTCTCCTTGTGGCGAGAGAGCTTGTGAAGGTGTCAGATCTGCTCCCCAGAATCCACCACAAAGGAAGAAGGCAAGTATTCTTTTAAAAGAAACTCATTAAGGTTAGAGGAACATGAAGAGAAGTCAGCACTTATAAGGAGAAAGAGGAGAGCAGAATACAACCAAGATGTAGGCTGGGCAAGTAATTCAGGCTTTCAGTGCCTTGATGAAAACAGTCTAAAAGTTACTAAAAGAGAACAGTACCCTTTAGGCTAGATTTTTATGTGAGAGGTGGATGCAAAATACCAAAATGAAAATCCCTCTTCTGGGAGCATGATGCTCACAGCTTTCTTGAGCTTTCGTTAAACTGAGATGAGACCCAGAGCAGTAACACAGTGTACTGACTGTACCAGTTGGTGGAGGTGTAACTTTACAGTATGAAGAGGGTCTTTACTAGGATAGAAGGTCTGATGTTTCATAAGGAAATACAAGCTGTTTATTAGAAGGCATTAGAACTTTTCTGTTAATACAGAAACATGTTAACATCAGAAGAAAAGTAGGTTGAGATTGTTACTTCAATTTCAGCTCTTTGAAATTAAAACCACAGGAGTATTGTTTAGAGAGACCAAATGTGTATTGGTTTCTAATAGCAGGCCAGTAACTGACATGGGACTAAAACTGAGAGTGAAGTGACAAATGTAATGGGACAAATACACATCTACACAAGTTTGTGTTTATCAGTGGCTTTTCCTGTACTTGGGTATTTTTTTTACTGCAAGTGTGGTAACTCAGAACTCTTATATAACCATCCAACTGGATGTAGTACCTGATTTCAATTCCATTTCTGGAGGGTTTGGTTTTCCTTTGATCTTCTTTTAAAGTTACACTTGCCTTAAAACCTTCATGTGTAGATTTGCTTTTGTAAATGCCCCATTCAAAGCCTTCTGTACAGGCATTGAATCATAGCTGGTGAGTTCTTCAGCAGACCTGAAGAACAACTGCAAGTACATCATGGGTTCTGTGCTTCATAATAGCTCTTAAGGGAAAGTACAGTGAAAGGTAAGTGCTGAGCTGCAGGTACATGGTTTGCTGTCCCTGTGTTATGAGAGTGTCTTATCTGGGAACTTGTTGTCTGTCCCTTTGACAAATCTGAGAGTGCTTTGCGCAAAATAGATTATACCTTTGCTAAAAGTACTTTATTTAAGTGACAGTGCTGGAAGGCTGCCATACTGGCTGCTGAACCACCTGCTGTAAGCAGGGAAAAATTCTCTGTTAGAATTTTTAGCATAGAATCACAGAATGATTTGGGTTGAAAGGGACCTTAATGATCATCTAGTTCCAACCCCCCTACCATAAACAGGGACACCTCCCACTAGATCAGGTCGCTCAGAGCTTTGTCCAGCCTGGCCTTAGACACCTCCAGAGAGGGGGCATTAATGTGGCTGTACTAGTACAGGTGAGCAGGACTCTCTGAAGGTGCCAGTTCAGTGCAGGAAGTTCTCATTCTTTGGTTTTGAGATGCACAGATGCTGATACGCATTTAATTTAAGATCACAAACCAGAGAGAGGTAGTGAAGGGTGTTGAGAGGAGGATATAGAGGCTTGATGCTTGAATATACTAGCATATACTGAAGTGCTGTGAAATTCCAGGTTGTTACTGAGGCAAACTGGCTGAATATTTCTGTTGAGGTATTGTTCATAAAGAGTAATATGTGAGTGAGCACAGCAGTGGGTGAGTGATCCAAATTTGTATCACTTAGCTCTTTTTCTATAGAGATTCTATATACCATTCAATTTTCTATCTGCAACCCCAGAGAAAGAGATTTT
>VZTY01017189.1:0-21738 GCA_013400935.1 Turnix velox | reverse complement strand
ATTTCTGTTGAGGTATTGTTCATAAAGAGTAATATGTGAGTGAGCACAGCAGTGGGTGAATGATCCAAATTTGTATCACTTAGCTCTTTTTCTAGAGTGCCTGCAGATTCAGGAAGATTTTATATAGCTTTTAAAGTTCTATCTGCAAACCCAGAGAAAGAGATTTTTTAAATGGCGTGTGGGCATGTTCCTCCCCCTGTCCTAGTCCCTTGTGTTCCCTGACTCATGGCTCTATTTTTCTCTCCCAGGTATCTCTACTAGAATATCGCAAGCGGAAACAAGAAGCCAAGGAGGGAGGTGACTCGGTGAGATGTTCAGGGACTCCCACCCGACAGGGCAGCAGTTCTGGGACTGACACGGATGGCAACAGCCTGCCAGGCTCTGTAGTACGAACCCCATCCTCCCCACAATGTGGCTTCTCCCCTTCTCATCCCTCCCTGCCTCACGTCGAGGACATCAGCCCACCAGACTCCAGGGGCTCTAGTTCCTCAACATCAATCAGCAAATCCCAGGAGAACATCAGCAGTAGGTGGTGAGTGTTATCTTTCCAAGCAAGCCTGAGGTTGCTCCACAGAGAACCAAACTCTCTAGAGTGTATTTCCATAACAATAAGTGCAGTTGGATAGATTTTGTTTGGTCTTTTGGCATTGTACTCTTTCGTAATTGCTGAACAACCATGAAGGATGCCAGCAGCCTTCTCAGCCTGCCCTTTAGTTGTTGGTTCAGGTATCAAAAATCTGTCATGACAAGTAGTAAGTCAAACAGCTCTCTCTTCCACCAGTTTCCTCTTAAGGTCTCAGGTTTGAAGCTCTCCTGCAATGAAAATATAATCCAGGCTTTTTCTTGCTGAACCTCCAGTCTGTCTGGGCATATGTGATACAAAATCACCTGTTCAGAAGGAAACCTGACAGAGCCCTCTGCTACTTTGCACCAGAGGAGCAGGGGCAGTGAAACAGCTCCAGCTTTCCTGGTGCTTTGCATGTATAGCTTGAAGAACCATTGCCAGTCTGCAGTCAGTGGCTTGCCAAAGGCATGGAAAAAACACCTTTGTTGTGTTACCTTGAGAAGGTTTGATAAGGGGAAAGGCTGGTCTTCAAAAACTTTACCTGGTCCAAAAAACTTAGTCCTGTAGCTCTGAAATGTGTGGTGTTGTACTAGAGATAATGGATGTAAATTGGAAGAGGGTAGATTCAAGCTAGATATAAGAAAGAAGTTCTTTATGGTGAGGGTAGGGAAACACTGGAACAGGTTGCCCAGAGAGGTTGTGGGTGCCATCTCCCTGAAGGTGTTTAAGGCCAAGCTGGACAAGGCACTGAGCAACCTGATCTAGTGGGAGGTGTCCCTGCCTATGGCAGGGAGGTTGGAACTAGATGATCTTGAAGGTCCCGTCCAACCTAAACTACTCTATGATTCTGTAGTGTCAGTGAAGCCATGGTTTGGGTGTTTTGCTGACTGGGACTGTGTATTACACTGGTTCTACTGCTTTGTATTCAAGTAGTGTTCATGCACAGTATAGGAAAGAAGGCAAACCTTTGCTTTTTGCTGATTCTCCACACACAATTGTGTCACTGCTCAAGTAGTGGCAGTTGAATGACAATAGAGGAGATGTTTAGCAGTGCCGAAGGCAGTGAGAAGATGTATGAAGTCTGTGTTGAAAGTGCTGAGAAATACTATTTGTGGTGAATTTTCAGGAGTAGTAAGATCT
Source organism: Turnix velox (assembly GCA_013400935.1). NCBI lineage: Eukaryota > Metazoa > Chordata > Aves > Charadriiformes > Turnicidae > Turnix > Turnix velox. The sequence goes on along the minus strand of VZTY01017189.1, from coordinate 20,033 downwards.
GTTTCTTTCCCTTTTCCATCGCTGTTTAAGCAGAGATTAATGGAAGTAGCTTGTCTTGCACCTTTCTGACAGTACTCTCTCTACCAGATGACCTTCTGCCAGATGCTAGAACTGATGGTTAGTTATAATTACCACTTTATAACCAAATATTATTCTGTGCAATTGTTGGTATCCTGTGGTGCTTCCTTCTTCCTGCAAAAGAGTGAGAGAAAAAAAAATAGGTGACTGAAAAAAATGTAGTTCTAGATGGGATATCAGTGTGGGTAACCTTGCTCTAGTGCCATGTTTTATGTTCTTTGAGCTTTGTCTGCTGCTCCTCAGCAGGTGCCCTGCCTTTCCTTTGGTTTCTCATGCAGTTTCATGAGTAAGCATTGTGTGGGAATAAAGATCATATTGTTATGGGACACTGAATATGAAATTGAAACCATGCTGATGTCTTTTGAAAGGGGATCAAGCTGATTTTCTGCCTCTGAAAGTCTCATTATTGTGTATTTTAATGGACAAGGCAAACAAATGTGCAGTCACCTGCATTTAAAAAATGTATTAGAAACTGCATATTACTGAGTTAAATTTGTGACCTGATTTCATCTCTTAACTCCGGGTGCTTACATTGCAGATACATTTCCAGGCATTCACAGTATTAGGAGCAGAAGAAAATTATAGGAATTAAAATTATGTGCCTTAATTTTTGGAGTTGTCCAGATTTTTGATGAATACTGCAATATTTGCCAATAGCTTTCTTCTAAAAAAAAAAAAAGTTTCTCTTTCAGTTGCTAAGACACAGCTATCACAGTGTAGACAGATGTGCTGCTGCCCACTAAACCCAGCCCTGAAGAAAAATTTATCCAGCAAAACAATAGCAGCAATGAAGGTGTGAATTCACCCCGTCGACCCATTCACCTCCATGAGGTGTGAGCTCTGGCTCCTTCTCCCTTCTGCTTCATTGAGGGGTGAACTTCAACATCTGGGCTGGTTATTTTATTTTTAAAAAAAAAAAAAAAAAGTTAAGCTAATGTAAAGCAGTTTTTAACACCTTTTTTAAATTATTTTTAAAGGAATCTTTTAATATGGTGTTAAGCTGCATACTTCTATGGTGTGCAGTGCATTTAATAGAATAGTAAATATTTCAAATCAGGCACTTCTAAGGTGTGTTTCCTTCAGTGTTTAGGGTAAAGGTATTATTGATGCCTGATGAAGGTGATACTATCTTACAAGTTAAAACTCATATTTCAGAAGAGCAGTGGATGGTCCTGTATATGACAGATTGAATATTCACCCAGAGGCCTTGGACTTGGCTGTGGCTCTGTTTTTCTTCTACAGATCTCCTTAGGAAAACCCCTTCACCTCTGCTTTTCACCCTCAGACTAGACACTGGAAACATATAGTGGAACAAGAGCTAGCACCAATCTGGAGTGGAGAGTTTTCACATTACAAAATAAATGGGACAAAGCAGCATTAATAGTCAAAATGGCCAAGGTAGCTCTGCTCTGAGAATGTTGCATTCTGTATTGTACTGACTTGACCCTGTATTATCATCACAGTATTGAGTTTGCCTCTTTTTAGTTTGCATAAAAGTAGTCTATGCAAAAGAACTGCATTTAATTTTGAAACATTACCACGAGTTTCAAAGTGCTGTGGAATTTTAAAAGGTGAAGGTGTCCTAAGCTGGATGTTTATACCATAGTTTCAGAAAAGGTAAAGATCTTGTATTTCTAAAGGGCAGTGCTGTCATGGTAGCTGGTGACTGGCAGTCTGAAATCCCAGAGGAGGCTGTTTACATTGCAAAAGCAGTTCTGAAGTTTATTTCTCATCTGTCTAGAGTGCTGCTGGCTATCTCTGATCCTTCCCCCCTGCCACAGGGCTTTGCATTTGCACTATCATCCTATCAGTGAACCTGAGCAGAAGCTGAACTGGCCTGTGATTTTACCAAGGACTCCCCAGGCTCTGTTGTGCTTTGGGCAGATTGCTCCCCAGCTGGACCACAGCAATCCTCAGCTCTTCCTGGGTTTTTGTTGCAGGATGGTCCCGACGTCAGTGGAGAGGCTTCGAGAGGGCCGGGGCATGCTCGAGAAGGTGCTGCGAAGTGGTGCAAAGGTGTCCCAGAGAACTGAATCCTCACCTAGCTGTGACAGTGCTGTTGAGAGAGATGCAGGTAGGAAAATGAAACCTTGGAACATTTGATTGGTGGGAAATCACAGGCTCTAACTTTGCACTTATGGGAAGTTAGCTTTACCTTCTTTAATAATGTCAGTGCCTATAAGAGCTTTCTACAAACCATACTTTCTTGTTAATTAGATAATGCCTGAGCCCTTTTCTATTAGACCTGGAAGATCTCCAGGATTTTCCTGTATTTGGATTCAAGACCACCTGCACTTTGGCTGTCGCAGGGACAGCTTCTTTGTCCTTGGACAAATGGGTTAAGTAGCATTGCCTCAATTGCCCCTATGTACCAGGGATGAAAGTGCTATCATTTAATAATTGTAGTTGGCTGAACATCCAGATAAATGTGTTATCACACTGAAATGCAGGTGTAGGCTTTAGGCAGTGCTAAGAACTCATTTAGCTTCCAGGCCTTACTTCAGCTCTTTTTGAAGTTATTCGATTCCTTGAGTTATGATGTTTGTCAGTTCTGTGAAGTGCATCTCCTTGCTGAGATGAATTCAGTTTTGGGTTGATGCTCCTTTGTTCTCTGAATAAAGTGGTGCCCTCCCCAAGTAGCATGCAGAGTCAGTGAGTGTTTGTAACCAGAGCTGAAATTACACTCCTTTATCTGTGATCTGAAGGTGAGATCACTTCATCATTGCCTAATTTCTCCACTGTGAAATGGAGTTATTTTTTTCTTTTATTTATTTGGCAGTCTCTGTTGAACCTGATTGTTTTTCCCCCAACAGATAGTGCCCTCAGAACCCTGACTGCACTTGGCACTCAGCAGTGGATCATCATATTTCGATAATAACTTTGTCTGTTGCTATCAGTCCCTGCTTCCTTGCAGCAGAGAACTGTTGTTAGAGATTCAGGGCTGATATGGTTTAAAGTCTTGTTGCCCCTTTCATCCTAGCACAGCAAAATACTTTTTTTCTTATTTTACAAATTCTGACAATTTCTTCAGTAATTTGTTTAGATTCTATGAGGCACCTTCCCTCCCCCAGCTGCTGTTCTGCTTCTTAGTGAAACCAGTCAGTGGCTGAGCCCCTGCCATTCTCAGTATCGCCTGTAGGAGTTGTGAGGATACTCATGGTTACTTGATGCTGTAATGAATAATGATGAGGGGAATGAAAAACCCGAAATGTGGATGGTTTGTTGATGGGTCAAGTAGGAATGAAATAGAATTTGTGTGCATGACACACTTGTGAGAGTTGCAGCTGCTCTCACTTCATAAATGCTTTAGGTTGACACAGGCCTACAGTATCACCAGGAAAAACAGGTCTTCTTTGGGGTCTTCCTTGTGGAAGCGTTAAGAAATGAGGGTTGAAATGTTTGCTGTATCTTTTAAGTTTACATAAAACAAGTTTAGGAAGGTTATAGCTTATTTACCCTTCGCAGTTTAGAATCTCTCAGTAATCTTCAACTTGTCATGGATTTTTTCTGTGAACAGGCATTGCCAGTAAATGGCGCAGCCCTTGCTGGTGTGCATGGCCTTTTAAGCAGCAATTTCCTCCAGAAATTTTTGGATATTCTTCTGGTTCTCATATTCCACTTCTGTTAATCACTACAATTTCCTGGATTGAACAATTGGTCTTTTCTGGGCATGACTGCTTAACAAAACATGCCCCAAACCTCCATGTTTTGCCTTTCTGCAGTGCAGCACTCAGATTGTCACCTACAGAAAACAGCTCCTTGATGCATCAGATATCATAGAAGGACAGAAAATAGATCAGAAGGATGAGAAAATAGGAGGCCAGGACATGTGTTGGGAGCTCCAGTCTGTGTGCAGGTCCTGTGCTGAGGAGGGAGGCTTCTGAGCCTCCACAGCAGACAGGACAACTTTATCTGGATTCCTGTTTAGCTCGGCCAGCAACTGTGGTGTAACAGGGAGAGGAGACCTGCAGCAGAGCCATGGGCACCACTGACACTGATGCTGGTGCCAGGGCAGCTGGTGCAAAGCCAGACCTGTCTGGCAGATGTACAGAGCAGGCTGAGACAGCGTGTCCTGTTTCATGGCTGAGACACATCTGTCATATAAATTTGATACTAATACCAGCCCTGTTTCACCAAGGCATTTCAAAGGCGGCCGCTGAGGATCCCTGAGATGCTGCAGCTAAACAGCTCTGTCTCATTAGTCTGCTACATAACTCTGATGTGAAATCTTCTAGTCCCATTGGTTTCCCTCCCTCCTGAAGAATGCATGATCTCCAAGTGAACCCCATACTCACAGTAGTAGCAATTGAAAAATACATGTGGCAAGGCAGCTGGGTCACTGGCAGTAAGTACTTCTTGCCTGTCCCAGCTCAGATTGTTACTTGATAGGTCAAGAAGCTCACCCACTCTGAGATAGAGGTGCTAGAAGGGCTTGCTCTGTCAATAAGAAGCTTATTCCTCATGATCTTTCACATTAACTCGAGTGGATCAGTGTGTACTATGCTGCTGGTGCCCTTCAAACCTCAAACCATTTTCATTAGTGTGGCCTGTTTCAAAAATAGGTATCTCTGAGGTCTGAGAGTAACTCCCTTTGGAGCAGCTTGATGGTCTGGTGAAGCACAATGCCCAGAGCCGCGGCAGGGGTGCTGTCAGCCTTGGCAGTGCAGGGCCTCAGTCTTTGGCAGTGTCTGGACCTGCCTTTGAGGAAAACCTGCAGCAGGATCCTGCTGACAGTCGTCTGAGAAGGGACAGTTTTGTCTCCCCAGCTGTAACTGCAGCCAAGTGGGTTCTGTCACCAAGTGGATTCTGAAATGCTGATGGCTGGAGAAGCTGCTTTTGCCTCAGCTGTGTCTGGGTGCAGAATAAGGTGCCTGGGGTGTGTGAGAGGGAAGTGCTGTGGCCTCAGTCCAAAGCAACAGAGATTTAACATCTTACCTGTACATTGCAGACACGGCAGAAGGAGACACTTCAGATGCCCACAAAGGACCAGCAGTTTACAGTCCTTCTCGTTACAGCTACCAGGTAAATCATTTCATATACTGTCTGCCCATTCTGAAATAAAGCTTTTAACGGGATTAGAGGGGAAACTAGATTTGGCTGCCAGTTATTTCTAGTTCCTGCTACGCTAAGCATCTTTGGCATAAGAAGGAAGTAGGAAATGGGGAAGCCAGTCTGACACATTCTTTTCTTTTTCTCCCCCCATGACCTCATTCAGCTCCTGCAGTCTGACAGCCCCCAGGCAGAATCGCAGACCCTTCTCCAGCAGAGTTCCTCCCCCTACAGAGGACACCTTACCCCATCTCCTGGCTACAGCTACCGAGCAGCCGCACAGAGGACAGCACACAGCCTCTCTCACACTTCCTCAGAAACATCCCTCTCCTCCACCTCCTACTCCAGCCCTGCCCACTCAGTCTCCACAGACTCCTCTGCCCTGTTTGCAGGGAATTCGGGCTATTACAGCAGCCAGCAGCACTCTGGCAGTGGCAGCAGCAGCCTCCTGAAGAAAAGCTGCCCTGCTGCTGCCAGCCCAGCACAGCAGACGGCTGTGGACTCTCTCTCCTCCGAGTCAGGCTCCCAGCCCTGCACGGGTGCCTCGGGCTCCACCTCTGCTCCCCAAAGTGCTAGGTCACTACAGTCAGACTTACGGACTATCAGCCTACCGAGTTCTGGGCAGTCTGTGCTCTACCAGAGCTCCCGGGGGGGAGTGATTTCCAATGCACAACACTATCCACACCGCGGGGGAAGCAGCAGTGTCCATCAGTACAGACTTCAGCAGCTTCAAGGTTCTGGAGTAAAGACTCAAACGGGACTTTCCTAGGGCTGTCTGGACTCCAGGAGGACAAAACTGTCCATAGCTCCTTCCAGTCGCCTCTGGAAGTGGGTCCTGGGCTGGTGTTGGGGGCTTGCACCTGATGCTGGGGTGCCAGGGGTCAGAGGCTGAGGTCTGAAACACACGGGTGAGATTTGTCAGCAGTATTGGCCTCCGGCCTTGTAGGAGAAGGCAGATTTCTGTGAGGCAGAGACTGTAGCAAAGCTGTTCCCCTGAAGTGTGGGTACATTGATTAAAAAAAAAAAAAAAGAAAAAAAAAAAGAAAAACAGAAAAAGAAAAAAAGAAAATAGTTCAAGTGCAATGACTGTGGTGCAGCCTCTGTCTCTTGTCCGTGCCCATGGCCACAGTCACTCATGCAGCACGGACCTCTTTTGGAATACAAAAGCAGTCTAAAGAAAAACGTTGGGGGAAGTTGAACTCCGATCCCAAAGCTCTCTTTGTAGGTCAGGTTCTCGGTGCGTTCTGGGGAGGGCTTTAATCCCTTACTATCATTCCAGTCACAAGCAGACGAGTGCACGTGGCTGCCTTCAGGCCTGGCTCACGTCTGCCATGGTGAGAGCTGTGCCCAGGCGAGCCAGAGCCTCTGTCAGTGTGAGCCAGCACGGGGCGGGGGGTTGGAGTGTGAGACCCTGGCACTGCAGAGGGTCTGGGGCGTGCTGAGGGGAGCCTTGGTGGGACGGCACGGCCATTTGCCACTGCGTTGAGTGAGGGGGTCTCTGACAGACGGGAGGGTGACCAGGGGCCCGATTAAAGTAAGGTGATGCTGCGGCATGTGGGGGGCTGCAGGGAGGTAGTGGCTGGGGGTTCGGCCAGTGCCGGGTGTCTTTGCCCACCGAGCGCAACAGCAGAGCCAGCCCAGACACAGTGAGTGCGCTGTCTGTTCAATTCCATACGATTGCCAGCTTCTTTCTCACTTGTTTACTGTAATATCGGGCGTGTTTTTATTTATCTAATTTTATATTCAGTTATAACCATAGTAGGTTAGCTAATATACGACAGTTGTCATCCCTGGTGCTGCAGTGGAACTTCTCCTTTCTCTTGGATAACATGATGCTGTGAGTCTGTCTCCCCTGTCTTTTCAGATGCACAGTCTTCTTCCTTTTTTTTGTTTTTCTTTTTGTTTTTCTTTTTTTTTTTAGGACTGTTACAGGTTTCTCTTAATTCACAATTGAAATCAGGTGTTTGTTCAACCTAGGGGGAGACTTTTAAAATATTGAAACAAAGAGTAACTTTCTCACACTGTCTGGCTGTGAGCGTGTCGGGATGGAACTTGTCACCCCACAGGTGGGTGTCTGTATACTGTATAAATTAGGTGTAAACTTCACTCGGGCTTAGCCCTGGGGGTGCAGCCTCCCCTTTCGGGGCAGGCGGGCTCTGCCCTGCCGGGTGGCAGGAGAAGGCCAGGGGGGTGTCCCCCTGCCCAGAGGCTCCAGCACCTTCGGGCGCAGCAGGGGGGGCAGGAGGGAGGGACCCTGGAAAGCTCTTGGAAAGGTGGGGGGCTGTAGCTTCTTACTCTAGTGGAGTTTTTACACCATGCTGTAACATTTGAACTTTCACAAGAGATGTAATAATTTTGATAATAAAAATACTTAACTTGAAAACCAGTATTTTTCTGTTTCCTTGTCGCCTTCAGTGCTGCTGCCTGGTTCTTGGGGTGAGGGTGGTGGGTGCCTGCTAATTTCTCTTCCCTGTCCCTGCAGAGTAAAGGGAAACTTGCAGGAGCGGCCCTGCACATATCCCTTTTGCCAGCATTTTGGCTGAAGCCAGGAGCCAAAAAGGGAAATTCCCTGAGCTTCCTGGCTGGGGCTGTGAGGTTGTGCCTGCACTTCTGCTCTTCTTCAAGCTTCTCTGGGGAGGACAATCTCCCCTGCATTGCTGGACCTGCCTCAGATTTTCTTGTGCAGATGCACAGGGGTTTTATTTTTCACCCTGCTTTTCCTTAGGAAGCCAGAGACACACTGAGACTGCAGTGGGGCTGGGTAGGTCTGGCTCAAAAGTGCTGTGTCCAAGGTGCCCAACCCTTCTAGTGTCCCACCATGTGAAAATGACACTTCATGTAAATGCATGGTGGTTCATTCTGTCCCTGTGCACTCCCCAGAAGAGTCTGGCTCCGTCTCCTCCATTATTTCCCCTCCCCAGCTAAAAGCAGTATCCTGCAGCCCATCCCTCAGCCTCTCCTCCCTACCGTGTGCCAGCCCAGGGCTTGCCTAGGCTGTGAGCGTGTCCCAGACCAGGGAGACCAGAGCCAGAGCTGCCTGAACCTCTCCAGATGGCCAAGAGGTCCCCAGGCTGCCCTGACGCTTGCACAGCCTGGAAAGCCATCCCCACTCTTCTGCCAGCTCGTGCCTTTGCATGATAAGCCACGTGAGTTGTTTTTCCATTGAGACGTGGGAATTTGCTGAATTTCAAGAGGGTCCAACTGAGATGTCAGACCGTGAATCAACAGACCGCCTGCGGTGCACTGTGGCTCCACAGCCTGGGGAGGAAGCCATGGAGGAGCAGAAGGAAAAGGCTCCTAGTGATGGACTAGCCCCCCCCTCCCCACCTCTTGCCTTGCCACAGGATGGGACAGACCCTTTTCCTGGGGATTCATGCTGCCAGTGTGTGCCCATCACGTGCCATCCTGTGTGCATGAAATCTCAGACCCATGGAGGGGCACAGGGTGGGCTCCCCTCCCTCCTTTCCCCACTCTGCGCCCTGGCAGGTGCCCAGGGTCTTCTGGCAGCCTCCTTGCAAACCATCCTTAGCCAGGCCCAGAAGAGCCCATCCCAATCTCCCCCCACAGCACAGGGCTCCGAGCTCATCTGGTTTGAATTATATTTTTCAATAAGGTTTTGTGAAACACCGTATCAAACTTTGTACTAAAATACAGATATATTACAGCTACTGTATTCCTTTCTCCACTGATTTTCTTCTTTTGTTTTTCCAATTCAGCCGGCGGCAGCAGCAGCACTCAAAAGATGGAGAGACCCGGGCACAGGGGGTGCTTCCAGCAGCCCCACTCCCGGGAGGACATGGGTGCCACCAGAGTGATGTTGGCACCAGCGGGTGTGTGGCTGGCAGCGGCAGCTGGCAGGAGCGGTGGCACCCGCACCATCCCAAGTGACTTCGGCTCCCGGTGGGAATCCCAGCTGGGTTCTGTCCCTCACCGCCGCCCCATGTGGCCTCAGGGCACCACTTACCGGCTCCCGGCTTCCCGGGCTGGGTGGTCATTGCAGTCCCCCAGTAGCCTCCACACACCATGGCCCTGCCTGGGTGCCCGCAGACGGGCAGTGGCTCCTCCACCCCAGGGCTGCCCATCTTGGGGCCACGGACCCTCTTTGCTCCCTGTGCCCGGCTTTGCCCCACTCCCAGGCCTCGCCCAGCCCTGCTGGGACCCCCTGCAAACAGCCCCCGGCTACTCGCACTGAGAGGTGGCCAGTGCTGAGGACTTTATTGCATTGCAAGGGCTGCAGCGACCCGAGTTCCCTGCAGCTGGGACATTGGGAAATCCCCCCCACACACACCAGTGTGACCAGTACAACTGCAGCTGGGTTGTGGCTGCCCGTGCTGGGGAGGGTGCTGGGGGTGTTGGTGCCAGCTCTTGGGTACTGCGCGTGTGCCACTGAGGCTGCTGGGCTCAGCGCTGCCCTGGGCCATAGCCGTGTGCCGGGGACAGGGCCAGGATGCCAAAATGGGCACAGGAGTGCACGCGTGTTCTCCTGTCCTGGCCACGCCATGTGGCAGGGAGAGCCTTGCCGTCACCAGTGGAGATAAAGCACCGTATGGGGATGGAAAGGGAGGGCGTTTGGCAAGAGCCCGCGGCTGGCTCGGGGTGGGAAGCGGATGGGGGTTCCTCCTGTGCCCGCCCCGGGGGGGGTTCTGCACGTTCAGCTGCTCCCACTTACCAGGGCTTACATTCAGCGGCAGCGCCGGTGTGTCCCAGCGGCTGGTGGCAGCCAGACCCCCGCAGTCCCCAGCCATGCACCGGGAAAACACCACGTTCTGGGGTCAGGCTCCCGGGGTAGATGGCGAAGAGGGCTCGAGTCACTTTACCCTGTTTAGAGAATATGAATTTACATGTAAAAGTAGGGGTCGGGCCCCGTCCCGGCCGCCGGCTCCCCCAGCTGTGGAGACAGGATCACGGAGCTGTACAAAATGGGAGCGGGGAGGGGGCCGCGGGGCCTGGAGCAGCCGGCGCGGGGCGTCACTGGGCGGGCTTTGGGGTGGGATCCTGCGGGTCAGGAGTCCTGGGGATGTAGAAATCTGTTAAAAACTCTGAGACTGTTTTTTTTTCCCTTGAAGCAAAACCGCAGTTGGACGCTGTTCTCGGGCGAGGCGGGTCGGGGTCACCTTCCCCGGCGGCGGCCAGCGGGCGGTGGGGGGTGCAGAGCTGGCGGGGTGCGTGGAATGGCGGTGCCGGCGTGGACGTGGAGGTGACGGTGGGTTCAGCGGGCGGCTGGTATGTCCCCAGCGCGGACGGTGGGAGCCGAGGGGCAGCGTGGGACGCTGCGTGGCCGCTGGCAGCAGACGAAGGACAGGACGGGGAGGGAGCGCCCAGGCTGCCGGCCGCGGGGAGAGGGTCGTGCTGCAGGCGCTTGGCCTTATATCCTCTGCGGGGAGAGCACAGTGGGTTTGGGCTGGTGCTGGGCACACCCAACTCTGCACGTCCCTGAACCCACACCTGTCCCTGTCGCCTCCCTTTTCTGGTGCACCGGGCAGCCAGGGTCATTCCTTCCCATGCCATCCCATCCCATGCTATGAGGGGTCACCCAGCACCGTCAGACCCCAACATGCCACACGCAGACAGGACGGTGACATCCAGGACTTACCGCGGTGCCAACAAAATCTGTGGGAAGAAAAAAGTGTGTCAGAGAGGGCAGGGTAGAGCCTCAGCAGACCACCCTTCCCCCACCCAGCCTGCCCTGCTTTGCAGGTGACATTTAAACTCAGGGAACCCTCGCCTGGCTGCAGGCTGCCAGAAGATCCATAGCCCTGGGCTTTTCCCACTCAGGATGTGTCCCCAGAGCCATGGCGTGGGGGCCTGGGTGCCCTGGCAGTGTGGTGCTCACCTTTGCTCTCTGTCTTGAGCTCCTCGTGCAGCAGGTCGTTTTGCCGGTTGCCGAGGACGAAGGCGAGGAAGGAGAGGATGAGGGCGTTGAGGATACCGATGATGGCGAGGATGTATGCCCAGCGCACGGAGCAGTCGCCCAGGGAGTACTTCCCTGTCTTCTCCCCGCACATGTCCCGTATGGTCTCTGCATCCCAGCCGTCGGGAAAGATCATGCAGCCCAGCACCAGGCAGAGCGCTGGAGGGGGGGAGAAAAGGAATAGAAGCATCAGGGGCGACTCGGGATGGCAGCACTGGGTACTGAGAGCTCCAATTTGTGCACGAGTGACTGCCTTGGCCTTGAAACAGCCAGGCAGCACAGTAAGTGACAGTCACCGCTGCCCTGGGGGGCTACATTCTCACGTGGCTGCCCCAAACCTGCCCCACGCGCACGTTTCTTTGAGCACACTCTTGGTTTCTTCGAGCATCACCCACAGAATCTGTGTTTTCCTCAGCACTGCAGAAGCTACCAGTGCACTACAGGCAGGGATACTGCTGGCCAAGAGGGTCATTGTCCCCAGAAGCACCCACATCTAACCACCTGGCAGCCTGTAAGCACCACTCCCCCAGTGGGCTCAGCTGCCAGAGACATCAGGGAACACCAGGATGAATAGGAAGGGAAATGCCAAGACAAAGTCTGTGACTGTCAAGATAAGGAGGTGGGACTTCATCTGACCACAGCCAGGACCAAAACTCCTCACCCCTTAGCATCTGGGAAGGCTTAAAGTATTAATGATGTCCAGAAACTGGGCTGTGCTGGCAGTGTTTCTGTTCTGTATTAGGAAAACAAAACCAGAAAGGTTTGTGCCCACATCAGTCCCTTATTGCTAGAGGGACAGCAGCCAGCACCAGAGCTGCTGCAGTGGCCTCTGTATGCTGGGGAGTTTTATGGGCTCTTGGTAGAGAAGTCCCAGAATAAGAGGACTGCATGGCCCCTGCATCCTGTTGAGCTCTCCCTGGGAAGGGTCAAGGGTCTGGATTAAAGGTGAGAGGGAACAACAGAATGATGCCATGAACTCTCTCTCCCAGGGAAAGCAGAGATGCCAAGAGGATCTTAGGACCCCACTGGTGCAGCACAGCTATGGTCAGGCTGACCTGACCCAGCCTGGAAACAGGTAGGGTTGTGACAGCTCTGCCAACATCAGTGTGGAGGAGCCAGGAGTGCAGCAAACCCAGAGGAAAGCAGAGCCAGCAGCAAAGCAAGCACTTCCACTGCTCAGGTGGCAGCAGCCTTCCATGACAGCCCTTCTCAACCCAGAAGACAGCAGGGCTGCAGGGGAAGGCAAATGTAAGTAAAAATAGATGACAATTTCCACCAACTGGAACTTGGGCAGTCCTGTGCAGGGGCAGAATAGCTGCCCCTAGGTCTTTCCCCGGACTCCACAAGCCATTGGGGTTTCCTCTGTGTGCAAGATGTTTATTTGGGTTCCATGTGGGTCTGGCTGCCCGGGCAAAGCAGGAGCTGGCCCAGAGCTCATTGCTCTGCAAAGAGCATAACTGCACAGGTGAGAGTCCCTCAGGACATCAGCAAGTTCCACATGCAGCAGGATGGGGCAGTGACACAGGAGGCAGTGTATTAACATGCCAGAAGTCTGTGGCACTCTCTGGCATCATGGAAGACACAGGACAGGATTTAAGGTGAAAGTAGAGAATGAGTCAAAAAGGCAGGGAGAAAACACACAGCATGTGATCCACTTGGCAATGGGTTGTCACAATACAACCATAGGGGACAGGCAGCAATGGCCATTTCCAGGACCACAGCTCTAGCCTGCACCCACCTGCCCTGCTCCCTCCTGTCCCCATGTCCCCACTCTGCGCTGGCAGTGGGACAAAGGGAGATAGTGCACACCCTGGCCTGTGGAGCTGCTGGAGCTTAGCCCCAGATCTCAGAACCCGTTTGCTTGAGAGAATTAAACTACAAATTGAGCAACCTGGTCTGGGGGGAGTTGTCCCTGCCCACGGCAGGGGGCTGGTTCAGATGGTCTCTTTGAGGTCTCTCCCAACCCAAACCATTCTGTGATGTGAATCAGGGCAAAGGAGCCACTGTATAATCCCAAACACCTCTGCCCAAAGGTGACCAGACTCTTTCCACAAGACCCCTAGGAAGTGACCATGGTGGGTTCCCAGCACCAAAGGCAGGCTCTCTCCCAGTGAAGAGCCGCACAGCTCTCTCCTCCCATCTGTCCTTCGTGTTCCCAGCAGCAAGCACAGTCCTCTGCTCTGTCACAAGCAATTCTGTTTTCTGCATGTCCCCAGGCCGCCCTATGTCCTGGAAACACCTTCCTGAGCCCACGTTGAGGAATGACACCCCAAGTGCAGAAGAAGAACAAGGAGAGGGGATCCCCATGCGGTCAACGGACTTCAGTGCTACCCTTTTCAACAAGCCCCTGGCAGCAGGTCCCAGGGGTGCCAGGATGGGGCTCTGCCCACCTGGCCCTCTGCCCACCGCACCCTTCTGCCAGCACCTGCCTCCCAATGCCTTGAGATCCTGGCAACCCTGCAGGAAAATGTCATTTCTTTGTTTAAAACAGCCTATTTCTATGCCTGCATCCGCATGAAAAATACTCAGTGATGACTCCTACAAGAGATGCTATTAAAAAGGAAAAAAAAATAACCCAACTCTCATCCATTTTGGCTTTAACTCCTGTTCTTCTGAGAGTGTGGTGCCAGTCCCCCACAGCATTGAGGACAACCAGCTGCTTCGTCACACCCCACAGCTGCCATCCCTCCCCCGGGGCCCTGGGCTCCAGCTCCCTTTTGCAGAGTTTTCCCAGTTGGACAGATGGATTTGAGACCGGGCATTCTGGCAGTCACTGGGTGCAGAGGAAGGAGACCCCAGCTGCAGTTTGCCGGGCTGTCCATGGGATGCTGCTGGGGCTCTGGTCCTGGGGGAACCACCATTTCTCCACTTGACTTTGTAACTGGTTCATGGCTTCACACTCCTTGGTGATCCTTTGTCAGAGGCCCCTAGAAAGGGGCATCTCAAGGGCTTTTGATGCCCTGGCAAAGGAAATTAATTGAAGGGAATTCAATGTTATGGCTCAGGCTGCAACAGTGGAGGGACATTCTGGCAGAGAGAGAGGAGGTGATTCCTCCCGACAAGGCAACATCCCTTAGCAGAAGGTGCATTTAGCAACTGGGACTGTATCACAGTAATCTCAAAGCCATCTGAATCCTGTGTGGTTGTGCCTAAAGGCTTCAAATCTGATTTTTTTAATCACTTTTTCTGTCTAGTTTAGTCTGCAGGTTTGAGTGAAGACTGGCTTTTACTGCTCTCACCTGCCATGGATGGAATTCACCAAGGACATCCCCTACAGGAGAAAGATGCAGTCTCCCCCCAGCCAGGAGCACAGAACACATGGGGGACTGAAAAGTGGAAAATGTGGGACTAAGTGGGGGGAAATCCAGCATCTGCTGGGTCTCAAAGGGCCTTGGGGAGAGCAAGGTGTTTGGTCCTGTGGGAAGCAGCTCTCACTCCCTCAAGCTGTCCCATGTCCTTGTGCACATCACTCTGATTTCCCCATCTCTGCCAGCGGTATTTTGGTGAACAGCCACAACCCTCATATCCACCTTGCTCCAAAGAGAAGGATGCTCTGTCTAGGTGCTGTATCCTCCACTATGCCCAGGGCGATGCTCTGCCATCAGCACAGGATGCATGCCTGCTGGAGATCCCCAGCATGGTGCCCCCAGGCACTGCACACCAGTCCCAGTCCTCTGGGGGAACAAGGACAGAGCTGTGACTTAGGGGTGTGCAGTGGCTGCTGCTCACTCGGAAACCTCCTGAGAGATGGGTGTCAGAAGGAATGGGAATAAACACACCCCCCCTCTCTCCCAAAATTAGAAATCCCTCAAGAATAAGTGAAAGGTAGGGTGCTCGGGACGGCAGCACCAGCCATTTATATAGGCAGGAGCTCTCTCACGGCGTTTTGCTCCACAGGCTGTTTACAAGCCAACAAATCAGCAGGAGTCAGAATAGAGTTATGAGTTGGTATGAATCAGAACTGACAGTTACTTTATCTGGAACAACGGTGAGGGGATGTAAGCTCCAGGACACCAGCGGCTCCGCAGAACCCAGCTCAGCCACTCCCCGTGGGGACATTAACAACCACTGCTGGGGGGGGTCTCCTCACTCCTTCCAAAGTCTGGGGCTGGCTGCTGTGGAGCTCAAGGTGTTGGGCAGAAACAAGGTCTGCTCTGACCCCACCGCACACCAGGAGGAGCAGGGAAAGGAGAGGGAAGATCTTCAGGAAAGGATTTTCTGTGGCCAAAAGCCAGCAATTCAGCAAATGTAATTTTTTTTTTTTTTTTTACAGAGATGTCTTCATTTTTGCTGCAAGGTCAGCAGGTGGGAAGTTCCAATAGCTGAAAGATCATATATTGGCACTACTTCTCTCTTGGGCTGAGAATGTAGCTGGCCTGGTTAGGCTGCCTTGCTAGTCTGGAGCAGTGCTGTCTGTCTCATTTTTTTCATTAAGAATTTCAGTGAATGAATTTTATGTCCATGAAAACAAGTCTTTTGACACAAAGTTCTCTCTAAAAGAAGTTGGGTCTCCAGTCCAGTCCCAGATGGGAAGACAAGCCCATCCTGAACACAGCTCAGCACAGCTACTGTGTCACCAGTAGCACTAGGGAGTGTTTGGGGGCAGTGGTGTTTGCTCAGCCAGACCCTGCTCTACCATCACACCACACAGTGTGGCTGTGCTCAGCCCAGCATTGGAAGTGGCCTTCCTAACCTCTGCTCTGCTTGGACACACTGAAATAATGCCATGCAGCCACACCACGTGAGAGATCTCCATTCAGATGGTGCTCAAGCACAGAAGACAAAGCCATTGACCAAGGCTCTGCTTCTGCTCTCACATGCAACTGGGTGGGAAGGGCCAATCTAAGAGAGGAGTGCACCTCCAAAGGGAGTCTGCCAAAGAAGAAAAAAGCTCAGATGGGTATGTGTTACCAGATACTCCATCACACAGGGTGGCTGGACTCAGTGCCACTGATAAAGACAAAGCCCAACCCTGTGTCTGATGGGAAGGTCCTGTGTTGTGGCCTAGGAGAGCTGGAAGATCCCACCACACTCACTGCTAGATTGGAGTGGGACTAGTGAGCAAGCACTTCCTAACATGGGCAGTCACTTTCTCCATGCAAGAGGGACTGTGTGCTCAGCTGCCTGCCTCTTCTGACTCTCAGTTGACTCTAAGTACAAAGCCAAGGGTCAGCCTAAAGCCCCACTAGAAACAGAGCCTCCCAGACCCACCTGGGGTGACTGTCCTCACATGACACACGGGTATGGTGCCACACAGAGGCAGCTGGGGTTCCCCCCTCCAGCATTAATGCCAAACACCAGGAAAACTTAACTCACAGGTTGACCATGTCTTGTGTTACAACAAACAGGGAACTGGAGGAACACTAGAGCTCATGGCAGCCTCCTCAGTGTGTGGTGGTGGTCTGCAGCAAATGATTGCTACATGGACACTGAAAGGGAGACTCCAGCCCAGCTGCCTTCACCTCACTCCTGTTCCTGCCCTCCACAGAGAGTAGATGAGAGGGATCACCCACACAGCCCACTTCCCTTTAAGTAAGCATCATCCCATGGGACTTTCTGAAGGAGCTCCTCTGCTAATTCTGAGGACCTGAGTTGGTATCAGGGTGCTGTCAGTTATACAATTGTTGACGTGCTCATGTTAAAGTACTGTTTCTGGTTTTGTAACAGAAGGATTTAGCAAAATCTCCAGTTTTGCATTATTGGGATTTTGAACAGGGCAGATGGCTACGCTTCTATTTGTGATAAAGCAGAGTCTCTTCTCTTAATTAGATCGAGTTTCCTCCTAGGGGGGCAGTGGCTTTTGAGCTGGGGCTTTCTGTGAAGCTCTAATTAAACCCTTTCTTGATTGTCATCCACTAATTAGATATTGATGATTTAAACCTTTTTTTCTGAAAGAGATACTGAATTCCCAACCACCCACCTCCTTCCTTACTTTCCCATTCTTGATTTCTCTCCTCTCTGTGCCCTTGCTCAGCAACCGCATATTCCACAGAGTCAGAGTGGACCCATCTCTGCCACATCTCTCTGTTTTTCACCTTGTTTACTTGGTTCTCACAAGTGTAACCATGGAGCTCTGGGCCTCACTGTTGCTTCTTCCAGTGATGCATGTCCTCCTTCAGCCAAAACTTTACCCAGACAGGAGGAAAACCTTTACCTTTTCTCATCCTCCAAGCCCTCTTCTGTGGCACAACCTGCTGACCTCCCAGGTGTGTGAATCTCCCAGCTTTGTCACCACGCTGTGCCAGAGCCTGCATAAGGCCACATCCCTGCCCTACCCATGGGATTTGGCCCATGGTGTCCTGGTCATGGGTCACAGCAGCTCCTTCTCCACATACAAGGTAATACATCCACCTGCAGCTGCCTCTGACATGCCTAGAGAAGTTCAACACTGCTCTGCCTCTTCTCGCTGGGACACACCACCTCATGTGTCCTGGTCCTCCCACCAGCCTCTCCAGCAGAACAGAAACTCTCAGGCTGAAGGGTACATAGACAAAATGGCCATAGGGTGCTGCCCTGGCTACAACAACCCTAAGCCAGAGTAGGACAGGAGGCACTAGGGGCTGAATCCTCCATCATGCAGCTCCCCACACACCAGAAGCACTGTCCAGGAGCTCCAAGCCACTTGATTAAGCTTCTGACAATCAGTGGGATTTAGGCTCTGAGCTTGCCTTAAACCACTAAATCTTCGGGAGAGGGAAAATTAAAGATGAAGGAATTTCCTGATAAGCCAAGGCAACACCAGGTCTCCCTGTGGTCCTGATCTGGGTGAGGAGAGGTCAGGCTTTCCAGCCCAAGCCATCCAGCTGCAAGGAAGAGAGCAGGGCCAGCTGTAAGCTCTTAGCATGGGGGGGGAGGGCTTTCCTAACAGGGAGACTGAGAGACTTTCATTAGGAATTTGGGGGTGTCTAGGTCCTTCTGGTGAAAGTTCTGAACCTGCTCAAACCTTCTATGTAGTGGAGAGTAAAAAAATTATTTTCCACATGTAGTGAAACTGGAGAGAGAAAGAAGTTAAAAGGTCCCATTACCAAGGAAGCTTGGTATCTCTTCTAAGGTCCTTCTCCCAAAAGGACAGACCCTCTGTGAGGACAGTTTGGAGGTCTGCACACAAGGGAGTATTTGGGATCCTTATCAACAAACACATCATGGCAAATATTTGGAGTTTTCGCATGGTGTCCCTTTCAGGAGCCTATGATGGTGTGGGGTACATCTACAGCAGAGTTTCCTTCATGAAGGGAGGAAAGGAAGATCTGTAAAGAGGGCCACTTCTGGGGGGAGTGACTGGGCTGGAGGCTGTGGTCACTTCTGAGGACACATCCTCATGTCCTGCTGCAAAGAGCTTTATTTGGGATGTCTTTATGCAGAAAGCTGTGGAGGGTCTGTCCTCAGAGCCCATTCACAATGCTGAAAGGAGGTAATCTGAGCACAACATCTTTTTAAGGGGGGAGTGGATGGTCTGTCAGTGCACAGGCACTTTTACAAGGTTGGGAATGTTCCATGCATAGGCTCCAGCCAATGATGGAGTCTTTTCAGGGGTTGGGGGCTCCCCTAAAGTTGGCATCTGCTGTGAGTCTGCTCAGGAATGCCCTTGGGGTAGAGAGGAAGACAGGGCTCCTCAGTTTTCCTGTCTTGGAGGCAACTAATATCTGATGTGGGGTGTCCTAGACAGTCTGAGTCCCTGCAAGCCCGAGGACCATCCTGAGACTGGTTCCTGTCTGGTATTTCCAATTAATCCACGGTACTTGTACCCCGTCTAGCTTTCTCAGGCAGCCCTGTTGTTCCCTGTGGCCAGGAGCCCTGATAACAGTGCCTGGGAGCCCAAGGCACCAGCAGCCAAAATAGGTGCATGTTTCTAGTGTCAGTGCCTGGCCTAAGTGTCCTATGAAGCCAGGTTTGGTTCTTGGAACCATGGCTCCCTTCTGTTTGTACCCAGCCCAGCTTCTTTGAGCAACCCTGGTGTTCCCTGCAGTGAGGGGCCCTGACCACAATACCTGGGAATTCCTGACTGGAATACCTGGGGGCCAAGCTGGTTCTCATTCCTGGCACTCTATCAATACCAGCACCTGGTCTGAGCATCACAGGAAGCCCCCATTTAGTTTTCAGAAACATGGCCCTGCAGTGCTTGTACTCATCCCAGCTTCTTTGAGCAGCTCTGACCTTCCCTGCAGCTAGGGACCCTGACAGCAATACCTGGGAGCCCTGGGGGGCAATGTCCTCAGAGTGGACCCATACCTGGTACTTTATCAATACTAGTGCCTGGCCTGAGTGTCCTGGGAAGACTTGGGGCTGGTTCCTGGCCTTCTACCCTCCTTGAGCAATCCTGGTGTTGAGGTGGCTGCTCTGCTCCACTGGCTTGGAGGGGACTAATACCTGAGGGCCACCACCACTGCCACCAGTGCCCGAGACTCCCTCTCTGATTTGGTGCTGCCGTCCCAGACTAAGCCCTCCGTCCCCCGCACCCGTCCCCTTCATCAGAACCTGCGGAAGACCCGTGTGGGGGCCGATGCTCCCCCCCGGTGTGTGTGTGGGATTAGAGGGGGGGTGAGGGTGTCACCGGTGGGTACCTGCCAGCAGCTGCATCCAGGCGCAGATCTTGTAGACGGTGGCGGTGTTGCAGAAGAAGAAGAGGGCGAAGCAGGTGATGCAGCCCAGCGTCAGCACCATGGAGAGCAGCACGAAGAAGGCCGCCGCCTGGAAGGCGCCCGAGGGAATGGTGCTGAAGTCGGTGAAGGAGCCGCGGCACGACAGCTCCCGGCCCGCCAGCCCGCTGCCCACGCAGTAGTGGAACAGCCCGAAGTAGCCCGGCTTGGGGGTGTTGACGCTGTCGCCCACCCAGTAGGGCTGGATGAAGACCACCACGTTGATGATGGCGAAGCAGATGGTGAAGATGGCCCACAGCACGCCGATGGCCCGCGAGTTCCGCACGTAGTTGTCATGGTAGAGCTTGGAGGCTTCCTGCGAGGGCAGCATCCTGCCGGAGGGGGCGGGAGTCGGGGAG
>VZTY01017188.1:33710-52613 GCA_013400935.1 Turnix velox | reverse complement strand
TCTAAGATTCTATGACTCTATGATTTCTTGCCTTTAGTAACTGGCCTTACCCTAGTGTGGCTTTCTTATGCCATTCCTGATTTACTAAGAATCCATCTGCAATTCAGTGTCCTCCGAGAATCACCATGAGGCATGTGAGATAACTCCCATGTCTGCTCCTTCTAGCAGTTTGAACAAATATCTTCATATTTTTGTAATTCTCCTTTTGGAGGCTCCTTTTTTTGGCATTATCATCTTTTAGTTCACATTTGTCATAAGAATGTTAAATGAAAGAAAATCTCTTCGGTTTGGAATAAGTATGCATGAAAAATCTATGATATACTAGACATACTTCTAAAGAAGTCATTTAACTTTATATTCCTTGATATAGAAATAAATGTGGAGGACAACTGAGGATACAGACCTGAAAGTTGGAAGATCTAGAATGACTATAATATTTGTTAGGCTAAAATTGAAATTCTAGTCACTGGATTTGTCACCAGTTTGTTATCTTTTCATTCTGCACTACTTGTCATCCATGACACGCTGTTATTCTTGTGGCTTTCAGGAGATATTTCTTTCTGCTTTGATATTTCTTTCAAAAAGCTATCAAAGAGAATAGATAACTCTAAATAGGCTGGAGCAAGAAAACACCAGGGAGAGCCTGAAGAAAGAAACATTTATCCTTTTTGAAATAGGGTCTTTTTAGAGAATATTTAGATAAACTGAAGGCCACTAAGATGATTAAGGTATTGGCTTTCTTCACACAATAGCAGCTCCTATTTAGTATTCAGCCAACTGTTTAACATTTTACAGCATTTTCATAGCTTTTTCTTCAAATAGAGCCAAAGGAGAAGCACACAATTCTTTATAATCCTATAACCATAAAAATTCATAGCTACCTACTCTTGAAGTTCAAACTTGGTTCTATAGACATGAATCTTCAAGAACCTACAGAAGCAATTTTTTTCTTACAGACCAGAAATTAATTCAGATACTGAAATGGAAACAGATAGGAACTGGCACATCTTACATCTAAACATGTTGATTGTTCAGAAATAAACACCAATTCTTTATTCTCCTCTTTCCCAGTTTAAACCCGTGCTCATAACAGATAGTACAAGATTTAACTTTAGATACCCAAGTAATCCCTTGAGGAATTTATGTGTCAGACTAATTAGAGCTAATTGCTTCTTTGTTACAACTTGTTGTGGTTTATCTGATTGGAGTATAAGTCACACAAGTCATGCAAAGATACCTGAGATGCTGCACAACATCTAACAGGTAAGAATAATGTTAACTTTCTAAAAAATTACCCCAAATCCAGTAGAATACTGAGCCTTGATGTGCTTGAGATGACAGGTACTAATTGAGCCACTGCAGCTGTCACTAGAGGGAGCATCTGTAGAGGAAAAATATTGTCAACTTTTGCCATGTTTAAATTACTTGGAGCTTGCAAAGGTCTTCGAAAAAGCACCAGGAAATAAAGAAATCATCTGCAATATATTGCAGACTTGTGAGGGACTTTTTCTTTCCTAATTTGATCATTAGTATCAGAGCTTAAGTCATATTAATTGATTAAAAATGCTTAATTCCTCGGGGCAAACATGAATGTCTGTTCTTAGCATTGTTTGTGATTGTAGAGGTACACATTGGTCGTACTTTTCATAGATTAACATTTTTAGTATATAAAAAAGGAACATTTATTAATATTCGATATAGAGTGAAAAGTTACCAGTTACTGTAAGCAGACAGATGCCATCACTCCTCAGAACTGATGTGGTCACAACTATGGATTGTTGTTCTTTTCCACAACCTGAAATGCTTGTGGTCTTCATTAAGCTAAACAAACGTGTTCCATCATTCCTTCAATATGGGTCATCTTTCTAAACCTTCTGTTTTGCTTACTATCCTGTGAATACCTGAAGGGGGCTACAGAAAGGCTGGGGTGGGATTTTTTAATAGGGTATGTGATGGAAGGACTAGAAATAATGGATGAAAATTGGAAGAGGGGAGATTCAGGATAGATATAAGAAAGAAGTTCTTTACAGTGAGGGTGGTGAGTCACCAGAAGAGGTTGCCCAGAGAGGTTGTGGATGTCCCCTCTCTGGAGGTGTTTAAGGCCAGGCACTGAACAGCCAGATGTAGTGGGAGGTGTCCCTGTCCATGGCAGGGGGTCTGGAACTTGCTGATCTTTAAGGTCCCTTCCAACCCAAATTATTCTCTGATTTTATGAATAATCCTCAGTCTGTCTATTACTTTCAGATAAAGTATTCCATACAACTCGAGTGGGAGGTGTCCCTGCCTATGGCAGGGGGGCTAGAACTTGATAATCTTTAAGGTCCCTTCCAACCCAAACCATTCTGTGATTCTATGATTTTCAGTGGCTTCTTTTTGGTTTTTTTTTTTTTTTTTTTTTGTTGGGGGGTTCGTTTTTTTATTTTTGTTTGTTTGTTTGTTTGTTGGTTTGGGTTTTTTTTTAAACTGCTTTACATTGAGTGCATTACCCACTTCTCTGTTAGTTTTAATTTTTACTTTCTGTGGAGATCCTGTTGCATCTTCAGCTCCTTTCAGTTAGTGTCACATTACCCCACCACTTCCTTTTCACCTTCTCTTCCTCCCTCCTTCCCTTCTACCTTCTCCCTTCTCCAAAGATGCTACAATTAATATTTTGGGGGAGGAAACGCATTTACAAAGGGCTGGGTGGGCTCTCCCGTCCCTCTGCCTGCACAGAGCGGATCCCGAGTGGGTCGGGCTGAGCCATGTGGAGGTCATGCCTCCCTCCACATGGCTGACACCTGACCTGATCTGGTCCTTCTTTGCTTCTGCTTCCCCTTCACTCCGCGCACTCCCTCCCACCCTCGGCAGGTGGCCCCGGCGCTCCGCGGCCGTGGTGGGACCCTCCAGCCGCGAAGGGGAGCCCGGGGAACACGGAGGAGGCTCCCGGTACACACGGTGGAGGCTCCCGGTACACACGGTGGAGCCGCCTCGGGGGAGTTTTCGCACCTCTGAGAGGTGCGGAGGAGCGGGGAAGCCGGTTCCCTGTGGGGCGGGGAGGGAGAGATGGCCGGCGGGGTGGGCTCGGGGGTCGGGGCTCGGAGCCCGAGGGAGGGAGAGAGTTTGCCGAGATATTTCCCGTCGTTGTCCGGCAAAGGTGCTGCAAGTCCCCAGCGGAATCGTCTGCCCCCGTGGCTCCGGTGCTTCGTCCCTTCCCTTCGGAGAAGCGAGGGGCAGCTCGGGAGCGGGCGGCGGAAGATGCTGAGCCTCCCGGTAGCCTTCCAGGTGCTGCTGATGCTGGTGCTGTGCAGCCAGGGCACGGAGAGGTGTCCTACAGCCTTCTGCGAGTGTTCCGACTGGGATGACTACAAAATCACTTGCAGGGACATTCACTTCATTCCCAGGCTCCCAGAGGACACCCAGACCCTGTGAGTACCTTGGCATGGTTTAGGGGAGACACTTCCAGGTGGTGAATACTCGTCTTTGGCACAAAGGAAATGCTGGAAGCTAATCCCTGTGATGTGAGAGATGGAAAGGGTGAAGAAGGGATGCTGTAATTTACCTGGGCATAATGAGAATGGCAATGAGGAAAAGTTTCTCTCAAACTATCTAGAGGTGTGAAGAGATGAGTGTCTGTTGGATCTTAAAAGATCTGGGAAAAATAGTCACAAACTGTGCAGGAGGCTGGATTCTCTGTGGCATGTACCTAGGGAATGAGGAGGATGGATAGATTAATTAAAAAAAAAAAAGGAAAGAAAGAAGAATAATTGGATATGCCACCTCACAAATAGTTCCACGAGAGCTCTTATGCACTTTCAGATTCTTTGCCAAAGCCCAACAAAAAGGAATCCATGGGAATTGAGAATCCAAATATTCTGTCTTGGAGACAAAGTACTTCAGATAAACAAAAGTGTGGGGTATGGGGTAGAGGAGCACATTTGGACCTTGCCAGACTAACAGAGCAATTCAAAAACCTTAAACCTAGATATTTAGTACCATTACTGTAGGATATAGTGATGTACAGTGTCCTGTGTCATATCTGTCAGTCCCATATATAACACTCTAGGGAAACCAAAATGTCACCAGTCAGCTGTAACTAAGCAGTTGAGTAGCTCCTGGCTTTTACTTTGTCTCATAAGGTGCAAAATGCTCTAGTCTCCATGGAAATATTTGTTTGGAAGTAGATTACTTTCTAATAAAATAAACTCAGTTAATTCCAAGATAAAACAGTAACAGTTTGATTGGTTTATGTCTTGATAGTGATTCTCAAGACTTGTGTGAAAATATGAAGTTATTTTGACTTATTTGAATATGAAAAGATTTCTTAACTCCTAAAAGTAAAGGCTTAGCAAAATGTTCACTTATCTAAACAGCCAGAGAAAAAAATTCTTTGTATTTTTTTCATTCTTCATGTATGCCTTCAATTTTTTTTTATTATTGCATTGCATTATTCAGATGATAAGATTTAAAGTTATTTGGGCTTTGATTTGGTTTTGTGCATGTGGTTTATTGAGTTGGAAACTGCAGTAATGTTACTGTATGTAATTGTTTTTAAAAGATTAAAAAAAAAAAACAGTGAAAATCATATTTCCATAGAAAAAGTAATTAACAAAACCAACTGGGAAGAGCTTTTTGTGTTTATTTGAGGTGTATTTTAATACTCTGTACCCTCTTCTCAAGAAGAATAGTCCCTATTGTAGTAATTTTAAGATAAGAAAAAAAAAATCCAGGTAATGACAACTGTGATTTTAATAGTCTGAAGTAGAAAAGGTAGATCATGTGCTGTAGACTGCTTGATTTGAAAATATATGGGAAAATATAGAATAGGGAAAAGGGAGCTTCTGTAAAAAAAAAATTGCTTTTTTTAACTTCAGCTTACAGTTTTCTCTCTGGATAAGGTGTGCTTAATTTCCTCCTGTGTTTTTATTTGGATTACTGAAGTTTGCTGATATTCTGCTCTCAACAAATGAGTTTTTCTTTTCCCCCATATGTTAAATAGCAGTTAACCTGTAGCTCTTTTTTAATTCAGAAAACTTTCATATGCTTTAGACTGACAGCCTTGCATGTGAACAATAAAATAAGACAGTTTTCTTCCAGAATAACTAAGATGTGTGCCCCTGCTTCCATCACTTTGTGAATCCTTTCCCGCTTACACCTGGCAACAGTTCTCAAAGACAAAAGATGTAAAATAATTGAAGTTTCTGTTAACTTGCAGAATGAATCAGCACTCGAAGTGCAAATCCACACATGATGTGTTGAAACCCAAGTCCAGCAACTTTGTTACTTTAGGTAAAGTAACTTTGCTTCTTGGTGGTTATGCATGAGCCTCCAGACTCTCCATTTGAAAATTTTCTTAGAGCCTTTTCAGTTTTGTGGGGTTTGTAGAGCTAAGAGACTGGTGAGTTTAGGAGCACTTTGCCAGCTTTTGGAGATGATGAGCTCTTTTTTTCAGTGCACAGGATCTTGAAACTCCCAATTAAAGTTTCATTCCAGTTATTCAATTGAGACTGCTCTCATTTCTCTGCCCTACTTAAGGACAGAATAGCGTAAGTATTTTTTTAACAAGCCATGCAAGAAATTGCAAAAAAAAGGTGATTTCCAAACTCTTTTACTGGACAGGTGTCCTGAACTTCACCCAAGGAAGTGTTTAAAATTATTTTTAAGGTATTTGTCCAAATATTATTAATACAAGCATGGCTGAATGCACAGATATTGTTCTCAGAGATGCAAGTACAAGATTCTGGTGGTTTTTTAGTTATTCTGTGGTACAAGTAGAAAGAAAAAGGTTTGAGGTATTACATGCAAAGCTTGTCTTGTTGCCTGGGGTTAAGGATTCTGCCACACTCTGATAGGAAGGCAGCTCTAAATAGTATTGAAATGCAGTACTATAATTATGAAATTAGGAATTGAGAATTTTGTTGCATCTTTAGTATTTTTATAGCTGATACCTGACCTGATTTGATCCTCCTTTGCTTCTGCCTCTGCCTGCCCTTGACTCCACTCCTCTGTCCTCCTGTGGCATTACTACATGCATGATACAGAGAGCATCCATGTCCCAACCCCTTGATTTCTTCTTACACCAGCTCTGAGCTGGAGCAGACCAATGGTTGATGCTATAACTTACTCTGCATTTGGTGGAATACACCATGGGATTTTTTTTTCCTTGGGTGTCTGCCTATAGAAGTCATATGAATGATGTCCTGCTTTTTTTTAAGCTGCAGGAAGTTTCTAAAATTGGAGCACTTTTGTTATTTTAGTAACCCTCAAAGATTGCTCTTCTGTGTCTTTTGAATTTTGTATGTGTGCCTTATTCAGTTGCCTCTTGAGCTCATTTCAACATCCATAATTATCTTCTGGCAATGAGTTCTATTAGTTTGATAGGAGTTGCAGCCTTGTCTTCTCCAGGCTGAACAGCCCCAGCTCTCTCAGCCTGTCCTCATATAGCAGAGGAGCTCCAGCCCCTGGTTGTCCTTGTGGCCTCCTCTGGCCTCTCTCCAACTGCTCCATGTTCCTCTTGTGCTGAGGGCTCCTGATCCGGATGGGGTAACTCCAGGTGGGAGCGAAGGGGCAGAATCACCTCTCTTGACTCTATATCTAAAAGAAATTCAACTCATTTAAAATATTTTCCCAAAACCCTTCATCTTAGGAATTGTCTGAAATTCACAGAATGGCAGGGATCAGGAGGGACCTCGAGAGACTGATCATCTAGTCCTGCTGGAGCAGGAACACCCAGATCAGGTCACACAGGAAGGGTTTTGGATGTCTCCAGAGAAGGAGACTCCACACCCTCTTTGGGCAGCCTGTGCCAGCTCATCATGAAAAAGTTTTTTCTAATGTTTCTGTGGAACCTCCTGTGTTCCAGCTTGTACCCATTGACCCTTGTCCTATAGTTGGATGTCAATGTTGTCTTCAGATAATTCTATCATGATCTTTTTATAGACATCACTACATCAGAATGAAAGATGGAGCCTCATAAATTCATCTTCATTAATAACCTTGCAACATAAGCACATAATTACTGTCTGTATTTTAATGATGAAGTAGCAAGAGTCTCTAAAAGAACAGGAAAAACACAGATCCGGTTAAACAGACAACTGAGGGAAATAATTAGGACATTCTGCAGAAAATCAGTCATGCTCAGATGAGAAAATATTTGGAAACTTGATGTCATGTTTTGAAGAGAAACTTGGAATATCCTAAAAAGTTGTAATAACCTAAAAACTCAGTGCCACCTTTAAAACAATAAAGCTAGTTTTCTAGAATTTTTTCAGACTTACTTAAGTGTTAGCATGAAGTTTCCTTGAAACAAATTGAGAAATGGAATAGAATCAGATTCCCTTACCCAAACAGTACCTGTGTAAGAGTTCCAAAAACATTAAAACATGAAGTTTTTGCATCACCTACTGTAATATACAGCATTAGAGGAATGGGTGGGTCACAAGTAGCATAATTCTTTAAAAAAGAATTATGCAAAAAGAACTCAATTTTGGTAGGAATGTCTTTTTTGGAATACTATGAAAAATAGGAAGGAATTTATATGATTTTCATATAGGGAAGTGTTGAAATGTACTGGACAGATGGGATGCACCTAAGGGTGATGAGTGTCATTGTTATGCCATTCTATCATCTTTTTAAGGTCCTAGTGATCAAGGGGGGTTCATGATGCCTGAAAAAGGCAAACATCTACCATTAAGGCAAAAAGGAGGGTTTGGGGAAATAGGTTGGTGGCTGCTCTATAGTTATTTCTTATATACAAATCATTCTTTTCCTTTGTACATCATTTTGCAGGTGCTATGAGCATTTTCTTTACTTTTTTTTCTATGTTTCTTAGTAGTTCCTAACGTCCAGGCTGCCTTTTTGACCTCTGCTGAGCAGCTGCCAGCAATTATAGGCACTTAGTGGTCCTCCGATTAGAAAAAATAGTCAGCAATTACAAGCCTTTCCCTCTAGGATGTAAACCTCTTCTGATTTCTATTTTCTGAAATTTTACTGTTCCTTTTGAACTTTCTTTGCAACCATTTGTAGAACCTTAGCCTGATATTTCAGACATACAGCTCTTCTGTATCATATTTGAACTACAAGCTCCTCCAGTGGAGATGGAGCAAGGTCGTGGGTCATTTGGAATGGTGGCCAGCAGAGGGACCACACACTGCCAGGTAGATCTGCCCAAAATTAGTTGAACAGAAGAATTCATGGTGATCCTTGAAGAACATTTAGATGTGAGCTGATACTCACAAGGCCCTTAGGATTGATCATAAAAATAAGCTGGTGGTTTTAGGAAATTATTCTTTTTATGAGCAGTTATCAGGAAAAAAATCCAAGCATGAAATATTCTTACCCCCATGGGATTAGATAACCAGGTTGAAGAGGCAAAACCAGAAGAGAAATCTGCACCGTTTCTGCAGTAAAGACTTTAAGGAGAGAAAATTAGGGATCTAGTGAAAGTTTATAGAAGAAATTAAAAATAGGAGTAAGCAGCATAAGAGGCCAGAGCACAGGTAATCACTTTATGGCGTGCCTTACTACCTGTAGCCAAAAGATAAACTTAGAAAAGCTTTCATGTGGTGTCACTGAGGTAGTTAAACTCTTTTCTGATGTAGTAATACAGTTACATTCTAGGTTAAAGTGTTAGGTTTTGTTTCAATTACCTTTACTGCTTCTTCAGTTTCTGTACTGAGCTATCATCTCCTTTTACGTGAGAGAAAATAGTTCAAACAGTCAAAAGGACAAAGCCTCTGTGAGTCATATTTGTGAGAAGCTACCTTGTTCACTGATACCAAGAGAAAATAAAGCATTATTAGCATTTTGCAAAACCCTCTGTAAGTAATTTCTTAGTAGTTTTTATAAAATTATAGTATTTTGTAATATTTAAACTTTTCCTTTCCTTTTTAAGTTTCCTCTTCTTCAGGAGAAGGTTTCTGAAGTGGAATGGATTGGGAATTTCATGTCAAAAGAAAACAATATAATAAAAACTAACTGCAGCAGCAATTCAAGATGCAGTGGACTGCAACACTTACAGAATCAGTCTGTTAAATCGCTGTCAAAATCCTCTCCTTGAAAGAGAGTTTTTTAATTCCAGTGTAAAAAGCTTTTTTGCTATTGAGTTGATAAAAATTAGACATCTCTTGCTTCTGCTTCCAATGAGAATGCCTTTGTCTATTTTTCTGAAAGTTTTGATTTGGAAAAACTAATTGGGAAAACAGCATGCAACTTATTTAATTATATATCCAGTTTGGGATTTTACTGAGGATTTTGCATTTCTTAGGATATGACAGACAAGGGTGTTATTTTAATTAAATCTTTAGAAATTTTACATATGAATATTCAAGTGTTACCATCACTGTGATGGTCTCATTATGACATTCTGGAAATAATTTTGTTGCTTGCATTTTGTATGGGCACCTTCCTTAAGCATTTTCATGTAGCTTAAGCAAAATATGAAGCCATTACTTAGTTTCCTAGTTTGTTTTTTCTTCACATTTTAGTGGTACCCACTGTGTTTTTGCCTGCTTGGTTTTCAGCAGTTCTCTGTATTAGTGCAGCTCCTTTCAGGATTCTTCTTTGCCATGTGTTTTGTGATTCTGAGTATCTAAGCTGCTTAGGATTCAGTACATCTGCCTTGTAAGTGTTAGAATAATATTAGAATAATAAATTCAAAAATACTGCCAGTTCTGAAATCTATTAAACATTTAAAACCTACTGTTCTGGTGGTAAATGGAAGGTAACACTCATTGGAGCCCAGTGACTTCTGTAAAGTCTTCATTTTTTACTCAAGAAGGAGAAGGTGGTCACAAATCAAACCAGAATAAACTCCGACATTATGAATTGCTGTTTTCTGCTTGCAATGCATTAGCAAGTCACCAACCTGAATTCTTGCCGTATAAGTTAGCACCAAGAACTTACTTTCAACACAATCTTGTCCCAAATGCTGACCTATACGCTTTTAATTTCTTAGGGTTTGGGCAGTTTTCCTGGATTATTTATGTTATTCTTTTGGGAAAGTAGCTATGTAGTCTTGTAGAAAATTCCCAAGTGAGTTACCTTGCCTGGCCAATCTTCCCTCCTGCTACCACTTGGGTAATACCAGTACTAGACACTAGGTGGTAATCGTCTTCTGGTAGTCCAGTATGGATTTCACCACATGAAACTTAATTTTTCTAGGTATTTTTGCACTGTTAAAGGACTATTTATTTCTGAATAGCAAAAAAATGTGACATTTTTATGTTTGTTCAGTTTCTGCTGAGTTTGGTTGAATATAAAAACCTAGAAGTCAACATGTCAATAACTGTTTAATCTTCTGTTAGAGTTATTTCTCTTATATAAAACCTGGAAGGCGATTGCTTGTTATAATTTTCTCAGAAAGGTGAAATTTAGAATTTATTACTTTTTATCATATATGGTCTTTTTTTTCTTTGTCCTTGTGGAGAAGAATTCATTAAAATACTTAAAGCTACTCTCAAATTATAAATCATGTCATTTTAATATGAAATTATTTTTATGTTCCCTATTTATTACTTTTATGGAACAGAATTCTATTTTAGTAGAAAAAATAATGCCAGCATCACTTGAAAGAAGGAAGAATAGAGATTCATTCCATTAAGTACTTGGCTGATAAGGATTTCCCTTAAATTTTGCCTGTTTTTCTGAAACCTCCCTCAGATTTTTAAGATACATAATTCTATTTTCTCCTGAACTGCAGCTCTAACTGGGCTTAAGCTACAAAATAACAATGGACATGCTATCCCCATCAAATTTAGGGAGGAAAAATGTTGCATTTAATACAAACTACACAGAGATTCCTGAGAAGATAGTACACCATTGCTCAAATTAAATTTTGGCCAGAAAACATTAATTTCTTACTGGGAATGACACACGTGGAGCCTGAAATTATTAAAAGAATGGAAACACTGGCAAAAGGGAAGATGTGAATAAAAATGCTTGAGTAAAGCTGGAGTTGTGTAGAACATTTTGAATCATACTTATCACAGGATATTAATTGATAAATTTTTATTCCTATAGGAGGTTTATGGAGACTCATCTCAGAACAATTCCAAGTGGTGCTTTTTCCAATCTCCCCAACATCTCCAGGATGTAAGTTCTCTTTATTATATTATTCTTTCAGCTCAATTATTAAAAATCACTTTCTTTCTCCAAAATTCTTTGTATATAAAATCTTTTGAAATTAAAATGTTCTTGCTCCTTTGCTGCCTTACCTCTTACATTTTAGAACTCCAGATAATCTGAACCAGCTATAGGAAGCCTCACAAGACATTTTTGAATAAGAACACACCTTTGTTGAGGTAGAAATTATAAATATGACTATTTTTTTTTTTAATTCAGTTCACAAAATATGAGAAACTATTTAATTCATAAAAGGTGAACATGTTCTATTGCTGGTCTGGGCTAAAAATTTATTTCTGGCTCCCAGCATGATTTCTAACTCAATTTGGTGGAGTTTCTGGCATAGAAAAGAATTAACTTTCATAGAATCATAGAATGCGTTGAGTTGGAAGGGATTTTGAAAGGCCATCAAATCCAACCATGTGCAGAGAGCAGGGACATCCTGCACTAGATCAGGTTGCTCAGAGCCTCAGCAATAGAGAAAAGTTCTCAAGACCTTGAATGAGGTGATGTTGCAGATGGAGTGGTCAACTTCACTCTTAAGAAATGAATAATGAAATATTTATTAACATAAATATTAACATAAAAAATGTGGGGTGTGATTGATGTGACAGTTCCCTTATATGCAGTAGCCTAGCAGTTGTGATGCATGAAGACAGGCTAAAGGAGTTGGGGTTGTTCAACCTGGAGAAGGCTCAGGGGGGACTTCATAGTAACTTATCAGTACCTGAGGGGGTCCTACAGAAAGGCAGGGGAAGGACTTTTTAATATGATATCGGATGGGAGGACCAGAACAATGGATGTAAATTGGAAGGGGGTAGGTTTAGACTTGACATAAGAAAGAAATTCTTTACAGTGAGGGTGGTGAAACACTGGAACAGGTTGCCCAGAGAGGTTGTGGATGCCCCCTCTCTGGAGGTGTTCGGGACCAGGCTGGACAGGGCACTGAGCGGCCTGGTCTAGTGGGAGGTGTCCCTGCCTATGGCAGGGGGGTTGGAACTCAGTGATCTTTAAGGTCCCTTCCAACCCAAACTATTCTATGATTCTATAAGAGTGATTTAATGAAGTTTGATACTAAGTATGGATTTTTTTACAAGATTCAGTGTCACTTGATTATTTGCTGCATAGAGGACAGGATCAGACAGGTAGTTGAGTTACAGAGTTCATAAAAATCCCCCTTGCTTTCTAAACTCCTCAGAGAGGAGTCTTAAGTGCAGCTAGATCCAGTCCTAGTCCCAGATTAGGTCCAATTGTTTATGGCTAAAGGATTATATGCATACTCAAGCAATCCTTTATATCACCTGGATGAGACTTCAAATTTTTTAGCATGCTATTAATAATTTACTGACAACCTGTTGCATCAAGGAATCTTTCAGCCTTGGGGAGTAGAAGTTTAGAACTTTAATCAAGCATCAAGGAGAGATCCTGGTGTGAGCAGAGCTCCAAGGGCTCTTGGGGTCCCTACTTCAGATAGTGTTTTGGCTGCTCATCACAACTGGTTATGGTTTAAGCAGAATAAAGGGGGAGAGAACACTGCTACACAGGAAAAAGTAATTTTCACATATCTTAAGATAGTATTTTGGCATCCTTGTGGATTTATTTGGTTCATGATTTCAAGGCTAGCTGGGAAAATCAGTATTTCCTCATTTTTTCCTTAAAGAGAGTATCTGGATATGAAGTGCTGCCTTCTCCTTATTTCACATTTATTTGTAGGAAAATAGCATAGATACATTTTAATATTGCAGTAACCTACTTAGAATCATGACCTGATGTGGAATCATTACATTCTCTCTCCTGCTGTGCAATGCCTTCTGGATTACAGGATTTCTCTTCCTCCTGCTCCTCCTCTTTCTCTAGGCAGCAGTTTAAATTTGACTAGGGCCAGTGCTCTTCTGGATTTTTCTTACAGCTTAACAACTCCTACTGCAAATCATTAACTCCCACCTCCTTCAAATAAACTTTGGGTTAAGAAATCAGTACCTGCATTTTAAGTACAGCTCTTATTTTTCTGTTTTTCTTAGCCTTTAATGTATCACATGTCTCATTTCCCTCTCCCAACCCATATTTTCCATCAGTACTGAAAATTACCAGATCATTCCTTGCTTTGTAAACTCATCTAGAAAATGTTTCCAACTTTCAATGGGGTGATAGAGACTGCATTTACTGTTCCAAATATAGCACTTCATTTTGCTGTGTGTTTTCTACTATATAATTTCCACAATTTTTTTTTCCACTGCACTGAATAAAAAAATTTAGTTGTCCTCTTTATGAACCTTGTTTAAACAGGAATTTTGGAGCTGCTATTTCTCTCAAATCAATGCATATCTCTGTATATTTGATCAAATATTGTTTCCTTGTGCTACAAGAATTAACAAAAAGCATTTCATAGAATTATAGAATAATTTGGGTTGGAAGGGACCTTAAAGATCATCTAGTTCCAACTCTCCTGCTATGGGCTGGGACACCTCCCACTAGACCAGGTTGCTCAATGCCTCATCCAGCCTGGCCTTAAACACTTCCAGGGAGAGGGCAACCTCTTCCAGTATTTCACCATCCTCCCTGTAAAGAATTTCTTTCTTATATCCAGCCTGAACCTACCCCCTTCCAATTTACATCCATTATTTCTAGTCCTCCCATCAAATATCTTATTAAAAAGATCATCTTTCTTTCCTTCCTCTCTAATTCTTCAGCAGAGAGAAATATGTCGATTTACCTGAGAAACAGAACCCAGCAAAGGAGTCCTAGGTGATTTTAAATGGGGAGAAGGGAACAAATATGGTTCTGAAATGTAAAATATGGGTGTTCGCTTGGGCTCCTTAATAGCATGTTGTGAAGTTGTTTTGGTTTAACTGTATTCTGCAGCCTGTTGTGCTTCTGATGCATCAGTCCAAAGTCAAAATCCTATTGAAACCTCTTCCCTTAGACACTGTACATGTATCTGGCAGTGTCATGGCAGTTGGATGATGAAAAGAATGACAGGAAAAAAGTCAAGTGGTCTGATGGGCACTCACTGTGGCTTGCCAAGGTCTGAGATTCCTTTGTTTTTTTCTCTTCTGGTGTTTAGCTACATCTCCATTGATGAAACACTTCAGAGGCTGGAGGCCCATTCCTTCAACAGCTTAAGTAAAGTCACCCATATGTAAGTACTGCAACAAAATAAATTAAGTACATTTTTAAAGTCAATTTTGAAATGAGTCTCCACTCATCTAACTCTGTTTTGAATCATTGCCCCTTGTCCTGTAGCTCCATGCCTCAGCACCTTCAGTTACCAAGAGGCTTCTATTTCTGTTACAATAAATAAATATTAATGATCACTGTGGTAATGTCCTCCCTTTTTTACAGTGAAATTCGAAATCTTAGGAACTTGGATTACATAGATCCTGATGCTTTTAAGAACCTCCCACTCCTAAAATACCTGTAAGTATTGAACATCTGCAACAAGTTTACACTTCACCCTTACAGATAGATCTGATGAAATTAGCCGAAACTACTTCCACTTGGGAGAATAGTTTTAAAAATTGAGACCTCTGTTTTCTTAAGTTATTTCCACTCTATAATAGAGTTCAGACAGAAGGAGCATTAACTGTACTTGCACTTGAAGACAGTTTTCCTTTTTCAGAGTTATTTAAGCAGCTCTTCAATGAAAGACAAAGCATTTGGCACCCAGATTACTGTCTGAAGCAGCCCTGATCTCTCAAGTGAATCCATCTCACAGGCAGATTCCCTCTTCAGATCTCTTTAGCTGCCAGTATTCCATGTTCACATTTTTTTAGATGCAAAAATTGATCATAAATCTGGTATTTTGATTTTTAATTGTTCCCATATTCTAATTGAACTAATTGACAAGAGGGAGGATGAAAGGATCATCCTGCATTATTTAATACTTAAAGTGCATCCTCTGTTGTTCAGTGATCCGGGACACCTAATTCTTTCTGTTTCTTCTTTCGTTCAGTGGTATTTTTAATACTGGCCTCAAAGCATTTCCAGACCTTCACAAAATCTACTCATCTGATGTGAACTTTTTACTGTAAGTATCTGTCCTCACAGCCTGTTTCAATACTGCTATCCTCACTTCCCAGAGGATGGCCCATACCTTAATCATCCCACAATTAGTGTTTTCTTGCCTTAGATACAACTGAACTAGTTTATCCTAACTTTTATTTATTATCAAGGCAGAGAACAACTAGTTCTGAAGCTGTTCTGGAGAAACTCAGTTGGCCAGATGTCTGATTGTATTATTTTTTCTCCTTTTTCAGCGAAATAGCAGACAATCCTTTCATGACTTCAGTGCCTGCAAATGCTTTCCTTGGGCTTTGCAATGAATCTCTAACTCTGTAAGTTCTTCCAGTTTCAGTCACAAGGCAACCACCTCTCTCAAACTCGTAAATAATATCCCTTGTCTACTCTCTAGTAGCCTGCAGTAGAGAAACACCATAGCCAGGTAGTATAAGTAGTCTAATTTACACAAATCCTTTACTTTGACGGTGATTTGAATCAGATCTGATTTTTCTTTAAACTCTTTCACCAAAGTGGTTTTGCTTTCTATAATCCCCTAATGCCCATGAAGGGTTATACTGGAGAAAAATAAAGGAAAAGTTGTAAAATTCTCCTACTGTAAGGCTGAAGTGAGGTTAGAACTGAGTCTAACTTTGTGTGGTTAGAACTGTGTCTAACTTTTTTGCAACTTAAGTGGCACAGACCATTAAAAATAACAGGTAGCAAATGTAAGAAGGGTTTTATCTGAAGAAAAAGGGTTGAATAAATTCCAGTTATGCAAGTCATACTCAGTGTGAGCCAAAGAAATCAGTGAGCAGAGTGAAAATTACTGTAATGAGTTATGATGTGAACTGAGGGAAGAGCATCTGAATGCAAAAGAGTGAATTCTAAAGAAATTCTTTTAAAATGCCTTTTGCTCCAAGATAGCAAAAGAATGAAACCTTAAAACTCAGGAAGGCCCAACAGTAAAATCTATGTATTTTTCTAGGTATTAGTTCCTTTAGCCTTCCTCATTCAGTCTTAACACAATTTTGTTCCCTAGTTTTCAGTTTGAGCACAGTAAAGTTTTAATAATGTGTTTTAGTCTAGTTATTTTGCTGTAAAGAGTAGTAAAATATGACACATGTGCCATCTAATTCATAGAATAATTTGGGTTGGAAGGGACCTTAAAGATCATCAAGTTCCATAGGAGGGACACCTCCCACTACACCAGGCTGCTCAGTGCCTTGTCCAGCCTGGCCTTAAACACCTCCAGAGAGGGAGCATCCACAACCTCTCTGGGCAACCTCTTCCAGTGTTTCACTACACTCACCATAAAGAATTTCTTTCTTATTTCTAGTCTGAATCTCCCCTTTTCCAACTTACATCCATTATTCCTAGTCCTTCTATCACATATCCTATTAAAATGTATTAGAAAGCTCTCACAAGGAATGCCGCTGGGCATTTTTTTGACCTTGTATGATAACTATTACATCTAGAAGTGTGCTGTTGACCAGAAAGACTTAAGATGATAGCTATTCAGGTATTGAAGTAACCCAAAATAAACTTCTTTCTTTTTTTAAACTTGCAGCAAACTCTACAACAATGGGTTTACCAGCATTCAAGGACATGCTTTTAATGGGACAAATCTTGATGCCATGTAAGTTGCAGCTTTTCTTCTTTCAGAAATATATTTCTATAACAAATAACCTATGCTTGTTGGAGGCTCTCAAATACCTGCCTTATTCTAATGGTTATTAAGAAGCAAAGAGAGGATATTAATTTCAGCCAGCATAAAAATATGAGTGCTTAATGTCTTTTGCAGGGTACTTTCATTTAGTGTGTATTCTTACAGCTCAGAAATAAAACTGTGGCAGGTAATTTTGGTTTGAAGCTACATTAAAAAGTCTTTTGATAACATTTCTAAAATGATTGGGAAGGTAATTATGGCATTATTTTCAGTACTTTATTTTAAATTAGGCTTGAATACTATAAGAATTCTATAAGAGCATCCTTCACGTTTTCAAGGTCTTTTTTTTTTTAAAAGTCTAGCTAGCTAGACTTTTTAAATTTTGAAAAGGTTTGAGTTAAACTAAAGATCTGATAGGCCTTATTTTATTCACTTCAATTAAGTTATTCTGAACTTTCATGTAAGAAATTATGAGATGTAAGATAAAGTAAAATAAATATATTATTTTTACTGAATCATAGGGTTGGAAGGGCGTTTCCAAGGCCATTTAGTCCAACCCCCTGCAGTGACAGGGACATCCTGCACTAGATCAGGTTGCAGTGTGCTTGCAGCCCAGAAGGTCAACCAAATCCTGGGTTGCATCAAGAGAAGTGTGACCAGCAGGTCAAGAGAGGTGATTTTGCCCCTCTACTCAGCTCTGGTGAGACCCCACCTGAAGTTACTGTGTCCAGTTCTGGAGTCCTCAACATCAGAAGGATACTGAGCTGTTGGAGCAGGTCCAGAGGAGGACACCAAGATGATCAAAGGGCTGGAGCAACTGCCTTCTGAGGACAGGCTGAAGGAGTTGGGGGTGTTCAGCCTGGAGAAGAGAAGGCTCAGGAGGGACCTCACGGCTTCTCAATACCTGAAGGGGGCTACAGAAAGGTTGGGATAGGACTTTTTAATAGGATGTTGATGGAAGGACTAGAAATAATGGATGCAAGTTGGAAGAGGGGAGATTCAGGCTCGATATAAGAATGAAATTCTTTACAGTGAGGGTGGTGAGACCCTGGAAGAGGTTGCCTAGAGAGGTTGTGTTGTCCCCTCTCTGGAGGTTTTAAGGCCAGGCTGGACAAGGCACTGAGCAGCCTGATGTAGTGGGAGGTGTCCCTGCCTATGGCAGGGGATTGGAACTAGATGATCTTTAAGGTCCCTTTCAACCAAACCATTCTATGATTCTACAGAGGTTAGAAAGATGTTCTTTGTGGGATGATTGTCAGTCACTGGAACAGGGTCCCCATGTAAATGATCATGGCACTAAGCCTGTCAGTATTCAAAGAGCATCTGGAAAATGCTTAGTCTTGGACTTGATGACCCTGCTGGCTCTCCTTGAACTATGATTTTGTGATTCTAAGTGAATCTTTCTAGAGACTGGCTAAGATGCACTACTTAAATAAATTAAAAGTATTCGGAAGAACTACAACCAGGCTTACTTTCCGGGCTTTATCTATCAGCAGTAAAAGTGGTTTATTACAACAAACAGTTTTCTCTGTATTAAATCATGGAACATTTACTTTGATCACAGCACCAGTCCAGGTACACAAAGCAAACTAGGGAGCTAAAAACCCTTATCTGTTTGATAAACTATAGTGAAGTCTCTGAACTAATTTTCTGAAGTAGTTTATCATATGCCAAGGTAAGGCATAATTTTGCTAAGTGCAAGCTCAGGAAAACTGTTGTTTCTAGAAGCATCATTAAATTAATGCAAAAGGAAAATATTTCATTCTCTGCATTCTGACATTTCTAATTTGAACTGTTTATCTGCCACTGTACAGCAAAGAAAGTCCCAGTTTTCCTGTGAGGCTGATCCCTAGGTTCTTTGAACTTCATGAAACCAGGAGCAATAGAAACTAAGAGAAAGAGTGTGGGGAAAGTTTTGTGGGTTTTGAATAATGATCTCAAGGAGGAAGACAAAAAAACGAAAAAAACCTAAAACACCAGCAATGAAGGATCAAATGATGCTTCTACTGAACAAGCTTTCATTTGTAACTTGAATCATTCATTCTAACAACCTATTAAGGTCTGCATCACTCCTGCAGAATTCTGCAATGTTTATTTCTGTAAGGAAGTTAGTGAGAAGGTTTTTATTTTTTTAAAAACAT
>VZTY01017188.1:2478-33556 GCA_013400935.1 Turnix velox | reverse complement strand
TATTTGCAGAAGGTAGTGAGAAGGTTTTTATTTTTTTAAAAACATATTTTCAGTGAATGGCAAAGCACATTACAGTGAGCTTTCACAGAGCTGTCTAAACTACTGGCATGGAAAGTGTGCAATCTCAAAGATCTAATTACAGAAATAAACTCCATAAGAATATATTTACTTTGGCAGGAACCCTCATGGGTCACTTATCGTGCCTGGCTCAGCTCAGACTCAAGATAAACACAATGGTGTAAAAAAATCAGGATGAATCCTTAATATTGCTCAATTATTAAATCATGTTTTGCCTATTCCCTTTTTTTAACCCTCCTTTTATAATCCAACAGGATGTATAAACATATTAATATGCTTTTAACACTATTGTGGTGGTATTTAAACATATGGCCAGTATTTTAGTTTTCTCCTTGTTTGTTAAGCACTACTGTCTCATTTTAAAAGCAGAAGCTGAAAGCAAACAAGTGGATAGTATCAAATAATCCATAATTCCATAATCCAGTGAGATAATTTAACTAAAAACCTTGGCAAATTTACTTGGTTTTTAACTAAGTGATCCTTAGGAAGAAAAATTTTGCAAAACCTGCATTTTACCCTAATCTGGCTGATTATTCTTATTCCATCACTCCCTGATGCTGGTAAAATTGGTTGTGGGGCTACAGTAAAACCTTATTAGTGAAATAATCTATTTTTTTAAAAAATAAACACTGATAAAGGTGTCTCCAGCTACAACATGGAGGGTTGCATGAATGACTTTGGACTATGGAAGGAGATAAACAGAAAATTTTTATGCTAAAAAAGGAAAGGAAGCTAACTGGAACTCTATGTTAGCTGAAATAGTTAGTAGCTGGTCAGAATTTTCTGCTCTTATCAGAAATAAACTTCTGTTAAAAATAAAATATTTTGCAAAAAATATCTTTAGACCTTCCAACTTAATTTGGTCATCATAGTACAGAACCAAGTTATTTGGACAGTTTCGTCTCCTTGCTTATGTACTGCCTGCCAACCCAAAGAGCTCAATACTCCTTCATACTCCTCCAGGGGCTACTATGTTTGGTAAATGATACTTAACCCCATCATAAGACTTCAATCTCCATCTAAATTAAATTAAAAAGCATGACTAGGTTTTGATGCCTGCAAGCTATTTCTCTTGTAAAGGTTGTGACAGAAGATGATTGAACTCAGTAACAACACTACCTAGGGTTTAATTGCTGGCTCAGGGAAAGAATTATCACAGTAGAATCCATGTGTACAGGGGTTTAAGGCCAGGCTGGACAAGGCACTGAGCAACCTAGTCTAGTGGGAGGTGTCCCATGGCAGGGGGATTGGAACTGGATGATCTTTAAGGTCCTTTCCAACCCAAACTATTCTATAAACATCTATATCTATGCATCTATATAACTAGCAACCTCATCTCCAGCCTCTTCTCATTGCTCTTCTAACTCGACACACTCCTCTGTGTTTAGATCCAGCTGCTCACAACTACAATCCTCATCCCTCATGGCTAACCAGGAGGAACCACCTCATCAAGGAAATTAATCACAGAGTCATAGAATGGTTTGGGTTGGAAGGGACCTTTTCTCTCTGTCCCTTATCCTTAAATCACAACACTCCTGCTTTCCTGCTAAACATTCATCTGACCTCAGGCAAACCTCACAAAGCATTAAGGCAAGAAATAGAAACACAAGGACATCACCCAACCCTCCACCCATCCCTCCCCCTGCCTAACCAGCTGGGGGGCCAGCAGGCCCCCCAGCCTTTCTCCTCCCACCGTGTCCCCTTGGAAAATGCAACTCACCAGTGATGTCCTGCAGCAGCAACACCAGGAGGAGCATCCCTCAGGCCCCACGGGGGGGCAAATGGTGACTGCTGCCCTTCTCTGCTGGTGTTAAATAGGAGAGGGGGTGGAGGGGACTGATTTGGAACAGCTGGGGAGGGGAGGAATCTCCAGTGGAGCCCAGGGGTGGGAGATTTGGGGGAAAATGGGCTGGAAAAGGGTTGGTGTGGGGCAGAGGAGGAAAAAGAGGGGTGTGAGGAACCTTGGGGGTGAAAAATGGAAGTACTTGAGTGTTCACCATGAGGGTGGTGAGACACTGGAACAGGCTGCCCAGAGAGGTGGTGAAGGACCCATCCTTGGGGACATCCAAGGCCAGGCTGGATGAGGCTCTGATCTATCCCTGCTTATGTCAGGGGATTTAGAACTAGATAATCTACAAGGTCCTTTCTAACCCAAACCATTCTATGTGCCTGAATTGCTGCTCTTCACAGAATGTCATAAAATGTGCTCAGTGCATATATCTACTGTAATTCTGGTAGAAAAATAGGGCATCTATGCTTCTGGGGTTTTTTACTTGATGCTTTCCCTTTGTAAACCTACAATTGTGAAACTCCTGAAGCTGATTATTTCTCCCAGTTCATTCCTCAAACCCCATAACCTTCTATCAGGCCATTGAGAACAAGTGTCTCAGATAGAAATGGAACTTGGCTGAATTCCCACAGTAATAATCCATATATTTAGAAGTTTCTCAAATGTGAGTTCCAGATCACAATAAACAGGAATTCAGCTAAAAAATAATTCAGGTCCATTCTAGATCAGTCACTTTTAAATCCAGCAACACAGAGGTTAAATTAACTTTGATTGCTCCACTTGGGTTAATTTTTTTGATGTTCAGTAGCCTTGAATTGTCTGTCTTCCATCATGTACCTTTAACTCAACTCCATAAATTCCCTGTTTCCTGAATCCATGTTTAGTTTGCAGAGTCATATAATGATAGGAGAAATTTGCATCATTCCATATTTCAGGAGAGCCTTGGCTATTCAGGAACTGTTTTTCCAAGACTTTAGATTTATTCATTTTTATATATATGTTTTATAGTCTTTCCCCCTGTAAATTTATCCCTCTTCTCACACCCTCTCTTGCTCTTCTTACAACAAAACTTTGTTTATATGCATATTTCTTTTGGAAATTTGTCTACAGAAGTGAATTTTTTCTTCAACCTATGGATAAATGTTTCCAACCCAGTTGTGTTCTGTTTCCTTCTGCAGCTATCTGCACAAGAACAAATACCTGGAAGTTATCAATGATGATGCATTTCTGGGAGTGCACAGTGGACCAACTCTACTGTGAGTAGCAGAAAACAAAGCAGAGAAAGCTTTAAAAAATAATCCTATTTTAGGTTGTACTTTTTTTTCTAATCATTATTAAGAGCAAGGATTGAAATGGCATGCTGTATAGGTTAGGACAAGCAAATGACAGAGAGGAGAGGAAGGAATAAAGAGATTTATGAGTTTAGAAAAATTCTAAACCAATTTAATGGATAATGGAATAATAAATAAAATAAAAAGGGAAAAGATAAGAAGATATACAATGAATACAAAACTGTATCAAGCTCCCAGGGTGATGATCACATCCCCAGCAGACAAGAAGGTCCCAGACTGGGATCAGTGGTGGTCAGGAGCTTGATCTGGAGTCAGGAGAGCTCAGATGGGGATCAAGGCAGATGGACAGACAGGGTTTTTCCTAGACATTGGCCACTGAAGAAACAGGCTGACACTTCGATCCCTCAGCTTTTACACTGAGCATGGGGCAGATGGGATGGAATAATTGGGAACAGGAGTATCAAGGTGAAGCAAGATAGGAATTTACAGCAGAAGGAATGCCTGCTCCACACATCCATCCTTTACCTTTTTGGGGGGGGGTTCCCTCTGATCACAATTTCAGCAGCAACAGCAACTGAATTGAAAATCTAATTTTCTTAGATTTTGGCTTCAGTGCAAACCAAGAAAGACTGAATTACAAAGAATTGTGCTTGGCTGTATGTACTTTGTGAGAGTTTGGCCATGCTCTCACCACCACCTAGTTAGATAATATATTTTTAAGTAGATTTAAAAGTTGTATGTGACAATAGCAGAGTGTGATCACTGAATGTAGGAGATCAGCTCCCAGCAATTCTGATTCCTTGCCACAGCTGTATATGCAGACATAAGTGGATGTAGACATGGATTGCTCCCTTCAAAAAAATATTTCAACTCTTTGACAGTACATTGCTCTTCATCTGAAAATAAAATCTTGGCTAGGATCCAGCAGCTCAGTGTACCCCATTTACTAAATGAAGCAACAAGAGCACAAGTACAGCAAAGTACAACAAAAATACAATCAGGCTGATTATTCAATTAGCTACTGCAAAACATAAGGTCCAAATTCTAAACATTACTAACTCTTGCACAAGATGCATGTGAGTAATTAGTTATCCTTAGGAAATAGAAGTGCTCTTCAAACAGCATTTCCCAGTCTAAGATTGGGTCCTACCTTTGGAGGTTCTGCTGTTCTTGCCACTGGGCATAATCCTGCCTTGGAGGAACAGGAGCATCCTAAGTTTTGCTAATCAAGATATGCAAATTTGTAGAATTAATGAATCTTTCAGTTGATAGAAATAATGCCTGTAGTCTAAGCCCTTTTATTACATGTTTTATGCTTTTAAAATTATTATAGTGTTGAATCATAGAATGGTTTGGGTTGGAAGGGACCCTAAAATCATCAAGTTCCAACCCCCCTGCCATGGGCAGTGACACCTTCCACTACATCAGGCTGCTCAGTGCCTTGTCCAGCCTGGCCTTAAACACCTCCAGGGATTGAGGGGAATCCACAACCTCTCTGGGCAACCTGTTTCAATCTCTCACCATCCTCACCATAAGGAATTTCTTTCAAAGTACCCAGAAATATGATTAGATAAAAATTCTGAATGGCACTATGATGCATTCAATCTAATTTTCTCAATTATTTTGTTTTTTAAATTCTCATTCTTACCAATCTCATACTACAACTACTTTTTTTTTCAGCTGTGAAAAAAAACTATTGATGAAATCCACTATCCCTTTTACCTAATTCTGAATTTATGAGTTGATAAAATTAACAAAGAAATAGATCTACCACCCCCCAAAAAAAATCTGAGTGGCTAAATATTTAACATTTCATAGCATCATAGGGTTTAAAGGACCCTTCCAAGACCATCCAGTCCAACTCCTTGCAGTGAGCAGGGACATCCTGCACTAGATCAGGTTGCTCAGAGCCTCAGCAAACCTGGCCTTGGATGTATCCAGGCACTGATGGAGCCTCCACCACCTCTCTGGGCAACGCGGAACAGTGTCTCACCACTCTCATGGTGAAAAACTTTTTCCTCATGTCTCTTCTAACCCTGCCCTGCTCTAGTTTACACTCCCTATCACTTCATGCTCTACCAAACAGTCCCTATGTAGCTTGTAGGCCCACAATCAAACGAGGACCAGTGCAATGTAGCAGAAGAAANAACCATCTCTTAAACTGTAACCTATGTTTTATTCCCACATTCATCTGAAACTCTCCAACATCTCTGCAACTTTCAATCTCCTGTGTGAATTC
The DNA here is from genome assembly GCA_013400935.1 of Turnix velox. Classification (NCBI taxonomy): domain Eukaryota; kingdom Metazoa; phylum Chordata; class Aves; order Charadriiformes; family Turnicidae; genus Turnix; species Turnix velox. The sequence goes on along the minus strand of VZTY01017188.1, from coordinate 28,158 downwards.
CATGCAAGGTAAAAAACAGCCTTGAAATGTCCCATGAGATTTATAGGAAGGCATTTGAGAAAAAAAGCAGAATAAGCTGCCAAGCCAGAGTGCTGGAATCAGTTGAGTGCCCTTTGGTTGCTGTTATGCTCCACAGTGCAGAACTCCACAGGGCTGCAGACAGACCATTAAAAATACCAAGCTCAAGATCATGGCTACCTAAATACTAAAATCTGGTCTGGATGTAGGCTTGGAGTGAATTTTGATAGCATTTTACCATCATCCCAAACACCTCACCTTTCCCATGAGGTGTGACTGCCTGGTTTCCACAGCAGCCTTTGGAAGGGTTTGTCAGAGGCCCTGTGGAGCCTCTGGAGACTCAGAGGAGACTGAGCAGATCTCAATCTGCAATACTCATAGAATCATAGAATACCAGGGATTGGAAAGGACCTCAAGAGATCATCTAGTCCAATCCCCCTGCCAGAGCAGGAACACCTAAACCAGGTCACACAGGAAGGCATCAAGGCAGATTCTGAATGTCTCCAAATAAGGAGACTCCACAACCTCTGGTTTTAAGGCAGGATTTATTTTTACAAAAGCCCTTTTTACTTCCCCCAGGTACATCCCATCCTACCAGTTGGTGGCTCATTTGCTGCTTTCCCACAGGGTGGGTTAAATTACACACCTTTTTTATCAGTTCAGCTACTTCCTCCTTGAGAAGCTCCACAACTTTTTGGTGAAAACCACCCACCCAGTCCTTGTGACTTTCCTGGTTTGCTGCCTAACCTCTTTTATATGCCCTTCAACACAGATCTCTTGACAAGTCTATCACATTTCTTACGTTTCTTCAAGTATGACAGCAATAATTTAGCACAAGATGCTCTTCTATGCCATGTAACCACATATGCATTTAAACTCCATCTTAATTATGTCTATTAATAATATTAATGATGCTGGCATAACTGCAGTCAGTCCCCATTTTTCTGAGCAGACCAAAATGATGACTGATGGTACAATGACAGAGCTACAGTGCTTGAGGCAGACTGTGAATCTGAATTATCATCAAGATTGAATTTGTAAAGTGAAAAAAACCCATCCCTATCAATCTCACACTTTCTTTTGGCCAGCTGACAGGAGGATTCCTACTCAGCTTGAATTCGAGTGGTAGAAGAAGCAAGATACAAGAATCCACCTCCTATGGATTTGATCTTTTGCTGCTGAGTTCTGTGAAACTTCTAATTTCTGTGAGAATCTTAAAAAATAAAAAAAAAAAACACAAAAATCCCCATCCAGTTGCTGGATAGTCTGTCATTTGCCTTTTCCTTCCTTTTCCTAGGGATGTCTCCAGAACAGCCATTGCTAACCTACCAGCCAAAGGACTGGAAAACCTGAAAGAAATAATGGCCAAAAATACATGGACTTTAAAGAAATTACCAGCTGTAAGAATATTTCTTCAGCTCATGAGAGCTGATCTATCATATCCAAGTCACTGCTGTGCTTTCAAGAGCTGGAAAAAAAACAGTGGGTGAGTTCCACTAACAGATGTCTGATTTTGAAGCATGGAGGTGAAGGCAACTTCTTAGAATTAATATAAAATTAGATCTACAGGCATTTCTGATGACCATTTTGTCTGAAGTAAAATGTAATTTTTATTTTTTTGAAGCAGAGATGACAATTTCAAACTGAAGAGAAAAATTTTGATGTAATGATTTGCAGGATCTTTTGCAACAGCTCCTCCTTTTGTTGAGTCTAGAATCATAGAGTGGTTTGGGTTGGAAGGGACCTTAAAGATCATCTTGCTCCAACCCCCTTGTCATAGGCAAGGACAACTCCCAGTAGACCAGGTTGCTCAATGCCTTGTCCATTCTGGCCTTAAACACCTCCAGAGGAGGGGCATCCACAACCTTTCTGGGCAACTCAAGCATCTCACCACCCTCACTGTAAAGAATTTCTTTCTTAGATCCAGCCTAAATCTCCCCTCTTCCACTCATGGTGATTTACTTTAGAAGTGTCCCCTTTGTTTGCTCATAACATTCCAGTCAGACCATAAAAAGCCAGCCAGTGATTTCTCCCTCTGCTCTTTCAGAATCCTGGAGTACCTGATGTGTAACCAGAGCAGCACTCACAGCTTTCGTAGAAGAAGATCAGCCAAAACTCTGAGAAGTTCATTTTACAAAGATTATGCAGAAGAATACACAGACCCCACAGATATCACTTATGACAGAAACACCGAATTTACAAATTATCATGAAAATTCCCACTATTACATCTTTCTGGAAGAGCGTGGAGAAGGAAATCTTGGGTTTGGCCAAAAGCTCAAGAACCCTCAGACAGAAGACATCCAGACCTTTGACAGCCATTATGACTACCCTATCTGTGGAGGAAGTGAAGATGTAATATGCACTCCAGAGCCTGATGAGTTTAACCCTTGTGAGGATATAATGGGCTATCAATTCCTGAGGATCGTGGTGTGGTTTGTGAACCTGCTGGCCATCTTGGGGAACATTTTTGTCCTTTTCATCCTGCTCACAAGCCACTACAAGCTGACTGTGCCTCGCTTTCTGATGTGCAACCTGGCCTTTGCGGACTTCTGCATGGGGTTGTACCTCCTCCTGATCGCCTCAGTGGACCTCCACACCAGGTCAGAGTACTACAACCATGCCATAGAGTGGCAGACTGGGCCTGGTTGCAACATAGCTGGTTTTTTCACTGTCTTTGCCAGTGAACTTTCTGTCTACACACTGACTGTCATCACCCTGGAGCGCTGGTACGCCATCACCTTCGCCATGCGTCCCGACAGAAAGATCCGCCTCCGCCATGCTTTGCTCATCATGCTGGGAGGGTGGATCTCCTGCTTTCTCCTGGCCCTCTTGCCCCTGTTGGGCATCAGCAGCTACAGTAAAGTCAGCATCTGCCTCCCCATGGACACAGAAACACCCGTGGCTCAAGCCTACGTTGTTTTCATCCTGATGTGCAACATCATCGCCTTTGTCATCATTTGCGCCTGCTACATCAAGATCTATGTCACGGTGAGGAACCCTCAGTATAAATCAGGGGACAAGGACACCAAAATTGCCAAGAGGATGGCTGTGCTGATTTTCACTGACTTTCTCTGCATGGCTCCCATCTCTTTCCACGCTTTGTCTGCCATTCTGAACAAACCCCTCATCACCGTCACCAACTCCAAGATTTTACTGGTTCTCTTCTACCCTCTCAACTCTTGTGCCAACCCCTTTCTTTATGCCATTTTCACCAAAGCTTTCAGAAGGGATGTTTTTATCCTACTAAGCAAGTTTGGCATATGTGAGCATCAGGCTCAGGTCTACAGAGGTCAGACAATGTCAGCTAAGAATAGTAGTGGCTCTTATGGGCAGAGAATGAGCCGAGGTATGGGGCCAATTCCTACAAGCACTCAAGACCCAGTCAATGATTATCTTCCTGCCATGACAGTGCAGAACCAAATTCTCATGGAAGAGTGCAAACAAACTGAGCTATAACATCTCCAAGCATCACAGTCACAGTCTTGTCAAGAGATTTTTGTGAAAACAGTAAGAAGATAGCATAGCCTCCATCCTTTTTTTTTCTCTAGCCTAGCTTTTGTGATGTCTGAAAGAACCTACAGAGGGCGAAGTCACTCCTTTGAACCTTGTCTCACACTTTTATCAGCACAGAGAAAAAGATACCCTTCTGAAGTACATGTGAATTCTCCAGGAATTTCTCTAGGAAAACCAGAATATATAAACTCGGCATCCAGGAATTTCTCTAAGAAAACCAGAATATATAAACTCAGCATCCAGGGACTTCTCTAGTAAAATCAGAATATATAAACTCAGCAAATACAAAATTTACCTTAGTCAAAAAAACCCAAAAAATTAAGACCAAGCATAAAAGTTGGTTGTACCTGTATGACTTTAAAAAAAAAAAAAGAACATCAGGTTTTATAATTAAAACAAGATTAAAAAGAAATACTAAAATCCCTGTATCAAAAATTTGGTGGTTTTCTAACAGCAGTTCTTGGTTGAGTTGAGGGAGGAGGGAAAAGAAGTCACAGATGCCAAACTTTCTCACTTTCAAACCACCAAGTAATGGAACTATTTCAGGGCTGAGGTTAAAACTGGACAGGGCAAGGCAAAAAAATGACATGGATATCCTGCCTTCCCATCACACACTCCCTTTTTCTTCTTGGTAGAGGTTCTGAAAATGTCTGACATGCTGCACTTTGTGGGCTAAGGTGTTGAAGGGCCATCATCATGCCCTGGAAGAGCAGATGGTGAAGAGGTCTGTGACGCACAGCATCATCAACCTAGAATTCATTGGCTCAATAATACTGAAATACTTTTCATCTGTTTAAGTCCCTTCCACCAGACCCAACTTATTTTTGTGTGGCTAGAAATCAGGATGTGACAGCAAACAATGGAAGGTCCCTGAGGTCAATATGCAGAGCTTTTCATCAGCAGAACCAATCAGTTCCAACTCCCTATCCCCATCCCACCTACCCAGCCATGCACACACTGCTATGAATTGCCACAGAACTTCCTCAGGGTAAGAGCTTTCTGTGCTGTGCTGAATTATATGCAATGCTAAGCCTCATGTCATCAGAAGTCACATCCTTACTGCTGCACACCACTGCAGTCCAAATGAAGCTCATGGAGATTTGATAATTCATTAGAGGAGAAACACATTTGAGTTCTCAGCTCGGATGAGGACAATGTCCTCCAGGGTTCTCTAGTTTTCACAGAATCACAGAACCACAGAATGTCAGGGATTGGAAGGGACCTCAAGAGATCATCTAGTCCAGTCCCACTGCCGGAGCAGGAACACCCAACCCAGGTCACACAGGAAGGTGTCCAGGTGGGTTTTGAATGTCTCCAGAGGAGGAGACTCCACAGCCTCTCTGGGCAGCTCATTCTGCTACATAACCCACACTGTGAAAAAGTTTTTTCTTATATTTCTGTGGAACCTCCTGTGCTCCAGCTTGCACCCACTTCCCCAAGTCCTACCATTGGAAGTCACTGAGAAGAGCCTGGCTCCATCCTCCTGACACTCAGCCTTTACACATTTATAAACATGAATAAGCTCACCTCTCAATCTCTTCTTCTCCAAGCTAAAGAGACCCAGCTCCCTCAGCTGCTCCCCATATGGGAGACGCTCCAAACCCTTCATCTTCATGTCTCTGTGCTGGACTCATCCTTTCTTCTCCCTTAAGGAGTGAAATCTGTTGAGAAGATCACAACACACACCTAAGAGGTCACTTAACAATTGTTATAATTGTGGAATTATTACTTGCATTTTATACTGCCATACTTTTTTTAAGACCTGTGCTGCTGCCCACAAGAGTTTTCCCATTGGATACACTGATCATAGAATAGTTCAGGGTGGAAGGGACCTTAAAGATCAAGTTCCAACCCCCCTGCCATAGGCAGTGACACCTCCCACTACATCAGGCTGCTCAGTGCCTTGTCCAGCCTGGTCTTGAACACCTCCAGAGAGGGGACATCTACAGCCGCTCTGGGCAACCTCTTCCAGTTTCTCATCACCCTCACAGTAAAGAATTTACTTCTTATCTCCAGCCTAAATCTCCCCTCTTCCAATTTCCATCCATTACCCCTAGCCCTGCCATCACATACCTATTGAATATTCCTACCCCTAAGGAGATGGCCCGTAGAGGCCTACTCTGGCTCTCTCAGGGTTGTGCAGCTCCGGCTAAAAGAATGAATAAAACCAGTCTTTCGAGAAGGCAGAACCCCCCAAAATCAAATCTAAGCAGTAATTGAAGGTTTAATATAAAACTTCCAGGCAATTCTGAGGCACTACCTTACTGTCTTGTGTCCCCAGGGCGTGTGGATTTTGGGCCGTGTGCGAGAGCGGCTGCAGCGAGAGCCACGGCAGCGCCGGGTCAGGCCCAGCGCCCCCCCCATCAGCCCCTCAGCCTTCCGTGTGTGCCTCGCGCCGCCTACAGGCAGCGCTGGGAACTGCAACTGCTCTAGTGGGGGTGTCCCTGCTCATGGCAGGGGGGTTGGAACTCGATAATCTGTAAGGTCCCTTCCAACCCAAACCATTCTATGATTCTATGATTTGTTGTGGATGTCCCCTCTCTGGAGGTGTTCAAGACCAGGCTGGACAAGGCACTGAGCAGCCTGATTTAATGGGAGGGGTCCCTGCCTATGGCAGGGGGGTTGGAACTCGGTGATCTTGAAGGTCCCTTCCAACCCAAACTATTCTATGATTCTCAAAATGTGTTTTGACAAAAGGCAGGTGGAAGAGTGGCTGGAAGAAATGGTGGCAGATGGGTTTTTTAATCCCTCCCTATGTCTGTCATAGAATCATAGAATGGGATGGAAGGAACCTTCATGATCACCGAGTTCCAACCCCCTGCCATGGCCAAGGACACCTTCCACTAGACCATGTTTCTCAGTGCCTCAATAGAAGTGTTGGCTATGGCTTTTCACCCTTCTATTTAGAAGTTTAAGGTCAAAATTTAGGTTTAAAAGTAAATCAGATGTAATCTTTTTGTCAACAGCTAAAAAGATGTCACCTGTTTCCACCAGAAGGCAATTCTACTTCACCCGTGAAGGTGAAACCTTGATGACAACCAGCTCTCCATCCAACAACTCTTTATTTTACTTCTTTATAAGGTCTTTCATCTCCCTTTCCAGAGCCAACACCAAGTAACTCAACCCATTTTGTCTCCAGAGAGAAAATTCTCAAACAAATAAGGACCTTAAGATTAAAATAGGATTTTTACAACACTGTGATGATGGCAAGTGCCAGGGAAACTCAACAAAGTAGGTTATGACAGTGAGAAAAATAAATCAGGAACCTTCAGACTTCCACACTAAAGAGCTGCAAGATGGTAAATGAAGTCACAGACATTTTTAAATAACATCTTTAATTAAAGTTTTTGCAAAGGCAAAATATTAAACTTAAAATAGGTCTTAGTACATCAAAATACTAAGTTCTCTAATCGTATTCCAAGCATGGCCTTTTGAAACATAATATCCTGTATATCACAGAGGAGCAACCTTGATCTGCAATTGTACAGAATGAATTTTACAAACATAATAAATATATTTACCCCCCTTACACATAACAGTATATATGTACAACAGCAGTTGACAATAGTAGCTCAGAACAGCAAAATCAAAAAAAAAAAAGGATATTCCCCCACTCTATAATCTTATTGGTACCCTAAAAGCTCTGGAACACCTCTCATGAGATGGGACTGCCCACACACCTCACCCCAAAAGAATTCTTCTGGTTAGGAAAAAGAAGCTGGTTAGGAAAAAGAAGCTCCTTTTTTTTTCCACAACATCTAACCCACCAAATAACAACTGAGACATATGCCTGAATAAAGTAGGTGATGGGGAAACCCAGGGACTGGTTTGGGGTTTTTCTTAAATCCTAGATATTTCCCAAGCAATCACAGCAAGGGGAAAAGGAAGAACTGAAGTACCAGGCACCAATATGTAGCCATGGGCAAGTTTTTTTATCTTTTCTCAATCCCAAAGTCTGAACAGCACTCTCATTTCAGCTGGAGGGGTGTGGGTGGGGAGGGTTGGACACAGCAAACCCCACACTGCTATGTGTATGGCAGGATGAACCCACTGTGCCTTCTCCTACTGTGCTTTTGCTTGGGAGGGAGGGGGAAATTTTGAGGTTTTTTCACTGTTTTTAAGGGAGCTCTTACAAATGGAAGAGATTGAATGACAATGAACAAGGTCTCCAATTCCTTCAGTAGAATTAAGTTTTACTCTGGTAGTGTTACGTGGCTAAGCAGTGGAATTAATTTTCACAAACTCAATGAAGTTTAATTTAACACTTCTGAATTGTGCAGTGGAAATAGGGAAAACATTTCCAAACCAAAATCTGTTGCAAGACACAGCATGTTCTTTGCTCTTTTCTAGAAACTGTTGGCCACAATCATCACGTTAATCATGTTCAGGAAACTGAATGATGCTCAAACACAACTTGTGAATAAAACACAGGAGCAAGGAGTGTGAAGCTTCAAAGAAATCTTGTTGCTGAGGGGGAATAAAAACATATTTTATTTAAATAGTCCAATATAAAAGTTCCTTATGTGACTAATTTGCTATCATCACCTTAACAGAAAAAAAACATAGTTCAATTTGTCTTCAACTTCCAGGTTTTTAAATGATTGCACACACTAAAACCCAACAGAACAAGAGGCAAAAAAAAGTTGCTTTTCTGATTGAAGCACTGCAGGAAATTTACCCTCTCAGGAATTAAGGAAAAAAAAGTACTGTAACACTATAAAACAAGTTTTTCTGCAAACTGAAAAGGCACCAGACTCACAGTTTTTGCCCAGCTGCTCTACAGGTTGCCATCAGCCATCAATGGTTGCAAGGATGAAGTTGTCTTTCCCCATTTTTTCCATCATAAAAAGGTGCTCCATTATCTGTGCAAATTTTAACATAAACCCTCTTGAAATTATTAACTGTTTCCATAATACTGAACTAATTAAAATAGGGAAGAAAAAAAAAAAAAAAACTAAATCAAAAAACCTTTTTTTCCAAAGGGGGAGGCTGAGGAGGGAGGGGGGAGAAATCATTTATGAACAACAAAACACAGGATGGGAATTCCACGACCTCCTGAAAGGAATGGTTTCTCTTTGGAACCTAATGAAATGGTCTGTTCAGTTACATTGTTAAAATCATGATAAAAAAAAAAAAATTCAAGTACAATAATAAAATTAAGCAAACTATATTCTTACAGCAAGCTGCTACAATAAAATGAAATTAAAACATGCTTTTTTTGATTTAAAAAAAAAAAAGGAACACTTGACGTAGCAATAAGAGCACATGTTCATGTTTAACTGGTTTGCCAGAAACTCCAAGGGTGTTTGGATTTGAAGACAAAACTTCTTGCTGAAGAGCATTCCATAGAGTTAGCTCGTGAGAAAAACTGTGCAAGTTCACAAAGCACCTAAAATCCTTCAGAACAGGCTAAGCTGAAGTTACCTTTAAAATTCTGCTCACCTTTATAATTCTGCTTCTCCTTTAAAAATAAATTAAAAGGCTACACAGTTTCTAGTACATGGATGTGGCTGAAAAATAATCATTCATATACAAAAACCCAAGTGTTGTACAAATAAATCTGGGTTCCAGTGGTATAAACAGGAATCTATAGCTGAAAAGATGTGGGGTTTTTTTTCCTTTTATTGGTTGGGTTGTGCAGTGTTAGGGAATTTTTATGAAGTTCACTACTTTAAGACTTAAGGGTTACAGATATGGAAAAGGTGAGGGAAGGAATTAATTGGAAAATTATTGATTTCACTGCAGTTGTACGTAGACGTTGCCAACAGTGGTGAAGAAATAAAAATCAGAATACCTGCTTTGCTCAGAAAAAAGCAATCACCAATCATTTTCAAGACACCCTGAAGCCCCAGACAAAAAAAAATATAACAAAATCTAAATTATTATTTGATTACTTAAGAATGAATTAGAAAATATCAATTTTTCACAAAGCTTATGTATGTAGCCGGCATCCTAATAACCACAGAAATAGCCTAGAGGCAGTTTTTGCTCTGTATCAACAAGATCTACAAAATCACAGTGAAAAAAAATCCTCTTTGTAATGTTTTTTGAATTTCCTACATCCCTCTGAGACTATGAATGCACTTGGAGGTGAGCAAATCAGAGGATGAAAATGAGAGCAGCTGTTATGTGCTGATAATACATATGTGACTTTGTTAAAAATAATGTTTAAAAAGTCTCATTCTCAAGCAAAAAACCATCAGAAATCTTGGTTCAAATATCTGCCTCTCCAAGTCTTTCCACATTTCATTAAAATTATCTTCACAGCATCCTTTTTTCACCCCACAGAACAACAGTCCTTTGCAATAGAACACTAAAAGGTTTTTTGAAATGGTGAGCTACATGAACATTCCTTCCTCAACATTTTCTTGAAGTATAATGCCCATTCCCTCTCCTCATTCCCAACAGCAGGGTTTGCAAGAAAAACCCATGCATGAAGAAAAGGTGTTCAGCTCCTCAGGAGAGAAAGGGAAGCAGGGGGACAGGGAGGGGGTAAAACTTGTTGATTTTCACAAAAAAACAGAAGCAATTAAAAAAATATAATAATAAAAAAACCCAACCCCACTACAACCCACACCTCTGGAAGAGTGAAGAAGCAACTACACAAGGTTTGTGCATCTCACTGGGCAATTTTCTTTCATCCAAACATTTTATAAAGATGTTCTTATCAAAATCTGCCTTCTGAAAGCTGCACAGTCTCTTCCCACCTTGGAAACTTCAGAGAGATGAACTCCTGCTGGGAACTTATGGCTATGCTTTATCATAAAGCAGATGTTAGCATTTTAAGGGATTTTCTATATATTATATTAAAAATTTAGTAATTTTTGGGGTTTGTTGAATTATTTGTTGATGTCTGGACTACACAGGGAGTAAGAAGGTGAAGGAATGCATCTGGTTGTGCCATTACCTGCACACACGACTCAAAATGTTGCAAAAGCCTTTGTTTAAAAAATAAAAAATAAAATAAAAACTATATAATTCATTTCAGTTCAGTGATGCTGAACCACCACCAAACAGCAAGAAGACAATTAACAAGTTAAGCAATTTTCATCAAGGGGAGCTACAGGTGCTTAGTATTTAAAAAATATGCAGCCCTAAATAAAAAGTTATCACTTACATGAAGTTAAAATTATTTGGAAATATAAATGATCATTTTATCCATTTTTTTTTTTAAACTGCTAGGAACAGGATCATGTTGATGGGGAACTGAAACCAACAAATAGATATAATAATAAATGAGCATATCAGAATTAAAAATATTTTCCTTATACAAGTTCATTTAAAATTTAACACCTTAATACTTACCCTTCTGTACAAAGCTTGCAAGTAACATTCTGAGCATCCTCACTAACCAAAAGGAAGTGTTTCAAAGCAAAGATTTGTACACACAAAGAAGCATTTTCGGATTAATAAATCTATCAAAGGGAAGAGTTCCTTCAATGGGTGGAAGAAATCTTGTAAAATCTTAAAATCAAGAGGAAGAAGAGGGTAGGGGGGAGGGAGGGAACAAAGCCTTACATGCTAAATACCAGCTTGTAGGTACCTGTATGTAGAATTGATAATTAAGTTTTTCCTAACACACAAAACCAGCTCCCAGACAATGCTATGTAGCTGCTACAGTCCATGGCTTGCTCATCTGAAGTAGTGTCTTTGTTGCCACGTTTGGTTTTTTTCCTTTGTTCCAATACTTTATTGTTTATTTCTGATGTGCAGATACACATTTTGATTGGAGGACAACGTCCAAGTCTCAGCCTTTCCTGACTTTTTGTTTTTTTTCCTTTTACAGGAGTTCTTTTGTCTTTTAAAACTTCACCATTCAGCATCCCCAATGGCTTTGGAAAATACATAATCTCTTCCATTAAGATTCATGATGCCATCTTTGAGATGAAATTTCCATTTGTTTTTACTCCTATGAATCTAAAGGAGGAAAAAAAATCAAAATTATTACTCTGGAACAGAAATAGGTATTTAAGTAAATTGTAAAGACAAAAAAAAAACAAAGGCATGTGTTCAATATAATTACTAAACTACTACAAACATCTCAAAAAGGGATCCTGCATTTAGCTGTGAAAAACAAACTATTTCTTTTCACTTTTTCTAACCAGAACAGCAACTGATGAAGAGATATTCCAGGATCCAAAGCATAGAGCACCTTTTTAAAGATGGCTGGAAAAGAACAAGTGAGACACATCCACCTGTGTTGCTTTAATTTTATTAAATCATTCAATTATGACTGCCCCAAAAATCAGAAATCCCCATTTCTACCCCTGCAATAGAATGACTAACATTTTAAACTAGCCCTGAAAGGAAAAACTGATAAAGCAAAACCCTTGGATTCTGTTCTGTAGGAATCACCTTGTCGTACTGGCACACAACAACATTTTCTGTATCAAACAGTTCTTGTCCTTCCTCATCACTCACATCATCTTCGCTGTTAAGAGGCTCCTGAAAGAAACAAATGCAAAAAATCCTTCTTATTCTTGGCTTTTTGGTGTTGGAAAAAAGCCCAAAGCCAAGAAAACCTAGATTAAACACATACTCTTAAGGATGCAGCAAGACACTGTCCTGATTTGAGCAACAGAGGATTAATTTCACTCTCAGTAATTGTACTTTTCACTAAGGTCTCTTGTGATGTTTGGAAAAAACACATTTTTAGAGGACTCTTGTGTTTGAACTTGTGAAAATATTTCCTTTTTAGCCAGCCTTGATATTATGGATTTCAAAGTCTCAGTGTTTTTAAGCTACCCAGGTGCAGGGATGATAAGCAGGAGAAAGACAAGGACACTTGACCTAGGTTGGCAAACAATGATTTCCTACCATGAACATCTCATGGTATGTGATGTTCCTAAAAGCCACAAGAAGTACAAGAATTACACTCAGCCAATTCATTTTATACTGGTATCAGGATCAATACTGCTTCTTTATTATTACTAATGCTAATTTCTTAGTATTATCCCATTAAATCTGTTTCCACTTCAACTGGCAGATTTCCTTATTTCTCTCCCCCTGCCCAGTTCTCCTTCCCAGGTGGAGAGGGACCAATGAGTGACAGAATTAGTTGTCTAAATGACAACACATTGCTGTGGATCTCTCAAATCATGAAAGTTATGAATATCCACTCCTATTCCTATCTCCTGATTTCTTCTAGAAGGTGCTTTATGACCAAATCTGAGTCTCAGGTTTGTTCTAGTACAACAGAAAGCAACAGTCACTGGGATACAGGTCAGAGCACATCTGTAACTACACCAGTGCTCTCCTGTCAGTCTTTCCAACATTCTGTCTCAAACACAGTTGGTTATTTCTGTTGGATTACAAAGGCTTCATAAATTTGTGTCTCACCTCTCCATTACATCAGAATTATTACTGGTTAAGATTTAAAAAGGACATTTTGACTATTAACACACACTTGCTCCCTTCCTCAGCTGCACTTCAGGCTGCTTTGCTATTGTAGAGTTTCCACAACTTCAAGATGAGAAAAAAAGAACTTGAAGTGGGTGGAGAGTGGCTTAAGTGCAGCTCTGAAGACTTGGGGGTGTCAGTAGATGACAAACTCAACATGAGCCAGCAGTGTGCACTCGCAGCCAAGAAGGCCAACCAAATCCTGGGTTGCATCAAGAGGAGTGTGACCAGCAGGTCAAGAGAGGGGATTTTGCCCCTCTGCTGGGCTCTGATGAGACCCCACCTGGAGTTACTGTGTCCAGCTCTGGAGCCTTCAACATAAGAAGGACATTGAGCTGTTGGAGCAGGTCCAGAGGAAGCCACCAAGATGATCAAAGGGCTGGAGCAACTACCTTATAAGGACAGGCTGAAGGAGTTGGGGTTGTTCAGCCTGGAGAAGAGAAGGCTCAGGAGGGACCTCAGAGTAACTTATCAATACCTGAAGGGGGCTAAAGAAAGGCTGGGGTAGGACTTTTTAATAGGATATGTGATGGGAGGACTAGAAATATTGGATGCAAATTGGAAGGGGGTAGATTCAGGTTGGATATAAGAAATTCTTTACAGTGAGGGAAAGGAAGCACTGGAAGAGGTTGCGGATGTCCCCTCTCTGGAAGTGTTTAAGGCCAGGCTGGACAAGGCACTGAGCAACCTGGTGTAGTGGAAAGTGTCCCTGCCTATGGCACGGGGGTTGGAACTTGATGATCTTTAAGGTCCCTTCCAACCCAAACTATTCTATGATTCTACAATTCTAATAAAAACTACATTTTTAATATTATTAGAATGTGGCATTATTTGAGGCAAACAGCTTTTATTTCACAAAACTAAACAAAAGCACGCTCCAGGTTCCTGAATCAGTTTACCTCTTCAACTTGGCCATCTTCACCACCATCTTTTTCTTTGTCTTCCTCTTCATCATCATCATAGTCTTCCTCTTCATCCTCTTCTTCTTCAGACGACGTGTCCCCTGCTCCATCAACTTGGAGGACAAGTGGTGCTTGTGGCTGTGCCTGCTGTTGCTGTGGCTGCTGTTGACCAGCTGCAGGGATCTGGGCTTGAGCTGATGTAGGGGCAGCCACTGTCGTAGGTATGACTTGTGTTTTGTTTCCTGTGAACAGGATCTGCTGAGGCTGAATAATCACTCCTGTCTGCTGAGGAATCCCTCCAGGGATAGGAGCCAAAACCTGATGGAATAATATCATTGCAAGTACTGCAGCTGCCTCCACAACAGATTGCCACATCACTTACTCACAGGAAACAATTAAACTTTATCAATCTGATGGCACCAATTGAAGAAACAAAAGTTATATGTGTTCCACCTCTATCAGATACATAATTTATACTATATTTTATACTTTTCCTGCACCTTGTATCAATAAATCCATGAAAACCTACTCTCTTTCTGTTCCAAACACTAGCACTCAAGCTCTAAGTGCAGCAGAGGAATGTTTCAATTCAGGCAGATTATCCTTAAACCTTGTCTAATAAAATATTTAACTTTAAACTCCCTAAAAATGGTTACTCATGCTTTAACTGTGATACAATGCTAAATTTTTACACAGTCTGAACACACAGCTCAACAAAAATCATCACAAAAGATACTGTATTCACCTTTAAAATAACCAAAAGGTACGTGTGTGCTTGTTTCAGGTGTTTGCCCCTATATTTTACATGACACAGAATGATTTTAACTGATAAACATATTTTTAAAAGGATAGAAACCAGCATTATGCACAAAATGTAACTGCCAGAGGACTCAAAAAATAGCTTTAAGAATTTGGCAAGAATAAAAGTGACATTGAAAGCAGCACTTCAAAACTATTCCTTGGGAGGAAAAAAATAAAGGAACCACTTAATACTATTGTCTTCTTTTTTTGTTTGTTCTAAATACATCCAATTCAGAATTTGCTTCTATTTTATTCTGCACACAAAAAATGCTAGCATTATTAGTAATTCCTGTAATTTTTTTTTTAAATAGCTATTAAAATATTTCTTTACCTGCTGTATAACTGGTGCTGGTACCCCACCAGGCTGCATTTGTGGTATGACCTGCTGCTGTAGAACAACTGGCTGCTGTGGTTGAATGATATACTGAGCTCCATTTGCAGTTCTAACTACCTGGAGGATCTGGCCTGTAATAGAAGGAAAATAAAATTAAATACAGAAATTCACTTCTAGGATTATGTTAGTCGAGAAGTTTGTTTCCTGGAAGAACACTAATGATAATTAAAGGAGAGTATTCACCAGTGCAAAATCATACAATCATAGAAGAGTTTGGTGATTCTTGATGATTCTTTAAGGTCCCTTCCAACCCAAACCATTCTATGATTATATTCTATGATTCTTATACACCTCTGCTTTCTCTTCCCACAATACTTTTGACATTATTTTCTTTTATTATCCTTTATAACTTTTCTCACTTCAGAAAATACACCTAAGACTCACCCATCTTTGAAGATGGCCACCAACTATGAAAAGCAAGAGCTAAAATACATATTCCATTAGTTTTCCATATTGGACAACAAGAAAAAAATTAAGAGTATTTTGAACTTCATATATTTCCCTCAAAGGTTGATTTTATTTCCTGCTCTCCATCCACAGCAGACGCAAAGCCCCACTCACCAAACACAACTAAGTGTAGCTGAAAGGGACTACCCCTTGTTTAATAAAACATACTATAAATATTTGTAATTGAAGAAAAAAAAAAGCCACTTATAACCATAATGAAAGTAAAAAGTATGAGCCATAGATTATTCTATACTATGAAAAACAAGTGAGTTCTTAAAGAATGACTGGAATTTCTACAACAGTTTTACACACTTAGATTTTATTTCAACTACTTCTCCGTTAAACATTTAAATATCTAAACTAGGGAGGTTAAGCCCCATATCATTCTGAGTAGAACAGATGAATTGCTCTGACAAAAGCAGCAAGCAATTGTAGAAAATGAGCTTTCTCAGATATTTTTTTAAATTCCACAGCATTTAAAAATAATAAATCTAAAATAAAATGAGCATTGCTAGCAAAATTAGAAATCCCACTGTGTTTGCTTAGCTGGTACAAGAAACCTTCAGACATTCCTCATTTGAAGGCACAGATGAAGAAGTTTTGCTTTTTCATAACCAGTTTTAGTATCTGTGTTCATACTATGCATCACAAGGCTCAGAAAGACACAGCCTGAAGCCACAGCAACACCCATTGTCTCACTTCATGTGCACCTTCAAAAAGCCAGGAAAAACTTACCTAAAAAGTGCCCCCCAAAAAGTTAGAACCACAAGGTTTGTAAGATGAGCAGAGCCCAGCACTCCCTCCCTAAGTGTAAATTTCCAGTTCTGCTTTTTAACAATAGAAAGTAGCAAGGGAAAAATAAACAAACAAACAAACAAACAAAAAAAAACAACCCACAGAAATTCTCCCTCACAAGCATCCTCAAAACCACTGCTTGATCTCAACGTTGAGAAAATTACCTGAATTTGTAAGTATCTGCTGAACAGGAGTGACACCAGCAGGAAGAGCCAAGGTAGCTGCAGTGGCTGCAGCACTCTGAAACACAAGAGAAGCTTTTGAAGCACAAACCTTCACTCCATTATTTCTTTTCACAACATATTGCCTGAAAATATTTACTTTTTTATTGCTGTTTACAACCTTTGAGCACAAGTTTCTGCAGCTAGCAAATGCACATTACCCATAAAAATAATTTTCCTTCTTCCTTACTTAGTAGGTAGAAGATGGAGCAACAATCACTGAGCATCACCCCTTAACCCAGCTCTAGGAAGTTTCTTGGTTTATCTGCAAGCTCAGCAAATTTTGAGGTTTTTTGGACTGTTTTCTCTACTGATCTCTTAATGGAGCACAACGTGGCACTGGTGATGTGGCAATTTTATTAACACTTTTTCAAAACACAGAAACAAAGTACTGAAGTAATAATGGTGTTTGCCCACCTAGTTTTCACAAGAAGTTAATCAGTTTTGCACTTTTCTTCACTCTGTAAAGGATCTGCATTTCAAATCCTGCATAACACAGCTCCTCTGCTCACAGAATTACCAATTTTTTTCCTCTTGAGACAGCAGGTTAGAAGAGAAAGTCAAAGACCCTCAAATTGCAATCAATTATTACAGTTTCCAATAAAAAAAACTGCCTTAAGTGGCAGAAGGAGAGAGGTTCCTCCACAAAGACCTCACCATATCAAGGATCTAACTTAAAAAGAATCATGGCCAATTCATCTTTGCTGCTGAAAGGATTTAAACTTTATTACTGGATAAAATGCATACCTCCTACTTAGAAGGAATGTTATCTCCCTGCACTGGTTGGTCAACACAGTAGTTACAACTCTCAAAATTAAGAGATCAAGCAAAACTGGAAGTTTTCATCTGTATTTTCACCTCCCAGAGACACAAAGAGAAGGAATAAACCCACATTGCTCTCTGCCTTCTGAGATATTCAAGGTGCATCAGATAAAATCTTTCGTACCAGCTTAAACATTTCTGTTGCACACACACACGATAATTCAAATTGATTCTTTATTTACTGAGCAGTAAATAGTTAATTGTCCTTTCTCCTCAGCAGGAAGAAGACTGAAGCAACAATCAGTGATTGTTACACAATTCATCTGTATTTTGACAGCATGGATCAACTGAATGAGACAGAAAACAAGTGTTTAGCTGTTGGGAAACCAGAAATCACATTCAAATTGTTGTAAAACAAGTGAGAAAGAGGTGGATGTTAACATTCTTTCAGCCTCTGTGTTGAGAAGTTCAAACTCTTTCCTATAATAAGGTCAGGCCATAATGGAGAAGTGAAAGCTATTACAGAATTAGCACATCAAAATAAATGTGACCAGAAGAAACTGATGTGAATTGCTAAATAATTGAGCTTAAGTTTCAGTGCAGTTAATATTATTTCCCCTGCACCTAGCACATACAATAAACCTCTGATGTTCACATTTCAAAAGGTAGATTTTTAGATAGAAAGAAAGACAAACATACATCAAAATAGAACTTACCATGCCTGATGCATTCATGTGTGGTATCAGCTTGGAATCTGGCACAATAACCTGCTGCTGAGGTGCTAGAAACATGAGAGTGGGGGAAAAAAATACATATTTAATTACAACTATGCACTCTACTCAAAGTTATTCCATGACAGATTAACTCAGAAAGAACAGAACCCAAATCTCAGCTGAGCTTCATAACAAAAAACAGCATCTCTGGCCTTATCAAGTTTTACTCTCAAGGCAATAAGCAGAAGACTCTGAGAAGCAATTATGGGAATTTTAGCTTTTTAGATCTCATTAAAAAGGCTTTGGTTACTTATTCTCACTCTAAGTAAAGCCAGGCTTAAAATATAGCTCTGATATTAAAATTACTTGTGAAAAGGTGATAAACTTGCTGATGTTCCATATCAGAGTTCTCCAAAAACATCGACTGACAGTGGTTAACTCCTAAAATAGGCTTAAGTAAGGATTGTTGCAAGTTGAAAAGCACATTAACAAGAAACAGCAGTTAGCTTGACTTAAATTTAGCTAGCATAGCTGATAGCTTAAGTTCAGGGTCTTCACTGTCTTTCTAGGCTAGCAGAAGTGGATGAAATATAATCAAAATATGTCCCAAACAACAAAATATCCTTGCTGAGCTCAAGGAAATAGGCAGCTAAACAATCTGTTGATCATTTAGAAGTGCAATAGTGACCAAGCAGGTTGGTATCTGTGACAGTAAAATGGGAAATGACAAGAGCAATCTGAACAAAGTAATCATTGACAAGGTATTCTCTATTTAATCCAGAAGATTTAAAGAAATCAAGAAGATTTAGAGAACCCCAAGGAGCGGGATAACTGTTTTCTGGGGAAGATTCTGGAGAGTAAAGCACTACAACCTGATCTCTTTAACTTTCAAGGAGCAATAGATGCTGCTCTGAGTATGTTTTTATGGGGGAATGGACAAGATAATATACAAAAGCTTCTTCCAACCTCTGTAAAAAGAGTCCAAGGAAATCTTGTGACCCTGTGGTCACATGTAAAGAAGAGGACATGTAAAGAATTAAGACACCCTCTCCTCTATGGCACAGGGAAGTCAATAAGTGATAAAACTGGATGCCCATGATTTCTTTTAGGCTCAAAACAGTAATTTTGGTGTAAGCCATCACACTGGGAAAACAATCAGTGTTAAATTAATTACTACAGGGAGGACCTTATGCTACACAAATATAGAGAGAAAACAGAAATCTCCATATTCATAGAGGGATCCTGGTCAGTAACCAGCTATGAGGCCACCATAGGTCTCAGTGAGGATCTTCTGACTTTAACTTGAGCTGAGATACCTGGAAGCCACTCATATTTGGGATCTTAAAATGACTTTTTATCCCAACAATCAAAACTGATTCACATCCATCCAAAATAAAAACAGTACTATAAAAAGAAAGGGGGGAAAAAAATCCCCACAAAACAGACCACTGAAAAACCATGCAAAGGAAAAAAGCCCCAGTGAAATGTTCTAGTCACACTACGTGTCTCTTTCAAATAAAGAGGGGTTATTGTGGTTGGGTTTTGAAAGGTTTTTTGGGAGGCAGAGGAGAGAAATCAACACACAGTTATCTTTTGTGCCTCTGATCCATGAAATCTAATAAGAAGACTGAAGGCTGTTACTGATTACCCCCAGATAAATATTTGATGCCACAGCTTCAGCAGCACGCTGAAAACTCAACCCAAGCATTATCACAAGGGGACAGATTTATTTACAAAACACACACAGAGTAAAAAAAAATCCAGCAGTATTTATCTTAGTTCTCAAATTAAATTGTAATTGGTGAAAATGTTTCCCTTACATTATTCATGGAGAACACACAAACCAATTATTGCAAAAGAAACTATTGTTGCAGATGGTTAAAATACAGCTTGAGCATCCACACCTACAATGTGCAATCTTTTAAGATCACTTGAAACTTGTTCTAACACGAACAACTGTCTCTTACACAGATTATACAAGTATTTCTCACATTAAAGCACCTACTTATGCTAAATATGTTATTTAAATTAATTTGCTTCTAATGACCTTATCACATGGCTTGATATTACAATGGCTTGAAATTACGGAGCTGGATTATTGACAGAATTTGAAAGTCACATATGTTATCTACTAGAAAATTGAAGATAAGAATTCAGTTTTTCCAAAAAAAATATCTGAAGAATATGGCTCTCTTGTCCCATTAAAGGCAAGTGGAGACTAAGTTTGATACTAAGAAGTTATCCATCAGATAAACACCCTGTCCTGGGTTTCAAACACGCTAAGAAGTTGAAATAATTTCACAGTCTTATGAAGCAGGAGGTATTAGAGAGTATGTCTGACCTTGCTGAGATGCTGGAATAAGGACCTGCTGTGGCTGAGACTGCTGCTGCACAGTCTGCTGTGGCTGAGGTTGTGTGTGATGGTGATGGTGATGATGCTGTTGCTGTTGCTGCTGCTGTTGCTGCTGTTGCACCTGCAACAAAAGCTGCTGCTCTTCTGAATGGAAGCCATCTACAGCCTTGGACTGCATCAGCTTGCTCTCCCACAGCTAGTTTGGAAAAGGAAAAAAAAAAAATCTCTATATACAATTGTTACCCATAGGGCTTGGAACAATACAAAGACAGTACTCCCCAAATCAAATTTGTTTTCATTGTTTATCTTGTGCAACCTTCTTATCCAAAAAGCCCTGAAGCAAACACAAACTTGAACAACTCCACAGACATAACATTTTAAGAGGAGGAACATCCCTTGAGAATTGTCAGCCCAAGCTTTAACATCCCTTCTTCCTCTCAAGAGTGGAAGATTCTTAACCATCATAGAAGAATGAATAAATTGGTTTTCACTTCTCTAACATCTTACCTCTTTATTCACAAAAATAATTCTTTATTATAGCTTTTCTCAAGCCATTTCTCCTTGAAACTCCTCTATAAAAGCTGCTTGAAGACCACTGCATCATAGCAGTGGTCTTGAACAGAAACCACTATACCAAAGACAATGCCTCCTTAATAAGCATTTTCACGGTTTCTTCCACAATATCCCAGTCAGCTACCCAAACCTTCAGTTCTTGCTGTCAGCTGATATGTCTCCCAAGAAAGGCCACAGATGATCTTGCAAAATAGCAGCACGAGTATTTCATAATACATCAGAGTCAGCAGGCCTCTGGATTTCAAATCCTACTTAGGGCTCCCTAAACCTTCCTCCTCTTCAATGTTTCCCTTCTTGCCTCTTTCCTCATCAATCCTTTCTGACATAATTTCCAGATCACTAGTGCAACATGAACAGCAAGGTGCTTCTCTTACTGCACTCACTCCAGGTCATGGTTTCACAGGAAGAAAAGT
The DNA here is from genome assembly GCA_013400935.1 of Turnix velox. Classification (NCBI taxonomy): domain Eukaryota; kingdom Metazoa; phylum Chordata; class Aves; order Charadriiformes; family Turnicidae; genus Turnix; species Turnix velox. Next base: position 6,852 of record VZTY01017188.1, on the reverse strand, counting down.
CTTCATTGATTTCTGACTAGCCAAATTCAAAATCCCTCTCCCACTCCATCTATTCATATTCTGAATATATTGAGAGTGCGAGACATCCCAAATTGAGAATCCTTCATTCAATTCCATATATAAGCAGAGGCACCTAATTTCCCAGTTTCCTTTATTTTTTTAATGTCTTTTCTTTCTTTTTGAGGGCTTTCTTCACTTTAGAACTTGAAGAAAGCCATAGGAAACCTATTAAAGCTAAGATAGATCAACATCCTCCCTTTCTTTTGGACCCTTGGTAACAGTATGTAAAACAACTCAGAATCAGAGAGCTTCAAAAAATCAGATGCCCTCTGCACAATTATGTACCAAACTATAGAATCATAGAATTAGAGAATAGTTTGGGTTGAAAGGGACCTTAAAGATCATCAAGTTCCAACCCCCCTGCCATAGGCAGGGACACCTCCCACTACACCAGGCTGCTCAGTGCCTTGTCCAGCCTGGCCTTAAACACCTCCAGGAACTGAGGGGGCATCCACAACCTCTCTAAGCAACCTGTTCAGTGTCCCACCACCCTCACCATAAGGAATTTCTTCCTTACATCCAGCCTAAATCTCCCCTCTTCCAATTTGCATCCATTACTCCTAGTCTTGCCACCACATATCCTATTAAAAAGTCCTTTTCCTGTCTTTCTGCAGCCCCCTTCATGTATTGATAATCTACTATGAGGTTCCCCCTGAGCCTTCTCTTCACCAACAACCCCAACTCTTTCAGCCTGTCTTCATAAGGCTTCATTCCAAGACCACTACTTGTCTTCCCTGCAGAGAAATCTCAGGAACTGTCTGCCTCTAAAATAAATATATATTGTCCTTTCTTTCTAAAGACACGAGCCAGAGACTGGAGTAACACTGTGAAATTGGATGCCTGCTGCTATAATTTCTGCCCAGGTTAGGGAAAGCAAACAAGGTAAAGAGGTTTCTCTCCATAGAGCAGTCATATCAAACAATAATCTAATGCTTAGCTAACTAAAAATGAATATTTCTACTCTGCACTAAAGTAAGCAGATCCAAGACCAGCTGATCCATTAAAAAAATATATTCCAAGTTGTAACTTACTGTTTTGAGTTCCATAAGAACTTGTTCATCCACTCCTTCATCCAGAAAAACTTCTCTGACATCATTGATGACATCTTCAATTACAGACCTGTACAATTTAGGCTTAAAAAAAAGAGTAACTAGTCAGAGTTGTTTTGAAATAAATTTTTATCATTTGAGTATCGAAATAAGATTTTTTTCCCCCACAAAAAAAAAGTTTGAAAATTGCATTAGAGAATATGGTGTATATTTCCAAGTAACTGAAATAATCAGGGAGGAATAAATCAGCAAGAACAGCTCAAAANCAGAGACTGGAGTAACACTGTGAAATTGGATGCCTGCTGCTATAATTTCTGCCCAGGTTAGGGAAAGCAAACAAGGTAAAGAGGTTTCTCTCCATAGAGCAGTCATATCAAACAATAATCTAATGCTTAGCTAACTAAAAATGAATATTTCTACTCTGCACTAAAGTAAGCAGATCCAAGACCAGCTGATCCATTAAAAAAATATATTCCAAGTTGTAACTTACTGTTTTGAGTTCCATAAGAACTTGTTCATTTCAAATTTCATCCAGAAAAACTTCTCTGACATCATTGATGACATCTTCAATTACAGACCTGTACAATTTAGGCTTAAAAAAAAAGAGTAACTAGTCAGAGTTGTTTTGAAATAAATTTTTATCATTTGAGTATCGAAATAAGATTTTTTTCCCCCACAAAAAAAAAGTTTGAAAATTGCATTAGAGAATATGGTGTATATTTCCAAGTAACTGAAATAATCAGGGAGGAATAAATCAGCAAGAACAGCTCAAAAGAGATGGGAAGGGACTGTTTGCATTTTTCAAACCATGATGGGTGTAACCCCAAACACAGAAAAGAGACTGTTTTTCATTTGGCAAACTTGCTTCCTGCTTGCCAACATACTTGCTGAATACACGTGTGCAATGTGAGTATTCATCTCAAAGAACATTAAAAGTTCAAAAGGGTATTAGACAAATACAGAGGGAAGAAACTTGTTAGTGCTTGCTAATTCAACAGGAACCAAGTCTGTCTCAGAATGAACTAGAGCTGAAAAGCACTGAAGGCTCAGAAAGTTGGAAGCCTTCATGTGAACACCCTGCTCTTCCTCACACATCTGCTTGCAGAAACTACAGAAGACAGGATATTAGGCTAGACAGAATTCTGTTTTCAATCAGTACTTATGTTTTCACATCAGTAAAACATTTACATTTTCTCTATCATGCTGATTTCATGCTTACACTGTCGGTGATAGTGTCAGTTCAGTTCAGACAGCCAAAAAGAAGTAATCATAGAATAGGTTGGGTTGGAAAGGACCTTAAAGATCATCTAGTTCCAACCCACCTGCCATAGGCAGGGACACCTCCCACTAGATCAGGCTGCTCAGTGCCTTATTCATCTCAGGAGATGCTCAAAAGCATTCTGGACGTGATCCTGGGCATTTGACTCCTGGTGACAGTGTGCAGAAGGGGCTGCAAGATGACCTCCTGGTCCCTTCCAACCTCATTACTTTGTGAACTCTCAAACACAGGTTAATTTTTAAAAATACTATAAATGTTTTAGCAATGAAAGCACTGTAGGACAATCAGACTATACAAGTGCACAAGTGAACCTCAAAGCTATTTTGATTGGGTTTAAATGCCTATGCTATCCAATTCCAAGACAGCATCACAAGCTGATCAGTCATCAGAGTGGGAGGCAGACAATGTTTAAACAGATCTGACAATAGCTACAACGTGCTGACATCATCCTTTACCCCATTCCCTCATTTCCTTAAGCATGCAATGTTGAATATATGCAAAATAACTATTCTGTCACAGAATCACAGAATGGTTTGGGTTGGAAGGGACCTTAAAGATCATCTAGTTCCAAACCCCCTGCCATAGGTAGGGACACCTACTAGACCAGGCTGCTCAATGCCTCATCCAGCCTGGCCTTAAACATCTCCCGGGATTGAGGGGGCATCCACAACCTCTTTCAGTGTCTCACCAGCCTCACAGGAAAGAATTTCTTTCTTATCTCCAGTATGTATCTCCCCTCTTTCAATTTACATCCATTACTCCTAGCCCTGCCATCACATATCCTATTCCCAACACACTGGCAGAAAACCAAGTCAGTCCAGCAGTGGTGAAGCTACACATATTTACTTTCTTTTGCACATACACAGTTGCACAATGCATCCCCAAAATGCTGCATTTGTTAAAAATATGCTAAAAATTCCACTGCACACTCTTTACAAAACTGTCATGTCTAGGTTAAGGAGTAATGGAAGCAAAACAGTAGCTCATTATCTACCAGTCCAGGAAAAAGCTAGCTGAGTGCAAAAAGAAATTTAAAATCTTTGCAGAAATAAAAAAATCTTTAAAAGTTGCATTGACAGAACAAGGGGAAGAAATAAACAATTTGGAAGCCTGGAACTGAGAACTATGCAATGTGATGGCTGCTTAGTGCATCAAGTGTCTCAAACTAACTCTGTACCCTCATTTTTTCTTTATTTTACAGTTCTTCAGTTTGTCCCTTCTCAACTTTAAACCACACTGCTGCAAATCAAGTAGCTGGAAGGTTAGAAAAATCCTCCTTCAGTTAACTGTGTCTCCAGGAAAATTTCTGGCCTCAAGCAAGAGGGTAAGTTTGCCAACCTTGAAAAAAAACTACCTTTTTACAGCACCTTTGCCCAAAACCCAACTTCTCCAATAGAAACAAAACATTCCAGACTACTAGAATTTTTTTTCTTTCAAAATACTATGCTCACATACCCAGGCTTCAAGTTCAGCATTAGTGGAGTCTATAGAGATGCTGAAACAGACTTTTAAAGCCAGACTGCTCTTGAGCCCCAGCCCTATAAATCTGTGTAATATCTTAGAAATACCAGACCTCATTAGCAGGATTATTTTCCCCACTTAAATTAATCACAGATGCAAAGAGACAATCTACTTAATGTTATTAAGTCCTATTATTTCTATAACTAAGCAAATTGCATCAGGCTTAGGACAACTCAACTAGCAACCAGTTTTCTATGTTGATCTTCATCTGTTTCTTAATGCCAATTCACCATCCTGCAAATAAACATGCTCAACCTCAGGCAGGTGAATTACTTCAGACAAAAAGAACTACCTCTTATCTCTGAAAACTACAACCAAAAGTCCTGCAGAATCCCATCAGCAAGCAGTGAAGCCCCCCAAAAGGCAACAGCACCACAGGGAAGACCAGAACAGTTGGAAGAACCCACAAGAAGTTTGCTGTGATCTCTGCACTGGATCTAAAGATGGGGGGGGGGGGGGGAAGAA
>VZTY01017186.1:202814-227035 GCA_013400935.1 Turnix velox | reverse complement strand
CCTGCACCTTGGCTTCCCTGATCAAACATGTGCAGGTCCGGACAGCATCCCTGTATTCTTCCCAGGTGACACAGTCTTGTTTCCAGAGCTTGTACACCCCTTTCTTCACCCTCAGTTCTCTCAGCAGGTCCTTGCTGAGCCATGCCGGTTTCCTACCTCGCCTGCCCACTTTCTTATTCAGAGGAATGGAGACCTCTTGTGCTTCCAGGAGGGCATCCTTGAAGAGCATCCAGCTCTCCTCAACATCCTTGTCTTTGAGGGCAGTGTGCCAGGGGATCTTGGCCAGCAATCCATTGAGTAGCTTGAAGTCTGCTCTTCTAAAGTTCAGTGTCCTGATCCTGATCATCCAGGGCAGATGAAAGTGAATGGATGATGGGATGGATGAGGAGGAGGTTTTATGCAAGAGATCTTAAGTCAGAAAAAGCAGAGAGCATAAAACTGGAGAATATCATGGGATCATCAGAATGGCAGCTGGATGTCCTTACTGCTCATAAATATTACAGCTTTTAAAACAGTGGAAAAAACCCGTAACTGAATACCCATTTCTCTCTTAATAAAGCAACTGACTTTTACATTCAGATATTTCATAATATCCTCTGGCAAATAAGTGCTAATGGATTCACTTTTCATGTCTGCACTTCGGAGTGAAAAAAGGGTCAGAATTTAGTTGCATTTTTCCTCTTTCTCATTTAAAAGAAGTGGTATTTTGACTTGTAAGGAGCCAAGTGCAGTTCACGTGCTTAGTTTCCTCTGCGCTGCACATAAAAACAGGAAAAGCCAGTCCTTTGGCTGTGCTTCTTTTTATTGTTGGTTGTTTGACATGTTTTTCTATTACAATTCACAGCAGGGAGCGTTTATCTCTGTTTTGAAAACCAGTCGGCCCATTGTTAGGAAAGAAAGCTGCACTTCCCCAATAGGAAGTCAAGTGTCTCTGCAGTGTTGTAGAAGGGCATTCAGGAGTTGAAGTCAACATGTCGGTGCTGGGAGACTTTGTGCATGCAGCACTAATGCGCCTGTCTTTGATTAGAACGAGCAAGTTTCCCCTTGCACACGCACAGTAAATCGAGGAGTAGTTATAACTAATAGAGAAGGAGGAGATTTTAGTAATGATTCCTTCTATGCACCATCATCTAGTAGAAGAATTGCTGTTTCTTTCTTTCTTCCACTGATGTTGATCATTTTGAAGGAGGTGCTCAGTCACTCTCTGAGAAATATTCACACAAAAAAAGCAGGTAGTACACACTAGGTTTTTTTCCTACTTCCTCTTTTCTTCCAAAACAGTAAGACATGTAGCATTGCAAACAGGATAAATACAATGTTTGACTCAGGACTGTAAGTGAGACAATTCAAATTAACCATGGGCTGGTTGATTTCTCCCAGTAAGTTTTACGGCCAGATTGTGGGGAATATGTTAGATCTCTGAGAAGACCTACCAATTACATTTAGTCCTGGTTGAATGAATGCAGCTTCTTTTTTAGATCAAATTATAAAATGTATTCTAAATATCTTCCAAATCGTTCATCAAGGATTGACAGCTCAGTCTCTGTGGCACTTCAAAGTAGACTTTAGACAGAGCTCAGTATCTCTCAGCAAAATTCAGATCTTAAGTCAAAATTTGTGTTTGCATAATGCTGTTGCCAAAATCTGAATCAGGAACAGGGAAAGTCATATTTTCATCTTGATGTATATCATATGACTTGGTCATATATCCGATAATGTTTGAAATATATAATTTAATTACTTTACTTTCTTTTTAAGTCACTATGCATTGTGCATTGCACAGTTACAGTATGTTTACTTATTGGATTAATCAAATTATTGTGTAATCCTGTATTTGTTATTTTTATTTGTTATTTGTTATTTGTTATTGTGAATATTTCTCTTGGATAAGTATTTGTTATTATACATGGACTACAAGTTAATAATAATCGCTTTAAGAATAGAAAGCAAAACAAAGATAAAACATAACTGAATTCTCACCTTCTAGACTGCTAGTACAATGGACATTTTGTGTACTCACCTTTTGGGCTCAGCTTGACCTTTGATAACTACATAAAAGTAGATTAGACTCAAGAATTCTTATTCCAGTGTCTGCTTTTTGGGGAATAATTTTTTTAAGAAGTCTGATTTTCACTGTTTCTTCAATGGCTACAAAATAATTGTTGCAGTGCAAGGTATTTAATGTGCTGGCAATTGACTTTGAAATCTGAATTGTTCCTTATTGATTTTGTTCTTTTATCAAGTCCTTAAAAATTCAAAGTACTGAAATAAATCTGTGGGAAAAATATGTATGCCAAAAGATCTTACAAAGATAAAAAGGTCACTGAATATAGCTCTTCAGTTCTGCTTGTGTAAATACAGGCAAAACAGCAGTACAAGAAAAATAATTAGTTCAAACAAAAAATACAAAGCAGACTAGTTCCAAAATGTAGGGTATTTTCAAGTTTGTTTCCCTAAGATTTTAGAATTCTGTGCAGCAAGACTTGCTCATCAAACTGTATTAAAAGTACAAAGCATTTCAGGCTTGAGTTCCTCTGTGTTCTTGTTTTTATCTGAAATTACGTAAAACTTTATCCATGGATAAATCATTTTATTGTTTTCAAAGTGACAGATGTCCAGCATTTTAAATATCCACTCACATACAATTTTTTGTACAATTGTACAATTTTTTTTAATTTTGTGACTTGTCAATAGTGCAGTTTCTGTACAGTTTCTTGTTTATAAAATTTGCATTGAGGTAGAAGTGACTAATATTAGTGACTGAAGTATTCCTATTGATGATTGCCTGGATTAGAATAGAAAACATCCTAGTAATCTTTGCAATATTCAGGTGTTGAAGGCATATGTGGATACTGTATCAATACAAATCCTGTTATAAGTCTAAGATCTAGCTTTTTTGATCAAGGTGTATAATCAATCCGAGAATTCAATGCTTTCCAAAAGAAACTTGTTACCTGGTAATGGATGAATTCCAAAAATATTTTGAAAGGGAGATCAAAGTGATTTTGCTAGATTTGCATGCATTAGCAGAACTTACTTGTCATGCCATGTCATTCTTTACCTCACATTTCAAGTGACATTAGTTTGTGTACTAAATCATATAATCCTAAAATGTATTTTAGGAAGAAAGTATAAATATTTCCAGCAAGGCTGGTTAATCTATTTGCTTACTATCTGCCATCACCTTCTGATACTCCTTTTTAACTTGACATGAAAAAATAAATTAATGGTTCTCTAGGCATTTGTACATTCTTCCTTCTTCTTAGAAGCATCCTGGGAAGGAGCTAAAAATACTGCTAGAGCCAACAATAAAATTCTCATGGACTTCTGCAGATGACAAAATCATAAAGGCTGCAATGAGAGACCCTTTTTGAAAAGAAATCCGGGATAATCCTGTATAGTCATTTCACATATTTCACCAGAGATTGAAAAATAAAGAAGATATCTTGAAGACATTGGTTAATATAATACAAGTTATTGATGTAATTATTAGGGACAATTGAGTGAAATTTCACAAACAAATGCAACCACTGATAACTATTTTTCACCTCTTAAATCTGTTAAACATTTTACCTATTTGAAAATAAGAAAAAAGATATGGAATGTTACATATAACAGAAATCAGCTATAAGAGGCTAACTACAGGTCTCTTCAACAGACTCAGAGTTGATCCTCAGCCTTCAGTTTACTTGTTCATCTGCATACATTTTTGTTGTTTGTTTTGCCTCCTGTATGAACTGTGCATTAAATTAGATTGTCATGAGAGACTCTTTAATGAAAGATACAGTAAAGCTTCTCACAAGTAAATCTAATCCCTCCCATATTTGTCTAATTGGGTTACATCTTAGTTGTTATTATGGTTATATTTTGTAATGCAATAGCATCCAGAGATCTCATGCTAGATCAGGGGCTCTCTCTGCTAGACATTGTATAAATAAAAAGTGAGAGACAGTCCCTATCCTAAAGCACTGCTAGTCTAAATAGACCCAGTAGGAAAGGAAGCAGAGGCATGGAGGACTGAAGTAATTTTTGTCTGAGGTCACAAAACGGTTCTTAGGTTTTGGGAAAGAAGCTGCTCTTTCAAAATCACTTACAAACATCTCTCATGTAGTGAATGAATTCTTCTTAAACTTTTACAGTGGTAATGTTACACTTTTTTGGATTTATGTATAGTATGCAGATGATCTGCTTGACACTATGCTGTACTCTGCTCTTATACATTAATGCTAACAAACTGAAAGGGGATATGAGTTTTGGCATAAAAATCCAGCTTCATTAAAAGGTAAGACTTTTTTAAATTACTGTTTCTCATAGGTACTTGTTGCCTTATGCTCAATTTCCAGATAGTGTTTCTGAGTGAGGTCTTACCATTGCTCTAAACTCACTGTGTATACATGTGGCCAGTAGTACTGTCAAATCTGCATGTTTTAGGATGTCTTAAACTTTGATAGACCAGAATATGTCTAACTTGCAGTTCTAATTGATGTCACATCTTATCTGATTTTGAACCATCTTCAGTATCGCTTAGCATTTTCAGTAAGATTATGTAATTCACAGATACAATTTATTATTTTGTTAATTCTTTAAAAGAATTCTAGTCAGGAATTAAGGAGAGAAATATTTTTTCACTATGATCATGTAATATGTTGCTATGATATGACACAGACCGGATAAATATGTGGGATGATTTTCATCTCATTTATTTGATACTGGAATACAGCTTGCCTGCATGCTGGGCCTCTGATATTATTATTATTATTATCTGAGAACTGTAGATTCTGTATCAAAGATTTTCAAAATTTGAGCATGTTGACCTGATTTTGACATTAGTTCTGTGCTAGCAAAGGATTGAATGGTATTTCCAACCTGGGTGAGTGTACAGTTCTGTTTTTAGTGATGACAAAACCTCTTCATTCTAACATTTTTTTATAGCTTTGGCAGAACATCATTTTATTCTAAGCAAGTTTGGTGTTACCCATTCTAAACACAGCATCTACAAGCAGTTTAATCTAAGTTTTTATTTTGCCCTTTTTGTCCATAACAAAAGACTGAGAGATAGCTGCAAGCTCAAGTCCTTCAGCTTTACTTACTGGGTAGACCCACAGCATTTTTTATTTAACCTGGGTATGTAGCTCAGTTGGGAGAGAGTCAAGCTCCTAATCTGAGGATCAAGGGTTCAAGTCCCTGTCCGGGTGTGAGGCTTGTCAGAGCTGGGTTGCTGGTTGAACTTGATGATTTGAAAGGTCCCTTCCAACCTTGGTGATTATGAGATTATTCTTTGGCAGTTTAGAGTAAGCCCTGACACTGTTCCCACTTCTGAGTTCTGGTAGGTTTGCCAGTGTTCCTCATCTTGTCTTGAGAGACTTGAAAACATGTTGCATAAGAGGTGCATACCTGTGTCACACATTTATTAGCTGGACATGTAGGGAGAAGAGGTAGAGGATGTCTACAAACTGCAGTCTTCCCCATTAGCTCAATTATAAGATGTTGCTGGCATGGCAGCTTCCCATGTAAGCAGGAAGTTTTATGATTAAAAACTTCAGAAGAACATTTTCTTTAGAAGCACTTCTGTCACTGCCATGTATTCTGTTCTCTTCTTCACCTCTCTCATTCTTTATTATCAAGAAATTTCACATGAAAATTAGACATCTTTTATCAAAAAGGTTCATATTACTCTGGTTCCCCTCCTGTTCCCCTCAGTCGAGTCCAACAATAGCTATTTGTGAAGTCTCACACAGGATTATGGCTTCAGGTGAGCAACAAGCAGAAGGTGCAGAATCCCAAGAAAGAAAGATACTATTGTCATGTAAATCTGTGTCCAAAAGAAGGGAGAATATATTCAACTGAAATGCTTCTATAGTGAAATATTATGGTCAAGAAGTCACAGGCACAAATGCTAGATATTTCAGTGGTAGGGTTTCCACAGGAACTCTAAACTTCTCTGTCAAGTTGCATTTTTCATTACACTTTTAGCTTTTGTGTCTATCCCCTATCCTGATTTGCTACTGTGGATATGACACTTAATGTCTGAGAAAGTGGAAAGTTTATATTTTCAGTTTCTGGCACAAATGCATCTCTGTTTAGCACCATGGCTGAACTTTGTGAACAATGAGTATGTGTATGTAAAAAAAAACCCAACAAAACTAATCCAAAGTTAAGTTTCTCTGGGAACTCTGAGTCAAGCTATCTGAATTCTGATGGTACGAAAATGTATTATTATATTCCATGCATAGAAAGCTTTAATACTGCCATTCTTTGATACTTTTGGCTTTTTATATAGTGAGAAAGTAAATAATCTCTAGTTCATTGCAACTTCTTTTGTTGTTCATTTTGTTTGTGATCAGCTTCTCGGACAAAAGTAAGACATTTGAAGCAGAGGATACCTAAAGTAGGCAAGATCACTGGGAAAGTTACACAAGCATTTATCTAAATTGCTAACCTAGTTGTCAATTTAGTACAAAGTTTGCTCTTACACCGAATTTCCCATGTGCACATTAGCTCAGAAGTTTTCAGTTTCCTTGTATCTGATTCTGCCATGTCCTACTGTGTGCAAAGAAAGGTACACCCTTAGTTGCTTCAGGTTTTCCTTCAGGGTTGAAGCTGGCAACTGGTTGAACTATGTGGCTAGCCCATCTTTAAGTGTTTCACTTTTGTTAGTTCAACCTAGGTGGTAAATTTTCCCATCACCTTTCTTCAGCTGTAAGAATGGGGTGTATATTTGGTTTAGGATTATTTTAATGGCTGTGCAGTGACCCACATTTTAAGTTAATTAAATAACTGAAGCTTCCCTGCTGTGATGCTGTTTTACTGCACTGCATTTTCTTTGCATTTAAAAACAACATTAAAATTGCAATTACCTGAAATTTATTGCAAAAGTCAAGCTAAATGAGGTAAGGGAGACTTTATTAATAAATACATTGCAGCATGTGAACTTCGTCCATTCTCTGCTGAATACAGCACAGTAGGTAATAGTCTGAATATATTTTCACTCATTCTGAAAATTCAAGTAATCCTATTATAATGCATGGGCATGGAGGATTAAATTGAGTTTGTGAAGGTTCCTAGCACATGGCATTTCCTAATCCTTCTTGATCAATGCTACCACCTTAATATTTTTCTTTTTTTTAATTTTGTCAATAACTTTTCTTTCTGAGATGTGTTTTATTTTGTTCAATAAACAAAAAAATACCCTAACAGTAATGTCAGAGTGGCATTTTATCCTTGATTAAAGACTCTAGTCATAAAACTGTTATGTGGGCCAACACCAGAAGAGTTAAAGACTCATACTATATAAAAACTCTGTCTACCAGCTGTTTTCACTCTCCTCCCCCATCTTTAGTCTCTGAATTTTTTGCAAATATTTTTGCATCCTCCCCATTGCTGGTTCCTTATACCAGTCTATATTCTCTACCTCAGGCCTGGTCTAGTTTACTCTATCAGATGTCTCTAGCTTCTCTTTCCTAACAGTGCATCTCTCTTATGCGTTCACATGAACTACATGTCTTCTGTCAGAGACAATTCCCAAACTTTATTTCCCCAGGGCAGAAATGAACAAACAATCAAAATCCCCTAACATCTATTGAGGGGGGGTGTGGGGGAAATTGGTAGGCTTTTATAGCCCAGATCAGAAGTGAATAAATGTTTATAGGTGAATGCATTGTGGTATTTTCTGGCTTACCAGGCTCCATTGTGTAACTTTATAGAGAGAGCTGTTATCTAGAGGTCTGTCTTAAAATCGAGCAGTCTAAGTGCTGGTGTTCTTGATTTCCCATTTTAAGGAACTACTGAGATGGCTCTTTGTTTGCTGCGTTTAGCAGTAACACATGAACTACAAGAAACTACAAGAAATAAAAATAAAAAATAAAAAAAAGAGATGCCCTCCTTGAACAAACATTGTTAAATTGACATGAGCCAAATTCTCATTGAGTTGTTGACATGTGAATGAGAGGAAGAAAACCTGTTTCCATATGCTGGGCAACATGCTACTGCTGTGAGGGGGAAAAATATTTGGGCACATCTAAAGGATTCATGGGGATTAGTAAACTGCTGGTGTAAACTCCTAAACTTGAATCTATGCCCACAGACCATGAATTTCTCTGTGCCATTACCCTGGCACCCATTATCTGAAACATGCACTAGCCACTGGGCAGCGAGTTACTGTTTGCACTGCTGGCACCTCTGAAGGGAGATTAGCAATCAGATGTGAGGGATTTCTGAAGAGCAACCCTGCAGAGAAGTCTTAGGGGACAAGCTCTGACAAGTGGCATTTCGAGGTGGTGGAGGCCAGCCAGTGTGAACAGGGCAGGGAGCAGGAGCTGCAAATGTAGAGTGAGGAGACACTCCTGGGAGCTGGGACCCAGTCAAGAGGAACAAATGCTGCAAGTTAGGTTTGAGGTTTGCTAAAGAAGTGTCTGCAGGTACGCTGAGAATGTGGTGAAGATAAGTGTGAGCTGGTAGGGATTCAAGTTAACCTGTGCTTAGGTCTTTTGGTGGGGATTTAGAGAAGGAGGGAAGGAGCAGGAAACCAGCTTTTCATTAAGATATAGAGGCTCTCCCCCTGTTTGCTGCGTATTAGAACTGTTGATATTGTATATATGATTTGGAGTCTGTTTGGAAGCTTCCTGAGGGAAAATTATTGACAGGAAAGGGACTTCTGTGCAAGCAGAAATGGTTCGGCAGAACAGGGCTCTTACTCAGCTGCCCAGGAGGTTTCCACAGTGGATGGTAAGCCACTGGGAGTCACCATATGGCTGCTGAGCTTGTGATTAAGGTGTTGGGGACACCCGAAGGAGTATGTTCAAAAATATATCTCAGACCACACATCATTCTGTTTTGTGAGGAATCAGATTTATTAACAGTTTGTATACTTGAAGCTTTGTGTGCTGAGCAACACACACCACTCTCATTCTTGTTAATAGCAATAGGAAATATGCACATAACCTCTTGTGTTCTGTCTAGGCAGTTTGCCTTTAACAGTTATAAGTTTCTAGAAAATAAAATTAAATCATAAATGTAAGAAAAGAAAATGCTTACATCTTCTCTTTATTTGACCTTAAACCTTGGTGCTTATAAAAATGTTAAACTACTTGGTATTAATCAAATCAAGGTGATTAAATTTGCCTTTTAAATATCTGAAATAGAACCCTGTTTTATAGCTTGAAATATTGTTTGTTAGGAAGATAAAGTTGTGAGAACCATTGACTGCTCTGTAGTAAACTATTTTACTGCAACTTCATTTTCCTGAACAAATATTTTCAGAACATTAACAGAAATGTATGGCATACATTTCAAAGCATATCGATTTTATTTTATAATGCTGATAAACTGGGAAATGCAGATATAGGAGTTAGGAGATGTTGTTGGTGGAGATTAGATAGCATCACAGCAACTGTAGGAACTCTGTTAACAGGAGTAGCCTTCGCTTTTGGTCACTAAATGTTCTGTTCCTCACATAACCCATTCAAACTTTTGCCTTTCACTGCAAACAGTCTTAGGCTGATACTCCCTGGGTATTCGACAGGAGGTTTGCAGTGCAACTTAACCCATACTCCAAATCCTTGCTTCAAGCCTTTGCCTGACTCCTGCACAGTACCCCAAGCCTCTCACCCAGAAACTTGCCAGCAGCCCCTGAATTCAGCGCAAGGAGATGAATCCAACCTTACATATGTCATATAAACATATTTAGAAGAGGGAGCTTACAGGTTGCCAGTTGGACTCTCATTCTTAAATCACTACAGGCCTTTTTCACTACCTGCCTTCCCTGACAGAAGCAGCTACAAAACTTTGTTCTCAAACCTGCCAAGCTTCACCTGTATTTTCATGAGCTGTCAAATGCCTGTTGTGGCATGCAGGGTTACCCAGCTGAAGTAACCAGTCAGGCTGGGGCTAAGCCAACAAAAGAGCTCATCACTGCTGACACAGGGGCAGGTCCCGTGCCAGATGCACACCTCTTTCATCTGCTGATCATCGTGTGATACTGTTCTGAGCCAATTCAGATAGCTGTTTCAGTTCAAGAGCAGTCTGACAAAACCTATGAACTCTTTCTACCAGGTCAGTGCAGGCTTAACCAACCTGAAGAGGGGAGGGGCAATTGTCAGGTGAGAATCAGGTGATAGTAGGATTGGGAAACAAAATGAGATAGTGCTGCTCCTTTTCATCCTAGTAGAATGTCAGTTCAATTCAGCTAAATCATTTAAACTTGCTTTAAAAGCAATTTTTTATTTCTAGTGTTTAACTTTAGTCTGTTTCTGCTTCAGATTTGAGGAAGTTCTTCTGTGCCCCAAACTTCCTCTGTTTTCTTCAGATTTTCCGTGGGTTAATCTTATCCAATTAATCCATCAGCTCTCTCTGCATCCTTTGCATTGACATTAACACTCATGCGAGCCCAAAGAAGTAAATCTAGGAGCCTGAACAAGACCTGTGATACATGCTTTTCTTTAAGGAGAAGTCTTAATAGAGATTTAGCTTAAGTCCAGTGCATAACTGGTGACTGAGAATAAGCAAGACTGTGACTATACACAAACCCAGTATGAATAATGTGCTTAACAATGCCAAGCATAAAAATTTGCAGTCCTTCCATCTTACAAGCCAGTTAGATTGTACTAGGAGAGTGTGTAATGAAGCAGCAAGGTCTGGCTGCTCCTTAAGAGCTCCAATGCTAGCAGTGACCTCTGCAACAGGGTGTAGATCCTTTAGAGTCCAAACAGAGGGCAGACTGGGATGGGTCCAGTGAGAGCCATAGTGAAGTCAAGAGTCTGGTCCAACAGCCCTGAGGAAACAGGGTCAGACACAGGACTAGGAGCAAGGCTACAATGTGTGTGCTAGGTGCATCCAAGGTGATGGGACTAGAGACAGCGGGACAGCATATCTCTGACAAGATCTAGGCTGAAATGAGTCTCCTGGCCTAATGGGTGTGGGAGAGGAGAGGCCCAGGTAAGGGTAGTATGACCCACTAAGGCCTCTCAGGGCCCTGAAATAGTGATGGCCTTCATTTAATTACTCACTAGAATTAGTCAGTCAGTTAGGAGGATTTTGCTATGTGCTAGCATTCTTTTTATTTAATTAGCCATTCTGGAAATGCACATTTGGACACATAAAACCTTTGTTACCAGTTCTCTATTAGCAGGTCTGTATGTGTGTCTCTTTGCAGCCTGAACTGGTATTCATCTGAGCTATAGAAAACCATGTATCTCTCCTTCCCTTGTGTGTCCCCCACCACCCATTACTGTCACTGCCCTGCGAAGGTGATTTTGCACTGGGAACTAATTCAACTAATTCTCCCCTCCAGGGTTAGTTTTCAGACAAATGGATGGTCTGACCTGTTTCAGTGTGCAGCTGCTAGGTCTGGTTGCAAGCAGGCAGTGATAGGTGGTGGCCACAAACACAGGAAGTAAGGCTACCCCCTCTCAGGAACAGCATGGTCAAAGGTTGACCTAAGCTGATTATGAAATATGCACTTCAATTTTGGTTGGCCTTTTTAATGTCCATTAAAACACGCTCAAAATTCCCTTGAAGCTGCAAAAAGAAGTCTGTTGTAATGCATTCTGTGACATTCATTGGTCTTTGGGTATGTTCCTGTGTTGTGCTATTTGCTAAGCAGATTGTTTCCTACTGTCTGACCATGTCAAATGCTGTCATCCATTGCATTAAGAGCTGTTGCAGTTTCAATTCTGACTCGGCTATTTCTATAACCTTGACATGTATTTATTGATCATTAATCAGTTGTTGGAGTTTTATACAGGCATTACTGTAAGTGTAAAAGCATTCTGAGAAGGTAGTGCTCTGGCTGGGGATTTGAAAGCAGTGGAAGGAGATAGCCAAGGTCTGTGCGGGACAAACATCTCCTGGTACCCAGTGGATACTAGGAAATATTAGATATTCACATGATATCAAGGAGGGAGAAAACCTACTTCTAATTTTTCATAGAAATGCTTGAGGGTAACACTAGGTTATTTTTAGTGTTTTCTAGATTTCAGATTGTGATTACTATTGAGTTTCTTTTAATTCAGAACTGAATCAGGCTAATCAGAATATGCGTCTTGCTAATGAGCTCAGGACTGTGATGGTAGGCAGAAGAAATAACCCTAAACACTTTGAGGACCACTAACTTTAATGTTTGCCTGGTGACAAAAGAATAGTCCAGGCCATGTGTCTGGGCTTTACAGGGTATTTTATTTGTTATATTCATTGGGAAATATTGAAAGGTTTAAAATTTTAAGTGCTGCTATATTGCACACTTAAATGGGAAAACTTCTCATTTTACTTCTCATCTCTAACAAAGAAGACAGAGTAAAGAATGCATTAAACAGCAGCTGCTGATTTTGTTTTAATATATTTGTGCTTTTTACATAGTCTGTCAGAGTACTTGCTAGTTTGTTCATTTTCCTCCCATGCAAGATATCAAGGTAAAAAGTTTTACTTCACAAACCCAGAATAATCCCAAATAATGTTTGTGATACAGTCTGATTTTGCTCTTGAAGTAAGATATCTAAAGTTTTAAAAATTATTTTTTGGTTTTTTTCAATAGCCTGTAGAAATTTGGCTTCTCATAGATGTATCTGGGTTTTTTGCAAAAATCCTTCATTTAAGCTTGTCCTTCGTAGCAAGGGTTAATTTCACCTCTGCTAATATTATATGACTCTTTCTAGTTATTAATGCAGTCAACTCATAAACACAGTTTAGGGGGTACTGGCCTTGGAAGAACTTTCCAGGAGACCAATATATCAAATAAATTCTGAAGTCACTTGACCTCAGTATAGAATTACAAGTTTATAATTTACTCAGCACTTACATGACCCAGAGAACAAAGGATTGCCAAGTAAGTCAAAACTAAATTACTCTTGATCTTAAATTAATCATTTTTGTGCTATTAAAACTATCACCAAATCACTGTTAAGATTATTTTGAGATTATAAAACAGATATGTTTTTTCCCATATCTATGCTCACAACCTAGAACTAGACATATACTTTAATGTGTATTTATTTTCTGAAAGTTAACAAACAGTTCAGCTTAATTCTTGGAGGTGTATTGTGTTTATTTATGCATGTATATGTCTGTTTAAATTTATCTACATGTATATAAGTCTGGTTTTCTTCTGTATAAAATGGATTTATGTAATATAGATCAACAAGATATAAGTAATATAATGGAGCAGTGAAAATCCTGCAGGATGCTGCTAGCTGCCTATTAATTACTGTTACTGCTGGAGAGATTCTGCAGTCCTTACTGGAGTCTGTGACCAGCTCTATCTGTATCTGGCAGCTGAGGCATGGCAGAGCAGTACCTGTTGCTGCCATCATACATTGTTATCCGTGTTTGTCCCACTTTGCAGACGTGCAAAAATAGTAAGGGTAAACAACTGAAGAACATTTCCTCAACACCACTTTTAATTGGAAAATTAGGGTATAATTTTGCAAAACTTGTGTATCAGTGTAAGATGGGGACGGAGTTGTTAAATCAGGGGAAAGGGACTTGGGGTCCTGGTGGACAGCTGGATGACCATGTGCCCCTGTGGCCATGAAGGCCAATGGCATCCTGGCGTGTATTAGAAGGGGCATGGTCAGTAGTTCTCCTTCCTCTCTGCTCTGCCCTGGTGAGACCACATCTGGAATATTGTACCCAGTTTTGGGACCCTCATTTCAAGAAGGACAGCGAACTGCTTGAGAGAGTCCAGCACAGAGCCGTAGCAGTGATGAAGGGATTGGAGCATTTCCCTTGCGAGGAACAGCTGAGAGAACTGAGTCTCTTTAGCTTGGAGGAGACTGAGGGTGATCTCATTAACATATATATAGGGTGAAGGTCAGAAAGGTGAAGCCAGGTTCTTCTCAGTGACATCCAATGATAGGACTCTAGGTAATGGATGCAGCTGGAACACAGGAGGTTCCACATAAATATGAGAAAAAACTTTGTCATGGTGAAGGTGACAGAACACTGGCAAAGCCTGCCCAGAATGGGTGTGGGATCTCCTTCTCTGGAGTAATTCAAAACCCACGTGGATGCATTCGTGTGACCTGATCTGAGTGTTCCTACTCCAGCAGGGGGATTGGACTAGGTGATCTCTTGAGGTCCCTTTCAATCCTTGACATTCTGTGATTCTGTGTGGACTGCAGTCCACATAGTTCAGTGAAATAACTTATGTACTGAATTACTTAAATTTGGGTTAGTGGAATCAAACCCTTCATTAATTTTGATTAGATCTTAGCCTAGGCAGGAAATTCTCATCAGTCATTTGTAAAGTCAGACAGTTCCTCCCTTTCTAGGCACTTAGATTAAATAGCTATTTTCAAGAGTGTAAGATGGGTTTGGTAGGTGCATAAATGCTTTCAAGCTTAAAACTGTGGCTGGTATGTTTTTAAAACTGTGGCTGCTATGGACAGAAAACTGTCATTACACAATGTTATCAGATACATACTATGATTTTTTAAAATTTGGTGTGCATATTCCTTGTTATGTCATGAATGGTGATAAGAGTGAGAATATGCAGGAGTTAGTAACAGATGCAGCATAAACATATCCTAAGTATGAATGCCATTTTGGTGAGATGTTGTTCTACTTTCCATAAATCTTTGAGAAAGCTAAAAATCAGTTCTTTGTGCTCTACCACGCTCTCTACACAGTCCATGAAAGTTAAAAGGCATGATGAGTGTAAGGAATTGATTACATACATGGCCAGTTTTGGTTGTCTGGTGTGAACTATAACATGCCATGGAAAAAACTTTCCTCAGATTTCTGAGGGAAAAGCACTCTATAACAGAGAAAGAGCAGCTTTAAATTCTCTATGCTTGAAACTATTTACCTCTTTGACCAAAGCTGCCACATAAAAACAAGAAAACCCTCTGTTATTTACAAACTACTTGTTTAGATGTATTTCCCTGAAGAATATTGTTTTGATCAGATAGCTGATAGTATTAGGTTAAATTTATTATCACTTGAAACAGTATATAATTCAAGGAAATTATCAGCTATCACTCAGACTCAACCTTGGTTCACAAGGTTATTAGACATGTGATTAGCCTTCTGAGAATAAATTTAAATATGCTTTTGGCAAGTATACAGTGGTTTTATTTCCCTTGCAGTTCTTAAAGCAAGAGGGTTGAAAAACTCAGAAACATTGAAATGATGATAATATAAATTTTCAAATGGAGAGGGAAGCTTAAATCATGAAACTAGTGGGCCTTCATAGCTGAGAAATCTGGAGAGATGAAATGTTGTTTTGTTTTGTTAAATGTGAATGAAGTAAATTGTGTTCAAAAAATGTTCCTGTATGATTCCAGGTTTGTCAGCCTCTTCATGTCATGCAAAGTTAAGTGTCTTTGATTCATGGGGTGTTGTGTAAACGTTTCTTGATTTCTATCTGTTCTGGTTTAAACTCCTGCCCTGAGGTTTGCTTTGAGTTTCAGGTTTGGGCAAACTGAAATTGTCAGACTAAATTAATTTTAAATTGCAGTGTTTCAAGTGGTTTGCTTCAAATCCATGCCAAACCTCAGATTTTGCATAATTTCTTTTTGCATAATTTCCAAGAAAAAAATAAATTGTCTCAGACTCCTCTGGAATGGGGTTGAAGTTTATAGACTTATGAACTTTTAAAGAACTAAGCCTGCAATTCATTATCAAAGCAGTTCAGTATTGTGAGGACTTGTTGGAGGATGGGAGCATGCTGGGAAATGTCTGCATAACAGAAGGATACTGGAAGAAAAGAAACATTTCCTTATTTCAGCTTCACCTTGACAGATGGTTGTAACCTATTTCACATTTTTGACACTGAAATTTTGGACTTGAGTATATGAATACTTGATCTGCTGCCTCCTCTCTGCATAAGTTCCTTCAGATCCAGAACAAAGCCAAGGGCAAGAAACAGCTAATTTGAAGCAACATCTCTGTGCCTGTTCCTTGGTTAAAAAATGAGAGCAGTGAAGATGTTTCAAATGAAATGAAGATTCTTTTGTGTTTTGTTTGTTGTTGTTGAACATATTTCTGTATCTAGATCTTAAAAACATCCTTCAGCATTGCTGACATATTTAATAGCTTGTATTAAGTCTTCTAATTACAGCAATTCAAGTGGTTAGCCACCTCAATGAGTGACTAATTATTTAGAAACACTTCTGATTGCAGTAAAGGCATACTCAAGGGCCAATTAAAAAAAAAAGAAACAAAACACACAAAAAACCCGACAAATCTGAAAGCTTGAGACTTTGAAGCACTGATGGGAATAGCTACTAGCATGTTTATTAGATCACGTCGTATTGAATAATATATGGGTATCTGCTATCAGATCTTCAAGCCCTCAACATAAGAAGGGACATTGAGCTGCTGGAGTGGGTCCAGAGGAGGGCCATGAAGATGATCAGGGGGCTGGAGTACCTCCCCTAGGAGGACAGGCTTAAGGAGTTGGGGTTGCTCAGCCTGGAGAAGAGAAGGCTCAAGGGGGACCTCACAGTAACTTATCAATACCTAAAGGGGGCCTACAGAAAGGCAGGGGTAGGACTTTTGAATAGGTTACAGCATGGCAGGACTAGGAGTAACAGATACAGATTGGAAGAGGGAATATTCAGGCTCGATATAAGAAAGAAATTTTTTATGGTGAAGGTGGTAAGACACTGGAACAGATTGCCCAGAGAGGCTGTGGATGCCCCATCCTGGGAAGTGTTTAAGGCCAGGCTGGATGAAGCACTGAGCAACCTGGTCTAGTGGGAGATGTCCCTGCCAATGGTAGGGGGGTTGGGACTAGATGATCTTTAAGGTCCCTTCCAACCCAAATCATTCTATGATTCTAAGATTCTACAATTATTTCTGGTGAACACAGAGCTGATGATTTCTTAAGTGGAAAAAAATTCTTCAAAATAGAACTTCACCATGTAGTAACTTTTGGGGTTGTGATAATGATGTATATTAATTTTATTTTATAGTAGAAGCAGTTAGAGGGAAAATTCATTTGATGCAGGCTCAGTTCAGGACACTGAATACTGTAAAACTGTCCGAGTTCAGTCTGTACCAGTATTTGAACTAGATCAGACCAGCATGGTCTGCTGTTTCATGGGATTCATAGGTTAGATGTGCCCTTTAACAGTATCCTGAAAGTTAGTTTTCATTTTCTCTAAGGCAGCTGATGCTGTGTAGAGTATATATCTTCAATTCTGAGTTACTTGAAGGGGAAAGGGCATAAACTAACAAAAATGCATTAATTTTAAAAGAGGATGAAATATTTCCTTTTTGGAAAAATAAATGTATATTAAAATGAAGCTATTATTTCAGGCTAAAAAGTCTTCAGAATCTTTTGTTTCATAATGACTTTTAAAATATTTTTCCTGCAAGTTAGGATGGAAACAAAGACAGGAAAATCAGAATTCCCCAGAGCATGAAGACACAGATTTCCTCCCTTTGAGTAAAGAACTTTTCCTCTTCTTTAATAATGTCAGGAGCGATTGGTATATAATAACTTTCCTTCTGTTCATAGACTGGATGAGCTAAGGATTTGCCAGAAATATAAAATAATGTGAACATCCTTTCCTGAAGGTAAAGAAAAGATTAACAATCTGTGAACAGAAAGTACTATCTCCATGAGCAAGTGAAATCTCTTGAGATATACAGCTTGGCAAAATGTCTGGTTTCAGTGATAGCACAGGTGATGCTTGCAACTTTTAGCAAGATTCTTTTCTGTAGTAAACTGTTGATAAGAACTGCATTTTTTCAGTATTAGGCAAGTGAGGTCTGCAAGATTTTTATGCATGTTCTTACATGAATTACAGAGTGCAAAAATAATGTCTGTGGCCAGAAAAAGTTCTTTGTGAAGTTTTCTGAGTGTGATCATTGCTGTCTGCAAAATAGTTTTTATGGATGCTAAGGTTTTTAAAAAGGGAAGATAATGATTTCTGTCCATTTTTTAAATCACAGCAAAGTGATATTCTGACTTGGCGCATCAGTGTGCCTAGAAACTGCTGTTGAAGCTCCAGAATGGACTCTGACTTGCTGATGGGAGCTCACATTCTGAGGAATGTCTATTTGATAGAACCTTTGAAAGACAAATTTGAAGGCAATGAGGTAGTAAGTCAATTTTTGAGACAGCTTTCCTGAACTTTTTCTGCTGGTATAAACTGGTTGTTGTTTACTAAAACTTGGTACAGGTCTTCAGGGGAAGGCAAGGTGATTTTATTTCAGAAATTCACACTGTCATAATCATATAGTCACAAATACCAAGATGTGTGTACAAAGAAGTCTGTCCACCATGCCTGTATCCCAGCTGCACATATCTAGGTGGGCTGCTCATCCGGCATCTTCCATCACATCTGCTGAGATCTCCTCAGAATGGTATGTAGGGACAATGAATGCTTTTTGCCTCTGAGAGCAGACAATGATCAGAGACTTTTACCTTTCCATGCTTTTCCACATCTGTGAAACATTAAAATCAGTTTCTCTGTCTTCTGTCTCCTTATGATTCCAGCCCTGTTCTATGGTTTCCCACCATCTTCTTTCAGCAGCCAGTCTTTTTTCTGTCTAGGTGGAGGCAGTTATTGACTGTGCATTATCCTTTGTGTCCTTGTATCCTAAAATGTTGTATCCTAAAATGTTGCACATAAAACCATCATGATGTTGATGGTCTCCTCTACTCCTGCCATTCTAAACATTTCCATTTGTGCATCCCTGTAATTACCAACAGCAAGACTTGAAACACAGGCAGAAAAATAATAATGAAAACATTTAATGAGTTCAGTTTCTCCGTGCAATTCCCTACACCAGAGCCTGGTCTCCCTGCCAGGCCAAAGGCAGTGCATCTGGCACCACTGAAGGTCCTTGGGAGAAAGACAGGGCTGGAAAAAGCTAAAATTGCTGCTACTCCAGTTGGAGAGAGGAGCCTAGAAGCTGAACACTGACATATTTAAATAAAAAATAAGGCACTTTTTAATAATATCTAAAGGTCTTTATATTGAGGCCAGATGCCTTTCTGGAAAGTTACTTTAGTTCTACACAAGGATTTTGGCTCAAGGCAAGGGCAGCTGTATGAAATGCAATCCCTTGTACTGCTGAGCAGGTCATATTCATGATCTAATAGTCCTGTGTTTGGCTTCGGATGCTGAGGATGTCTTGCATTGCCAGCTATGTGGTGAATAGGGAAGTATTTCCCAAACGGATTGCTCGGGTGCTCAGGAGAGGAGTAGCAGAGTTTGTCAAAGTGAAGCATGAAGAACGCTTTGGAAAATGGCCTTTGATTAGGGGGCATTGATATGGAAGTTTACCCCAAGCCTGCAGATCTGTCTTTCTTTTTCCGTATCATCATGAAGGAAAAACATTTTTATGACTTCTTTTTCAGCATAGTCATTCTATAAATAAAGTGTCTCTTCATATGGGATTGCTAATTGCCTTCAGTTCATAACACCTCCATGACTTAGGTTTTGCATTTACATTAGAGACATATAAACCAACACATAGCCAGGTAAAAGATCACCCAGAGAGACAAAAGCCAGTTAAATCAATCAATTCAAGAACTCAGGAGTTGTGTTTCCATAGCCCCTGCTGTAATACTAAATCACAAGAGCTACTCAAGAAAGATCCTGCCAAAAGCCACTGGGTTTTGTTTTTTAAAACCACAAGAAGCATTTTGCTTAATTCAGCAGGGTCTCTCCCTAGTGCAGATTAATTAATTACTTATTTTTAAAAAGAAATGTAAAGCCTTGGCTTGCCCAAAAGCCACTGAAGTTTTAATTCTCGGAACTATTCTCTGACTTGACTGTTATGCAGTTCCTATTCAGGCAAGATAGGAATTAAGATTAATGAACCCAAACAAACTGGTATTTCAGAGAATCAGTCTTTGCCAGACATTATATTCTCATGACAGAAAATCATTGAGGCATAAATATAGTGCTCAGTCATTGGTGTATATTAACAACACCACGTTGTTCCCATAAATGCTGAATACAGTGAAGAGGAAAATGAAGCCTTAAAGTTCATTAATTTGGGTTGTAGCTTTTTTTTTTTTTTGAAGTGAGCTAACCAGAGCACCATTCTGGTTCCCCCTGCACTGCTACAAAGGCTATTCAGATTCCAGAAAGGCATCTCCTCTGCTGTAAGGTTGTTTGGCCTGGTGTTGGCTGTCTCTCTGGTGCATGTTACTAGCTAGGCATTCAGTTCTGTTGGCATTTTGTAAAAGGCAAACTGATGAAGACTAAGGCTTAAGAGAGAGACATGGAGAAAATACCTTTATCTGCTAGGGTCAGCAACTGTTGTAATATGTGATATCATCATCTGTTGGTGTTCATCCACCTCCCAAGAAAGTTATTGTGGATGGAGTCTGTTTTCTAAGCAAAAATGAGAACTGGTGAAGAAAGAAGAGGTTTTCACCTATCCTAGGGCCAGAAGTAGTCATGGTACGGGAATTTATTGTGGCAATTTCTAGAAGCTATTTGCTCATGAAAGGAAAATAAATAATAAAAAAATCTTGCTATGTTTGTACTTCCTGAAAAGACAACATCCCTATGACATCATCTTGTTTGTTCTGACACTGCAGGAAGAATGGAAGAAATAAAATGGCAGAAAAGAGACCAAGCACTTTTATTTTGCTGCCAAGAAAACACAGAGGAAAGATGTAACCAAAATACCCAATCGTTACTTTGGTTCTCAGAGACAGTTCAGCAGATGAATTGTTGTTCGAGGGCAGTTGGGCTCCCAGACAAAAGAGCATTCTGTACTAAGCTTAATTACTCATTTTAATTATGCATTTTAATTAGCAAGGGACTAACACAGAGCTTTTCTCCCACTTTCTCAATAAACCCACTTTGTAACATTACAGAACAAAGTTGTAACTGGAAACTCCAACTGTCTAGGGATGAGAAAAACAAAGTTCAAGGGGTTTTCCTCCTCATTAAATCACATTCAGTGAGCAGGTTACATCCACCTCTGATTATTTTCAGGAGCTTTCTACTTTTTTTTTATTATGTTCATGAATAACATCAAGAAAATGCCCTGCCCTACTGCATCTTCCAGTGGTGTTTGCTCTCATTTCTTCCCTTCTAACAGTGGAAATTATACAAATGCATCTGTCCTTCACAAAGCTTTGATGAAATGTTACAAGACTGGAAATCTCTTCTCCTATATTTATGTAATACTTCTCTGCTGCTCCTGGCTTGGAGTGGGCTCTGGAATCAGAATCATTGCCTGACATTTCCAGGTGCTTGCATGTCAGATTCAAGCTGGAAGTTTCTTTTAAGAAAGTTTCTTTTAAGGCTGGAGGTGTTTTGTCTGGCTTTGCTTAGCTGAAGGCAATACTAATTTTCTTTTCATTTATTGGTAGGAAGATTTTTTTTTCTTTTCATTTGGACACTGTGACTTCCCTCAGTATTTAAAACACATTGCATAAACTCCTTTCCTTTACAGTTCTTGTGATGACAACCATCTCTCTCCACCATCTCTCCCTCCATCAATAGAAAGGCCACATAGTGCCTGTGACTGAATGTGTATGATCAGCTGTGCTTGTCATACACATTATAATTTCATGTCCTTCATGATTTCAGTTTTCCCAACCTTCTTCTTCCTCGAAACCTATTGATGCATGTTATCCATATAGTGGGATAATGACACAATTTAGCTACATTTTAATATAGAGGATATTTATCTCTGCTAAATGTTGTCCATCAGTAGCATTGGAATCCTCAATTAAATGAAAAATCTTGTTCCTGAAAGTGAGCAGCCTGTGCTATGTGCACCTGGAGACAAAAAGTCCCTGTGATGCCAGCATTTCATGTTTTGTATTGATTCTGGTAATGTTTAAGTGCAAATAGGGCTTTATATTTTACCAGATAAAATATCACAGCTCACTTGAGATAATTGTAGATGGGAAAAATTAAAGTCACGACTGAGAATCAAAGTTCTTTCCCAGAAATAGAGAGCTGGACAGTGAATATTCTTAATTAAATATAATGGGAAAACAAAAAGGCAGATGAAAGGCTGAGCTTCTCAAACAACTTCTTTACATTTCAGTTGCCATCACTGACCTAGTCACTGTTTGTGCTGGCTTGGAAGCTAATGTCAAATTAGTAACTCCAGAACAGATGTTGGTGTATGTTACTCTGGGCAGGAATTACAACATTATCCAATGATCAGTATTAAAATAGAGTTAGTGTGGCTTTATATGTGTTTTCCTTCTAAGCAATCAGAAAATAAAAAATCAGTGAAGCTCAGTAGTAATCCAAGTACTGTGAGTGTGCATCCTCAAATCAGTTTTGCAAACTGGGACAGAGCTGTAATTGACCTTGCTGAAGCAGCCCTTATTTTCCACAGTTCATGATCA
Organism: Turnix velox; assembly: GCA_013400935.1. Lineage (NCBI taxonomy): Eukaryota > Metazoa > Chordata > Aves > Charadriiformes > Turnicidae > Turnix > Turnix velox. Next base: position 204,756 of record VZTY01017186.1, on the reverse strand, counting down.
AAGTAGTTACATTACACTACATTAAGTCTTCAAATTCGTGACACCTGAATAAATGGCAGGAAAACCAGCCTGGAATGCACATTCTACTATCTGCAGCCACCCTGCAGCACGGCCTGAATAAAGTCCTTCCCCTCTTCACTGAAATGAACTCTAAGGATTAAAAACCGCTTCTGTACTGAGAGGTGCATCACATGGATATAGGCTTTTTTGGAGACTTGGGCTGTGCCTCAGCATGGCTTGAAATAGTTGTAACTTTGCCCAAGTTTAGGGACTATTTCCATGTCTGTTTTTCACTTAAAACATTCCCTGGCTGCTCCAAAGCACAGTAAGCTGTAGGTGATCAGTCTCCATACAAAAGAAGAAGGGTAGGTTTGAACTGGCCAAGACAAGCTTTTAACAAACAGAGTGGTATACAAAAATAAAAGGAAAAGATCCCCATGGATAGTTTCTAGACTTGCTTTAGATTTGGTAGCCTGTCTTTCCTGCTCTCGTTCAATTATTTTCAACTCAAAATGTTTGGCTTCTTCAGCTGAGGGTGTCGCTTTTCTGCAGTTAAAAAATAAAAACAAAATAAATAATAATATTAAATGTATCCAAGTGATTTAAGCTAACAGTGAGCCACATGCTAAGGACCAAATCTGGAATTGCAGTGCTTCTTTGGCACACACCCGTACCACCAGGATCTGCAGCCACATAAGCATACACCAGATCTTCAGAGGGGAAGGTGGAGGCAGTCACCAAAGAGTCTCTAGAACAGTTCTTAGAGAGTTACCCAACATCAGGTCAGGGTGGGGACCGCTTGTTAACCTCAATACTGCAAGCCCTCCACCCACTTCTCCTTTGCCCAGTCCTGCCACAGGGATGTGACAGCCCAGAAGTACATAAGACAAACTCAGGATCATGGTAATCAAGGATAGGTTGGGCTGTTTTTAAAATTGAGCATCTTGCCTCTCAGTTATCAGAGAGGTAAGGGATACATACTGTTTCCGAACAGGCCTAAGACTTGGGTCCTACTTGAAGACATAGAGATGTTAGCATCATTGATGTATCCAAACATGTTATTTCAGTAGATGTTTTATGGTATCCATTGTCATTACAGATGTTACAAGCTTACATTATTATATTTTTTATGTGCTCATGCCTTTCAAAACCCCTGATCACTTCTTCTAAAATGTTTTTTTTTTCTCATTTACAGAATGGGGGAAGGTTTCAATAAAGCCTATTTACCTGTTGTTTAGGTTAGAAGGCATGAAAATACACTGTTGTCTGTTGTTAAAACTGTAATCGTATTCATTTGAGCAAACCATCCACAACAAGAAACCCACCTACCTCAGGATAGACCTAGAGGTCTATTCTTTATGCTTGGTTTATAGTTACAGCTTTTAAACTATTCAAGTAGGGTTCTTTTACTTAATGGAGAGCATCCATCTCCTAGCGAGTGTGTGTGCCACTGCCCTCTGCCAAAGAGAGGCAGGAAAGCAATTGGTTGAAAGGTCGCAGACAGAGGGTGGTGGTCAATGGCTCTATATCCAGGTGGAGGCCAGTAACGAGCGGTGTCCCCCAAGGGTCTGTCTTGGGACCAGTGCTCTTTGACATCTTTATTAATGACATCAGTGAGGGAATTGAGTGCACCCTCAGCAAGTTTGCTGATGACACCAAGCTGAGTGGTGCGGTTGATACGGTGGAAGGAAGGGATGCCATTCAGAGGGACCTCGACAGGCTGGAAAGCTGGGCTCAGGTGAAACTAATGAGGTTCAACACAGCAAAGTGCAAGGTTATGCACTTGGGCCGGAAGAACCCCAGGCACTTGTAAAGGCTGGGAAGAGTGGTCCTTGAGAGCAGCTCAGCAGAGAAGGACCTGGGGGTCCTGATGGACGAGAGACCTAACATGAGCCAGCAGTGCGCTCTTGCAGCTCAGAAAGCAAATGGGATCCTGGGCTCC
>VZTY01017186.1:170718-202775 GCA_013400935.1 Turnix velox | reverse complement strand
CCACGAAGATGATCAGGGGGCTGGAGCACCTCCCCTATGAGGACAGGCTGAGGGAGTTGGGCTTGTTCAGCCTGGAGAAGAGAAGGCTGCGGGGTGACCTCATTGCAGCCTTTCAATACCTGAAGGGAACCTACACCCAGGAAGGGAGTAAACTCTTTGAAAGGGCTGACAATAGCAGGACTAGGGGAAATGGATCCAAGTTGAAGGAGGGAAGATTTAGGTTGGATGTTAGGGACAAGTTCTTTACTAGGAGAGTGGTTAGGTCCTGGAACAGGCTGCCGAGGGAGGTTGTGGATGCCCCGTCCTTGGAGGTGTTCAAGGCCAGGTTGGACGGGGCCCTGGGCAACATGATCTAGTAAATGTTTTTGTTTGGTGGCCCTGCTAGGCAGGGGGGTTGTAACTACATGATCCTTGGGGTCCCTTCCAACCCGGGTCATTCTGTGATTCTGTGATTGGTTAATATCAGATCTTCACATTTTGGATGTGAAGCAGCACCTAACAGAATGACACCCTTAAGGCTGAGAGAGTTTTGCCTAAAATCCAAGGTTTTGGGACTAAAATAAAAAAACTTAACAGGATGAATACATCAGGATAAATACAGGAATAAACGGAACATGGTCAGTAATAGGTGTATTTATCCACGCTGGGCATTAGTGTTAGGAAACCATAAAATTCAGCTAAAAATCTTTGCAAAGGTTTTGCATCACAGTCAGCCACACTGCCACAGCTTGCCCTCAGGAGGACAGCTCTGTTTACAACAAAGAGACACAGTACTCCTTATGGATTTATTGAGGCTATTAAGATAACTCATACCCATATCTCAGCCACCTTTTCACACTGTCTTATTTTTTTCTGTTAAAGTCAGGATTCGTGTGTTTCTGTCCCTCAGTTTAATGCTGGTGCAATTAAATCTGAACAATAATTTACTTCTTTTTACAAAATTTGCTGCCATTGAGATCGGTGTGAATTTTGCAAGTTTTAACAGTCCTGGATTTTGCAAGTTTTAACAGTATTGGATTACTTTCTTTGCCACATTTCACAAATACTTAACTTCTTGCTCTCAAAATGAGGCCTGCTCAGCTGTGCATCATTTTCTAAGTTTCAGCCTCATGGGTTTGAACATATAAATTTGACAAAACATTGGAAAAAGTTTTTCAGCCCTGATCTCTGCTGAAGGTGGTGAATAGGGAGGAAGTTACTGCCTTGATTTTTTTCCAACTCTGACTTCTTTAAGCTTATCTATTTGAGATTGTTTAAACAATGCACAGACCATCTCACCTGGATTACCCTACCAAAAAAAAAATCCAGTACTCTTAAGGTTATAAGTCACTTAGAGCTAAGGGATAACTTCAAGATCTAATTTAACTGGTACATGAAGGAGGTAGGCTAAGCCCCAAACCTTCTTCTCTGGTTCTAAAAAAAAATCATATATATCTATATATATGTGTACATATTGCTTGTACAGGCTGGCAGGCAAAGATTTCGTTATCAAGTATGTGCCATTTATAAGCAGAACGTAGTTTCCATTCTAGGCACCAGCCACAGGAGCTCTGCTGGGATGCTGATGTCAAGCTGAGAGCTTTTCATTCACCATAATAAAGGTCCTTTAGGCTAAACTACTGGTAGGCAATCAGTGACACTTCTGAAACTCCTTTGGTGGGCTGACACAAATGCAAAGATTAGTACTTAGAAATGCTGTTGATGTATGCAACAGTGATGATTCTTGATTTGTCTTCTTCCTGTGTATTTACATGAGTGAGTGTATGCATGTGGGTATGTACACAAATAGACATATGTTTATGGAGTGTGAGGATTTATGTGGTGTAAACACCTGAATTTCACACTTGTTTTTGTTTGCATTTAATATTAAACTGGGAGTTTGAGAACATGAGAAAGTAATGAAAGCTTATTTTAAGGAACCTGTTCCTGTGGATGTCTGGCTCAGTCAGAAGAACTAACTCTATCGAAGAGAAATTATAAAAATGGAAAATAATGCTCATTCTTAAATACAATTCCTCTTTGTTTAGCTTTTATTTACTTCAATTTGAAGTAATACATTGTAATCTTTCCATATTTTAAAGGCATTGTCTCTAAACTGTGGCATCCAAGTAGGTGGCTTTGTCACTGATTCCTCTTCCCTGGTCAGTTACATTGGGTAGAGGTGTTTTCAGGATGTCTGAGAAAATTGCTGGCTAATTTAGCTAGGGTTATCATTACATGTCAAAGATGATGTCTGTATAGAACATAGACTTACTAACTTCCTTGGAAGGCAAACTTTGCTTTATTTCATGTATTTTGAATTAATGAAATAGGGAAGGAGTCAGTTCTTAATTAAAATACTTGTCCTTTCCAAAAAAACTTTTTAAAGGACTTCTGCGCAATAGGCAAACACTCAATAAGGAAGCAAAATAAGGAATGCAGTCATGGTTCTAAAAACATTTCGCATTATTCAAACTGATGCCTATTGTAGGCACTGACAGTAATCCTGCTTAATCCTCTCCACACATATTATCTTTGTACACCTGCTTTCATTGTCTCATTTATGAGTTTTTTATACTTAGAATCACAGTCTACAAGAGGGTAAAGCAACAGAACAAAGTACACATGCACACACAGTCTGTTTTGCTACCATTTTGCATTGTAGACATAAAGCATATTTGCAGATTTTGGTGCTTGTAGTTAACACCTTCCATTAAGATATTTTTTACTACTTTCTCCCACACACTGGTGCATGTCTGTGTTTGTCTTTCTTGGCAGATTAACAGAAGCACGTCGAACAGCTGTAAAAGTCATCAGGAGAATGCAGTATTTTGTAGCCAGAAGAAAATTTCAGGTAAGCAGCAGCATTAAACATGAGAATACAATAAGTAGGCTTAAGTACATGCCATTGAAGGTGCTCTGAGAGTAAGCTTGTCTTTGTGCATGCAGTTGGAATAAGTCAGCAGTACTGTTTACCCTATGTGGTTTTTTTCACAGCATGAGTAAAACTGTCCATGGGCAGAGTATGATAAAAAAGCCTTCTGAATCTTTGGAGTCAGCATGGTTATTTTTCACTTTTCTATTTTACTGCATTTGTGTTGTTGTGGGTCTGTTTGATTTACTCACCTAATATATGGACTACTTCCTCATCAACTAGAAGACCTGAACAAAAGGCTGTTGAAGTGTCTGCTAAAACAATGTTGCAGTCTATACTGTAAATCTGACAACTGTAGCGAATATTCACTGGTGAAAAATATGATGTGAAAATTCACTTTCACATTTGTGGCCCACATTTCCATATTTGGGTCACAGAACTGGACATCATATTTGCCTTTTTTTACAAAATTGTGGAGAAGATGCCTATGGAAATTTGCTGCCTTTGTAAAGTCTGAAGTTAAATTTCTCTATCAGTTTGCAAAGTACTCAAAGTAAATGTGCTGCATTGGGAAAAATGTCCTATTTTGACTTTGTACTAAGGCCTACTAGGATAAAACTTGTTTGGAATGTGATTCTGTTATCATCCTCATCACCCATGTACTGGCAATACTATGGAAACTAATAATGAACTTCTGTCCTGATTTTCAAAGCCCCTGCTATTTCCAGCAGAAGGCTGGTGCTTTTTTGTCCAAGAGAGTCCACTGCAAGTTAGTCAAGTTTCATAATGCCTTTGAAGAAGTTTGAAAAAGATAAAATAAGGATCTAAATTTCAGGTAAGTTTGATTAGAGCTGAGCACTTAATTGCAAGTGATAGAAATCTGAGATAAGCTCACAGCACTGAGAATGCTCTGAGTCAGAGCAGACAGAGGAGCATATAAATTTCCCAAACTCATGGTAGAGGCGTGGGAACTGGATGTTCTTTAAGGTCCCTTCCAACCCAAACCATTCTATAATTCTCTGATTCTAAGTTTATCTTCAGATGACCTTGCCTTATAAAAGAGGAATAGAAGAAGTCAGTCTGTTAAACTCGTCAAACAACAGGGGATTATTATATTGTGAATACACTGCAGAGATAAATACTATGGAAAATTTTTGGAAAGGGGATTAAGGCATCCATTCCTGCAAAACAGAAATAGTTTATAAATTAGTTAGCATAAAAATTAGGATATTTCAAACCACAAGACACCTATGTTCTGGAGCTGTCAGCAAATAGTCATGTCAAATGATAAAAAGTGAACTTGATTAGTATAAGGAGAAGATTCTATGAGTTGCTGTGAGTGAAAAGGAAGAAGGAGATATCTTCCTTTTTCTTTTTTTCCTTTCTTGAGGCTGTGAAATATAGCTTATGGGACTAATTATATTTTGAAAGTTCAAAGATGTACAGTGTCATTTTGAGTTTTGTATTAGGAGCAGTAAATGCACTGGGTGGAGAATGATGAGCTGAAGTGGCTAGGATTTGGGATTATGGACAGAATGGACAGAAGGTTAAAGAAGTTCTTCAAGTTCTACGTTTACGCAACCTCCCTGAAAGCCCGTTGCCTCCCTCCTTAAGATGCATTGTACTAACATTTCCTAATAAAAACATAACAAAACCTGTGCCAAAGTTTGTCAGGTTGTAAGATGCTGAGTTCTAAAGCTTTATGGAAGGAGAGAAAATTGGTGAAAGCTGGAAGGATATTTTTGCTGTACTTTAGAGAAGATTCAGCTGGTGATTTGGTAAAAGGGATAGAGCGAGGACTTCTTTTGAGGGAAAAACAAAGTTTCATTAGGAATGAGTTGAATTAATTATGCACATAGGAGTCTGTGGAGGAGAGGGGAGGGAAAGAGGGAAAAATCCCCAGTACACCTAGGCTTCATGCCATGCATCATGTTTAAATAGAGAGTGTCCAAAGGAAAGGAGAGACGATTTAGCCAAAATGTTCTCTAAGCACCCCCACTAGTCAATGTAAAGAGTGATACTGGCACTGTTTCTCTGGGTGAAGACAATAGGCTGCTTTACTGGCCAGAAATAGTGATGTGTCAGCGTCTACAAAAAGTGAAGCCGAGGAAGGAGATAAACTGAAAGCTTAAACCTCCCTCCCCCGCAAAGTGTCTCTTCTCCCAAATACACACAAACATACTTGCACATTACCAAAGCTTCTGAAAGTAATGATGTGGGGAAGTGCTGATGGTGGAGAGCAAGAAAGGAATTTTATCATGAAAACCTTTTGCTTCTTCATTCATTTCCCAGGACTTGTTTCTATACCAGTTCCATGCTTTCATGTGAAATTTCTAGGAGCCTGTGGCTGCCTTCCAAGCCTGACTCCAGCACATACTGTAGGTGTTCAATGCGTGGATGCAGTGGAGCATGCTAATGGCTCTGGCTGAATTTGTGGCAGAGTGAAAACAGACAACAAGTTGACTAATGAGCTGTTTTCAGTAATTTCCAATTACTAGAATTGCAGTTTACTTTTATTTTTTTTCTTTTTTTCTTGAGTTGGAGCCAAAAAGGAGACATCTTGCCCCACATTTCCTGTATGGGTTGATACGGTTCTGAAATGCTGATAATTTCAAATGGACATAATTTGTGCTGAATCAGCCACACTTTCACTTGATAAAATTTTAGCATGGTGCACTTTTAATTATCATATAACTTATGATTATAACTCTCCACACTTGTTTCAAAATTCTGACTTGATAATCACAGCAAGAAACCAGAACTTGGCAGATGCACCTGTATTCTCATTAGAACAGCAATAAAGCTGGGCAGATGGAATTTTTTAGCTCTCTTACTTTTTTTAATCTGTTTATTAATTTCAATGAAATATTTTTTCTGACCTCATTATCATTGAAGAGAAAGAAGCACGAATAAAATCTGTGTGCAGCAGTTTTCAGACTTCTGCGATGCATCTGTCATCCCATTTACTTAAGCAATAATATTTCTGTCACCAGAGATCTTTAGTCTTTAGAAGTAGTTGATTCTGGGTCCAAGTGTTATGAATTGGGCCTGTCTCTGTCATTCAGTCCTCTGACATAATGATTAACATATTGTTTTGGAATGAATGGAGAGATACCGCGCGTGATAGTCTTAGAAAAACCATGTATCTTGGTTTTGTGTTATTCAAATACACTGTGGAAGTCTAATATTTTGCTCAGTATGAAGTTACATGAAGACATGACACCAGCTGATGGTAAAATGAATCATTGGCTCCATCTCCATAATAAATACAAGCTCCTACAGTGCCTACAGAATTTTATTCATCACAGCAACTATTGCAAAAAGCAAGTAAATAACCTGTGGAGGATAACAAGTAGCATGAAGGTCTATATGAAGTAAAACTGAAGGGTAAACTAAACTTAGCTTTCAGTCTCATGTCTGACTTCTTTCACAGCAAGCTTGGAAACCGTATGACGTACGTGATGTGATTGAACAGTACTCACAAGGACACCTCAATATGATGGTTCGGATAAAAGAACTTCAAAGAAGGTAGGCCCTGCCTACCTCATGAAATATTTGGTTTCTCTGGTGCCAGCTGGCCTTAGGAGAGATGTATACTTAATGAACAGTAATTGTCCAAAATTGCAAGCACAACAGGGAGCACAATATCTAGAGGATTTAGCTTGGAGTAATTTTTAACCCTTTCTATTACCAAGTTTACAATTATCCTTTATCCTTCTCCTCTTTTTCTCCAAGTAAAATTATGGTGCATGCTGTGAAGTTTATAGTATGAAGTGAGTTTTTCTGCCTCCTTCTTAGAAAAGGAAAGCTTTTCAAATAAGTCTGCCTTTTTAGCCCCTCTCTGTGGTTCTCCACAGTTGAGAGAAATATGGTTGACTTGTGATCCCCTCTCTATCTGGAAATTTTCCCATCCCACATTCCTTCTTGCACATGCTTTCTCTGAGTTTTGAGATTGCAACTGAAATATTTTGCCACAATGCTGTTCTCTTGTGTTTCAGCACAAAGTGCTTTTCTCTACAAATTAACACCACAGACTGGGACACCAGACTGAACTCTTCTGTCCCCTAAACAAAATAAAAAAAAATCTTATTGAATAGAATCTACTGTGTCAACATCTATAGATATTAAATCTCTCTGCATAAGATTGAAGGAATAGTTTCAAATGTTATTAAGAAGCTATTCTGTTTGTATGCTCTTTCTTATTAGATTACATATGACATACAAGAGCTGTATTTTGATTACAACATGAAAACCGAAGAAATAAAATACTAGTACTCACAAAAATAACAATAATAATATGGTTTGATTTTGGCAAGAAAACTCTGAAGAATTAAACTGCAGACATGTATGTGCACAAGATCGTGCTGGTCTCATCTTTTTACTTGGTTTTAGGTTTACAACTACTGTAACTTCTCATGTAAATTGTGCTCCTATACTTTTCCTAGCAACAAAATTTAAGTTGCTTGGTTAATTGCACTGTTCTTTATTCTCTATTTGCTTTTCAGATTGGATCATTCTTTGGGAAAGCCAGGTCTTTTCCTCCCAGGTAGTGATTATGTTTTGTGTAGAATGATTAGCTTCATACTTTATGAAAATATGTGTGGCTACAGTAATAGGGATTTGTATTCCAGCCAATTATGCATGAATATATACTTCTGTTAAGCCCTGGAAGGACAGTTTAAAGGTAAATACACTGCACTAAAGTGGTAGTCGAGTAAATGGAAATTAAGAATAAATGTTAGAAGTGCATATTATTGCTCAGTGAGTTGGAAACTTATTGCTGGAAGTGTTTCCATTAAAATATTCTTTCTAAACCTTTTGTGCTAGAAGTTAGACGCATGTTATTTCTACTTAAAAATATTTTTTCCTTTATGAACAACCTATGAATTTCAGTTTTGGAATGTGTAAATGAAGATCAAGAATATAATTTCAGAAGAACTGGGGTAGGCCTGAAAGCTAGAGTGATAAGACTAATATGAAATTCAGACATAAAATACAAGATCAGGCACAGGGAAACCAAAAAAATAAATCTACATTCTAATAGTGGTGAACAGTCTGGCGTGTCTGGGAAAAAAAAGAAAAGGGAGTAATTACCTGTGAAGCAAATGAACTAACAAAGGGTAGTGTCAGACAAAAAACAAATGGTTGTGAACTGGCCATAAATATATTAAAGCAGAAAATAAGTAGCCAGGAGTGAAGTTCCTGTCCATGTACAGGGTGAGGTTCTGGCAAAACCTTTTGGTGGGAATCATGGAGATCAGAAAACTGAGTGCTTGTCTGATAAAGACTAAAATAAATGTTTGAATTTTATCACAAGAGATTGATCTCAAATTTCTAGAGGCTCTGTCACATTCTGTGTCCCAAAAAACTAATAAGTGATTTAGGACTGAAGTCCCAATTCTCGAAGTGACCTTGGAATAAGTGTAATTCAAGGTGTCAAAATTATTTCAGAGACTTGAAAAAGTGCTGTATTATCACTGTTTAAATTGGTTTATATTATCAGAAAGAGGAACCTCTCTGAAAAAAGATTTTTAGCAGCTGATTCCTGCAAAAGACTTGGTAGTACAATCCTCTTTCCTTGTAGCTGAGCTGGTTTTGGACTATGGGAAAACAATCTGTTAGTTTGAATATATACTTATTTATTTCAAAATGTGCAAGATAAACTTAAGGAAAACTATTTGCTTTCCTCCAAGAATGTATCATTTAATTTAAAGTGGAATTTTACCAGATCAGAATTGTAATTTGTACTCAAAAAAATGGTGTTAGAGACACATTTTATGAAACAGCTTCTTGTTTCAAACCTGAGGAATTATCAGAACAGTTTGTTGCAAAGGATGTGATTATTAAATAATGCTCTGAGCAGTTTGTAAAGCTGAAGCTGCTCAAAGAGATTTAGTTTTACCAAATCTTGGGTTGAAAGTGTTGTAACACACTTTAGATGGGACCTTATATGTGTCTGTGGTTTTTAACAAGTGTTTGAACTGTTCAGGTGTTGGAAAGAGTCTAAAAGTACTGAGAAAGAGCTATGAAGTTATGCAGCTGACTGATTTAGTCCTGGGCAACTCCTTTCCAGTTTACACTAAAACACTGGACAAAGAAGTAATGTGAATGATCTATCTGTACTCCTGAGGTTACCAAGCAGCTTGCTTTATTAGCTACAACTTCAAGATATGTAAAAGCTTCTAGTTAGTCTGCATAAACAGCCCTAGGTGATTACTGAAAGGGGGAAAAAATTAGCTCATAACCTGTCACACATTTTTCATCATTTAAAAAAAAAAAACAACAACAAACTTCTTGCTTTGACTTAATATATGGAAAAAACTCCAATGGCTTCTAGAAGTAAAATGAGTTGTCTTAGGCTCATTTTCAGAATTTGTGATGAATAGTCTTACTGAGGAGAGCATCACAGCACTTCAGAGATAAGCCATAACCTGTGATCTGGAGGAGATTATGGTATCCGTGTAACTAGCTTACCTATTAGTCTTTTTTTGCAACATTGCTGCTGATTAGCTACCTTGAGATAGCTCTCAGATGCAAGGGAATTGTGGCCCTGCTTAGAGTGATGCCTGGCTCCATAGCATGGCAACTCCACAAAGACTCAAGCTTTTGCAAACACACAGGACTCTGCCCTCAAATGAACTGAGTAAACACTGACTTGGAGCAAAAGAGTGCTTTTTTTAGGGATGCAAAATGTGGTTGTGGTTTTGCAAAACCAAAACCAATTTATTTTATTTATTATCTAGTAGTTATTTTATCTAAACCTTCCACAAATACAAAAATAAGATAAATGGTCTGAAGAAGTAAAAGTAGGCTTAGTTTGTGATTAGTCACAATGGTTATAAAATAGGTCTGCTCTGGGTGGAAGCTCTGTCTTCCTCTGGAAAATAGACTTCTTCCTGAGTTTTTCTCAGAATGAATGGCTTATTCTACAATGAAAATGTATTTTTATTACATTATATTTTTCTAGTTCAAAGACATTGGTAAAAAACTCCTTTGTAAACAATACAGGTGCTCCCTCCAGATTGAGCTGGTTTTGTACTGATGGCAAGCAAAAGAGAAATGACAATGCAAAGAAAATTAAACCACCAGAGAGCAAAATAGGAGAAGAAATTTCCTTTCCAGCTTCCTTTTTTTTCCTGCTTTATTATACTCCCATTAAAAAAAAAATCTTGAGATTTGATTCCAAGCTCATTGAAATGAATGGGAGTCTTTCCATTGACCTCAGTGGGTTTTGGATCAGGCTGTTACTGAAAAACCCTGTTGTCAACTTTGATAATACTATATGAAGTAATTTCAGTGTGTCAATAGTGTTATTACCTTTCAAATGTGAATGATGTCATAAAAGATACAGAATCTGAATTCCCTGGAAGCAATTATTGTTATTTTTCAAGTCAGTTTCTGAAAGATAAAAGGCACCAAAAGTTGTGTTCAAACAAGATAAGGATACAAGAAAAGAATAAAAGCCGTGCTGGGTCAGACCAGTCCTGACTCCAATGGAGCCAAAAGCAAGGTGCTTTGGGAAATGTATTAAAAAAGGGCATGCAGCATAAGCTTCTAACCTTCCTGTAAGCTTTCAGCCATTAGCAGATCAGAGACTTCCTGACCTGATTTTTATGCATTTAGTAGTTCTAACTGCTATGTCCTCAACCCGTTGGCATAGTTTCCCCTGTAAACTTGTAACATCTGCAATATTTTGTGACAAGAATTTTCATGATTTAACATTCACATACACATTGTGAGGAACTCTGCTTTTTGACTTCTTTTTGTCTGGAAACCTACTAGCTTTCTTAGAAGCTCCTAGTTTCAGGAGTGGATTTATTAGCAGCAAGATCATGAATAATTTGTCCAAAGATGTGAATCCTACTTTTTATGGGGATTTCCAGAAGACTGTGTTTTACTTTTACATAAAGCCCTTCTTGGTGTTCCAGGTAATGCACTTTTCTAAGTAACAAAGGTTCCTGTAATAGAAAAGTAACCCCTTAATAATTGAAAGTGTTGATATAGAGGCAAAGCCCAAATTAATAAAATGTATTGAATTAACAAAGCAGACACTAATGTAATGATACAAATAAGAAGGGTGTAATACTTGACCTTGACTATACACAGTATAGTTAATTGCTTTTGAATGCAATTTTTGAGACTTGCTACAGCTTTTCAGAGGCAAAGGTGAAGAATAATGCCAACGTAAAACAAAAGATACAGTGTTTGGGATCAGAAAGGTATACACAAGGCTGATGTGCATCTGAACCTCTTGGGTCTGCATAACACAGGTGGGAATCCTGTGTTCTTGTAAAATTTTGACAGTTCTATTATTTGCTTTCTTTCACATTAAATGCCACCTCAGCTTTCAGGTGCTATTTCCTTCCCAGCTGTTAAGAAGAAATTGGGTCCCAATATCTTTTAAGATACAATAAATGCACTTAGTTTAATTTTTGCCTTTTAAAGTCAATTAATACTTGAAATGAAAGATACCCATATTCGTGCAGCAACTGATTTATTCTCCTGCTTCTGCAGATGAAAGCTATGGGCTGTGATCAAAAATAAAACCAGTTAGGACATTTTATTTAACTGTCAAGTGTTCATAACATTGTGTCTAAAATCTACAAGTTAAAGAAAGTTGTGACATCTCCTGCACTATCTCGCTTCCTGTAGTCCCAGTACTGAACTTGATATAATTAGCCAAAGTTTTGAGATGTATTTATCGATCTGTAAGTATCACAGTGCTCGAATTTCTCACTTTCTGCCTAAGAGAAATACATGGCTTTCATATAAATTTAAAAATTTTTGAGATAGCTTAGTACTAGCCGGATACACCATAAAAGTTAAAATGGAGGAAGGATATCATTTCCAGCTTTTATAATTTTCAGACCATCTGGCTGCAATTCTTCCACTGTCCTAATGGTCTCCATAAGTATTTTCATTAACCAAAAAAAAAAATTCTGATGAGATGGAGAACTCCAATTAAAAGGTTGAGATTGTGCTGCTGTCCTTGATTTGATTGCTCCTTTCCTCTTACTCATTTCAGATTATAATGGCCATTTAAAAAAAAAAAGAAAAGAAACTTGAATGGAGACTCAAGTGTCATTTATATCATGTGCTTTGAGCTGGGGAAACAACTGGAGATGGACTTTCTTGTTTATCCAACTGGTGTAGGGAACCAAAAAACCACATTTATTTTTTACAAGAGGCATCGCTGTTTGTTCTCCAGAAAAAATAGATGTGCTGACTTTGTGAAAATACTAGAAAACAAACAGGATCATGTTGTTTTGAAAGTTGCATAGTGTGTATAATATGGAAGGCAACCTCTTTGAGGGAAGAAATCTACATGTTGATAAACATGAGAAATGGACTAGATGACCCATGAACCATTCTCCTGAAGTATCATGTCTGTTGCTTGCATACTAGTATTTTATCTGATTCAAGTCAAATTATATAAACTAATGGGTTTGTATCCTACTAGCCATGGGATACAAGCTTGTTTCAATATTTATGTTTTTCTTCTGAGCTTAAATTTATCCAAATGTATTTTCATATAGTTATAAATCATTGTGCCTCCTTTCATGATGATGGTTCACATTTCCTTTGCATCTTTGCCTTTCACATATATATATACACAGTTACTAGATTGCTTAGTTGTTTCATGTTTCTCATTGCAGACCAATGTAAAGAAAAGAAAAAACACGAGAAAGAAAGTTACTTCTTTTTACAAGGCAAAGACTGTAAAAATGAAGGCTGCAAAAATTAGGATTCCTAATTAGCCATGCAAACTTTTCAACTATGTAAAAGCAAGTAATCTAATGTGAGAAGTCTAAACTAATATATCTTGAAAAGACTCAAGAGAGAAAGAACAAACATGAGATAGAAATCAAATGTACTAGAGAAATGTTATCTGTTACCACAATGTACTCATTGAATATACACCCTGTTTACCTTTAAAAATGATCTTTATTGGAGCAAAATGCTTGTAAGTTAAATCTGAATGCTGATTTAAATGGAGGCTAGTAAGAAATGGGAAAGACCACAGCCTTTTGTGACTTACACAGGGGTGGACATGACACAACTATGCATACGTATATCATTCTTTTCAGTTCATCTGATAGGAGTGCCACATGCCACAGAGTAGCTTCTTACTGCTTATCTGTTTCCCTTTTTCTCGTTTTTCTGTTCCACACCACATTGGAGAATAACTGAAGTAGGAAATATTACTAATGAATCTGAGCAAATCAAACCCAACCCTTATCACAGGTTTGGAGGTTTTTTTTTGTTTTAGACTTAGACAAAAACACTGCCTACCCACTGCTGTTCTAATCATGTTAAAGTCATGGTTTTTTTCTGGTGTGTACTTTGAAAGATAAGTGTCTACAGATTTACTGAATAGAAAGTAGACTATAAAGTCAGTGAATTATTTAATTTTAGGCATAGATGAATACATAGTAAAACATGAGCTTCAGCTACTTCTATTTAAAGAGGTTTCAGTGGTTGTGAACTAATGAATGATAAGCAGCACGCATGAATCAATGAAACTGTGCCATTCACAGTGTCCTTTTGAACAATATTTGAATTTTCTCTCCAAACTCTATTTATTCCTCCAAGTTTTCTGATTTAATGTTTTTCCTTTCTAATGTCTGCTTGGAGCTGTCAAGGGTCCATGACCTTACTAGTATGCTAAGTGGTCTGTAGAGGAAAAGGAAAACAAAAAGCTTACCCTTGGCAGCACTGCTTTTCACTTAAGTTTTCCTCTAAGGTTGTGGTGCATACAGTACAAATTCTTTTTGGATGAAATTTTGTGCAAATGCATCACTAAACACCAACACTGGCAAACAAATGCATTGATAATGGTGATGGTAAAGCATGTACCACTCAATGATAAATCCAAGAGTTCCCTGAAGACTAAGAACTAGTACATGCAGTTACAGTGGACACTGATGCACTATGAATTCACATCTCAGTTTGCCTTCCAGTAAGCCCTTCACAGTATGCTCAGCCCCTGAGCAAAATGGACTTAAATACTTTCAAAAAACTAAGCTCAGACATTCATAAAACCAGAATAATTTATGGAACAAACAAGGAGTATTCACTCCAGCCTGGAAAAATAGTTTACTAGAGAATGATGTGTCCAACTTCCATCGGCATAGATTTCTAAGTTACCTTAGTGCTGGTGATTGTTTGCTTTTCTCTTGTGGATGTTTTCTCCCAGCTCAGAATATATCTTTTTGTGCTTCATTTCTCATGAAATAACAACCCCAAACTATAGCATTCCTTTGCAGTTAGCCATGTAAACACAAAGAATGGACTCCACTTTACACAGCTTTCAATCTTGGCTCACAACTCCACTATTTGCAGTGTGCAAGTATAATTAATTGCCGAACGGGGCTTAAATAACCAGATGTCATCAAGGCTAAGAGAGGAAATATGGATGGAGATGCAAAGGTTTATCTCAATGTCACTCATCTGCAGAGAGGAGATAGATCTCTGCTACTCTAGCCTTTGAAACCCTGGTCTCCTGCATCTGCACCAGTTGAAAATTATTATGATTTTTGATGTATAGAAAGTATACACAATTAATGTCAATGATATTAAAAACAAGGGGTATACCTAGGGAGCATGCGTATTCCATCTAACTACATGCAGTTAATGGAGACAATTAAGGAATCATGTTACCTCTGCCACTATCATGTCCACAGATAAATTCCACCAAGGTACTGAGTTGCCTTTTAGGCTAACTTAATCTTTTCAGTTAGACAAACTAATTCCCTTCCTTCCAGCTACCCTTTTTCACTACTCTATACTATGAAGTAATTCTTTCTTGTTATATTCATGTTATTTATGGAGCTGTAGCATTTTACCAACTTCTTTTTTGTTTTAAATACCACAGATTTAATTCTTAGTCTGAGTTTATTATTCACCTAATGACTGTCCCATTTTTATTCTCTTTTATTTAGAAAAAGGGGTAGACAAAGTATTCTATACCGTAGGAGCCAGACTGATCTGGCTGGAGGATAAGGTAAGTGCATGAAAGCTTTTTTTTCCTGAGTAATGCTATCTGATCTACAGACACGCAAGATATTATCTTGGCATGGTTTACTTTAGAATTACAGGGCACTATAATATAGAATAATATCCTAATTTTTTGTGAAGGCATTGATGAATTACTGTGTACATGTTGTTCAGTATTAACCGTTTACTTGCTGTACAGATTAGGTTTTGATTTTAAAAGAGACTACTTTCATGTTGAAGCCTAATCACACATCGTGTAGATAAGTGCTGTGAACTGACAAGGTGTTTGTCATACTAGAATTAGTGAGTTAAACAGAAAAGCTAGTATCAGGGGCCTTTTTAAAAAGCAACAGTTAACATCTCACTCAATAATATTGAGGTTCATTAATGTTTAAGGCATTTTTTCCCCTGTGCAGTTATCTTCCCATCAATTTTGCCCCTCCCCCACTGTCTTCTCTCCAAGAATATGTTCATCTATGTTATTAAATAGTTTTACTTAGAAGTATGCCTAAAGGCCAAAGCTCAATGAGGCTCTATTGTTTTAGACCTATTCCAAGCATCCTCAAGAGCTTTTCCCACTCAAGTGATAACAAAAGCATAAGTCCACTTTTAACTAGGAATCTACTTCTCTAATGTTTTCTGTTCAGCTCTCTTACCTACCCCAAAACCCTTGTGTCCTTTGAGTGTAGTTCTTTCTGTGGACAGTAGCAGCATAGTAGCTTTGGTATGTGGTATGATGTAACAGCTGAGACAAATGTCCATTTGAATTTAACATATCTATTGTCTATTTGTATCCTTGTTTTACTCAAATTTCTCATGCAAATTATCTTCTCACTTTTTTCTGGAGAAGTGAGGCAAGAAGGAAGGCGGAAGGAAACCTTTCATTATTCTTAAGAGGAATTATGCATCTTGTCAAAAGAAAGCAAAAATTTAAATTGAGCAAATACAGTTCTTCCCTCTATTGACTAATATGTAACAAACGCTTCTCGGAGATTATTAGAAATACGTGACATTTCAATATCAAAGGACAGATTTTCTTTGAATTTTAGATTTCTTGGACAGTGCTGGAGAATTAGCTTCACAGATAAAGACAAATTATCTGAGTTAACTTTCAAAGTGGATTGGTCCCTTGTGGTTCTTTCACTCTTATTCGAAGTGAAAATTACTTTCCTTCAGGTTATTTAATTCACTTCAAAAGAGATATATTGCTCCCTAGCCTCTGTATTTTCTGTAAATACACAACAATTTTTTCAGATTTCTTGAATATAAATATATTGAGAAACCCAGAATACAGATCTGAAAATTTAGCAATAGAATTATCTTGGATAATAGAGTACTTTGTGTGAGAAATATCGCTATTATTGTAAATACTTCCGGAAGCAGTTGTTCATGGTCTCCTGACTGCTCCATATTTATGAAGAATAGGGGTCAAAAAGTTATTAATGTGTCAGGCATTGTTCCAGCTTTAGCACAATATGCTTTGGGATTGATAACTTTTTATTTCAAAGCCTTAACTAAAGTACCGCAGAGACAGTTTGGTGTAAGAGAAGGAATGTTACAGAAGATGCCAGTATGCACAGCAAATACTGCAGTGAATGATGTTTACATCTTAAACCTGTTGTAAAAGCAAATCCTAGCTGATTCAGAAAGGTTATAGTTTTCATCAGTACTGCTTCAGTGTAAATCCTTAGAGATGACGAAGTGACATGGCTTGGCTTTCTTATGTTAAATGCCTATGGTGAGCATGGGGCAACCAGACTGTAGCAGGGATTCACAGCAATGTTTATGGAACAACACTCAAAGCTCAGTAAACTTTAAAAAAAATTTAAAGTAACCAATAGAATAACCATCTTAACGCCATTTATGTATAGTTTAAATGCAGTTGTCACAAGCTCAAACCATTAGTGTGTGCAATAGTAGTAGCTATTTTATTTGAAGAATTAAACAGCAGTGCTGTAACTGACCATATACAGTAGGTGAACTGGTGATTTCTATCTCTCTACTTACTCTTCTGAAGAAAACAAATAGAAGGAAATAAAAGATGTCAAGGTATTTTCATAAAATGACTCCATAAATGATGTTAAGTTGTTGCAGCTTCCTTTTTATTCTCAGATCAACCTACAGATACAAAATAAAATGCCACAGTCTAATGAAACTCAGGGTATTTATTCTCTCAGTGACACTTAGCCTTCTTTAGGTGTACTTTTAGGTGTAGAGCTTCATTCTAATATACTTACCAAGAAAGTAGACACAATAAACTAAAACAATTGTTGTATTGGTTTGCTTGGAGTTTTGGTGGTGTGAGTTTTTTTGGTTGGTTGGTTGGGGTTTTTTAATTAACATATTTTTGGCACATTAGGCTAAAATATCTTTGTTTACATAATGAAAACAAAGTTAGGCTTCCTAGATATCTCTATTTTAATAGGACAATAGAAACAACCGCATCCTGCTGTCAAATCTCTTCCCCTAAACTATTTTCCCATGTCTCATGGGCCCTCCTGCTTTAATAGAAGTAGCTGCTCTGTGCCCAATTGTGAAACAATATCGAAGTCAGGAAGGACAAGCTGGGTTTCAAACTCTGCAGAGAACAAATGAAGCAAAGGCATGTCTGACATCAGGCTTCAGCTGGTGGTGAAAAATTATGTCCCCCTTGGAACTAGAAAACCTTTGGGATCAGCCTCCTCCCCCTGGAGAAATTATTTTAACACTCAGTCACCCAGTATAGTCACGGCAGCCTCCCAACCAAGTGACACATCTCATAAAATGACACATTTTTGGACAGATGCCTGTTTGTGTAGATGTAAACAGTGTGGGTTTGAATATTTCATCTGCTTAAAAACCTTTATTGATAAGCTATTAGTATACTCCTAGCCCAGGCTGATCTTTCCCACCAGTGTTTTCCAGTTCATTTGTTTAAATTGTTTATCTGAAAAGGAATTGGAATGTAATTCACCCATTCTGAACTGTTTGTTGTTCTATATAATTACTTTTTTTCTAAATTTACAGAAAGAGACAAAGAGATAGGTGTATATTTCTGATGGTTAAGATGAACTGATGAACTTCATTCCCTTCAGAAATTTACTACTATTTAAGTTAAAACGTGAGATTTGCCGTCTAGAAGGGCATAGGCCTTCTAGGAGTGGTTGCTTACTGATTGATAAAAGATTTGAGGCAATAATGTTTGAAAGATTTGGAGACAACAGCCTTCTATTCAAGTGGCATGAGCAGTGTTGTCTGCAGTCTCTCTTTTGTGACTATCCCAGCTCTGTATGTAAGTTTAATGTACCAAGGAAGAGGTAAGAACAAGTTTGTGTCCACTGAAACACTGCACTAGTCCAGCATAAAGCAGAGTTGAAATACACTTGTATAACTTCGCTTGTAAGCATTGCAAAACTGGCTGGAAAGGAATAAAACCCATGATGGCAGTTTCCAGACCATATGTAAAACCCTTTCTGGCAAATTAGTGCTGGGTAAGACTTTAGTCCTTTCATTAACACAGCATGTTGTGTCGTGTAAGTTTACCCCTAACACTTTCCTAGCTGTTTTTCCCAGAATGGGGTATAAAAAACTTATTTTGTTGTGGTCAGCATAACAACCTGTTGTGGTTATTTTCATAAAAATGCTGAGATGTTTAGAGAAAGAATGGAGCTTCTTTCCCCACATGTGATGTGTGCCATTTGGCCGACCCTTTCTTGAGTTTGATGGCAGGGTTTAATTTTAAAATGCAGTGTGTAGCCATTGACAGATTCTTTTGAAATGTACTGAGAGAGAGATTGGTTCCAAGATGATGGGCTAGAGCTGGAGCTAGTTTCTTTTCAAAATTGTTAACTAATGCTTCTTTATGATGAAATGAGTATTCTTTCTTCTCTTTTCAAAATTAGAAACAAAAATCGTGGTGTGCTATGTCAAACTGCACAGCAACCTATAAATAAAAACAGGAGAGAAAAGAATCTACAAATGAAAAAGTTAGAAGGGACAGCTGTATTTTCTTAGAAATAAAAATCTATTAGGTATTTTTATAATTATATGGCAGTCTTCTTTATGTGGTATTTAGAGTTATGATTTACATCCATATTACCATAACTATTTCCATACTTATAGGCAACACGTGATAAAGTTGGAAGCCAAAAGCAGCCATTTGGTAGCATTTAAAAAATGCAGAAACACTTAGAGAAAACAGGGTAGTAAAGCAAAAGCTTTCTGAGCTTTATCCATATGAGAAATGTGAGCCTGAACAAAAATGTCATCCAATATAAACAAATATAGAGGTTGGATTGGTGTGGTAAACTCTCTCTTTACCGATTTAAACACTCATTTAAGAAGTTAAAAAGTTTTCCCTACCATCTTGTTCCTTCTTGATAACTATAGAGAGATGGATGTTGGTGAATCTGACTCCCGCTGTGATTACATCAGGAGTCATTTAATAGGAAACTATTTATCATGACAGTGCCTGCAAGCACTACCACAGTGAAGGTCCTGTTAGAATTTCCATTATAAACCCCTAATTTGTGGGTGAGTTGATGAGCATAACTGAACAGCATTAAAAAAAAAAGAAAAGGAAAAGCTGAAAATGATGCACAATGAGTCAGCTGCAAAATGAGCATGCTACATTTTTGAGGTTTCAAGAATATGGCTAAAATAAACCCAAGAAATGCATTTGTTAACAAAAGCAGATTTTGGAACTAAGGTGTTTGTGAGCTTTTTGTTCTTTGAATATAAATAACACTTCTCAGAAGGCTTTTTGCAAATGGGCATTATGTGTATTTTCTTAGCTACATATACAGTAGCCCCATCCTGTCCCTCTCTGCTTTGCTAGTTCACATGAACACTGCTGATTTTTGCAGTACATGTTCTCAAGGAAAATGTTAATCATTAATTAACTTAGCTAATATGACTTGCAGGCAGTAGTATGTCATGTGCAGAAAGTGCCTACAGGATGTTTTCTTGGAGCATGCCACATTCAGTGCAAGGAAAAAGTCAGGAGGTGGATGTGGAAAGATGCTTTGAGTGTGTGTTTTGGAATGGGATGCCTGTAAACACAGTCAAAACTTAGTTTGCCTGGTTTCATTTACTCCATAGCAGTCCATCACAAATGCATTGATTCTGCAACATTCATGAGGTCATTAGATTTTTATTTTTAGGGTATTGCCTAACTGGAAAAAAAAACCCACAAAAAACAGCCTGATGCTCCAGCCAGTTTGTGCTTTCATTTATGCCTGTGGATTTATGCAGGTTTCTTACATGACTTTAAACAAGATTCCTTCTCATGTCATCACATCCTGCTCAATTGGAGTGAATTGACAGAGATGAGGTGACAGCAGAAATGGGGACTCAAAAAGTTGAGTAGAATCAGTAAAATCATTTTTTTTCATCTGATACATCTAGATGAATCTTTGCATTATGCTGAGGATTTAAGGTACTGTAGAACTGAAGTTCTGGTGGTCTTGTACCTTTGAATCATGAAATAAAATAATGCTGATTTAACAGCTTAGATCTTAGCTGTACAGATTTTCTCTCAATGCAGAGAGGAACTATTGCAGCCTGAACTTCTTTTGACTGTCCAGGGTGGTTTTATGCTTTTATGCTTCTCGGATAAACATTGTTTAGTAAGGTTGAGAGGGAAAGACTGGTGTTGAGCTGCTGACTTTTGATGGTGATGTTTGAAGGTCCAGACAAAAATAAGCACTACATCTATAGAGCAAAAGGAAAGGAAAAAAATTATCATACATCCTGAAGCATGTCTGAAAGAATCCTGCCTAATGGTTTTTGTTATGGAGGTATGTGGTACCTCCATTTTGTTATGTCATATGTGGTACTTGGTAGCATCCTTCTATTAAGATTATATGCAACTTTCTGTTATAAAACTATTTTCAGTTGCTTACAATTTAGCTAAACTTTAGCCAGTTGGGCTGAAATGTTCCAAAGCAGATGTCTGCCTCAGGCTGAGATTTCTTGGAAAATTTGTATGTCAATGTGGGTCATCCCTTCTATATCACAGTAACCTGACGCACTGTGAAGATACTCCCCAAAGTAAAGATTAAATTGCTGATGAAAAACACTTGAACTTCTTCAAATTTGACCAAGAAAATTGGACAGAAAAGGAATAGTATCTGCCAGTCTTGTGACCCAAATGCCTGATCCAAAAAACAGTGAACTCAGCAGGAAGCTTTCACATGTATCAGGCCCTGATTTTTAATGGATGAGAGAGCAAAGAGTTTTGCATAGTGAACATTTGCCAGGGTGAAATTCACCACCATAAATCAAATGTTTAATAATTCCAGAATCCAATAAATGAGCGTGCAGATGGCAGTGTCTGCTCCCCAGTGACTGTACTGTTGATTAGGATCCAGCTCGAGTAGTTTGATCTCATTTACAGTCATCCCAAGGATTGCTGTGATTACGTAATCAGTGAAATCTAGTTGCTTGTCTGCTCTCTTGGCTGAAGCTGTTCTGGTGGAACCAAAATCAGCTAGGAAATGAGGCCCGTGATACCTTGGAGCATGTTGGGGCTGGGGAAGGCAGACGCATACAACCACATAGCAATCTGAAATAATTTTGCAGCTACTTTACATTTAACAAGAACCGAGAAGAATCATTTGCAGAAAACCTACTATTCTACACTGTCACTCCTTGAGGAGAGTGCAGAGATTAACTGTGAATACCTAGAAAACAGAAAGAATAAAGTGATTTAGAGCTAAGAGTAAATAGCAGTCTTTGGGGAAGAGACTCTTTCACAGGCTATTACATTGATGGAAATCTAATCTATATTGATGCACTCAGGATGTTCAACATGCAAGGAAAAGGTCTTGGAAAAAGCAGCATTGACCACAAGGGCTGTAGTCAAGTGACCCTGTCTGTCTCTTCCTGTTCTCCTGTTCTAAGCATCACAATAGGCTGGAACCAAAATTGAGAAAGGATTTTTGAGGTTAGAGATGTTGTTTTCCTGTAAATTTTGGAGAAAATAAGAGTATGGGTAGAGGACAGACACTTATTTAATTCTTTTGCTCCCAGAAGAAAAGAATGCAGTGTGAGTGTGGCTTTTCTTAGGTGAGAAAGTATTTCCAGTTCTCCACTTCAGAGCGACTTTCTGAACTGATTTATCTCTGGTTAATTTGATCATGAAGAATTCACAGAAAACACAGGGTGATTTTCTTCAAGGAAAAGCAAGTGATTTTCCTCTAGTACTCCTTACTTCAGAATCACTGCAGTTATTTCATCTACCACATTTTGCAGATCAGTAATTTAAAGGGCAGTTTTATTATTATTTAAATACTGTGTTATATTGACCTCTAATTCCTCTCGATCAGGGGAAGTACATTGGGGAAAAAAAATGGATTTATATGTTTCAGATGGTTACCAGACTAGCAGCTGGATTTGTGTATCATAGAAGAACTGCAATGCTGAGTCAGAGCAAACATCTGTTACATGTTGGAGCAATTCTTTTGCTTATGATGACCAGTATCTGATGCTGAGGGATGTACTAGAAGAATAGATTGAGTTTAAGTTCCTATAGCTAGATTATAGATAATAAGGAGCATGAAGAATACTTCTGTGGAAGGTGAAGTAGAAGATGATACAGCTCTGTAAACAAAAGTTTAAAAAAGCAATGAAAACACCCACCAAGATACACTGAAGCACTGGAGTAGCCTACCCTGACCTGTTCTCTGTAAATAGGAAAGTAAATTTTCATTCAGTAGTAAATTCATATAAAGGACTTCATATGAGGTAAAGGAGAGAGACATAAAATGTCAAAAAATGGAGAATCTTTTTTCTCTTTGTATTTATGACCAGGTTTCTGTTTGCAACACAGTGCTCTAAATTTTATGTAGCAGGAAAATAGATAGCAGTCCAGTAAGACATACTCACTCCTACAATGTCATTACTTTTATACTAGTAAATAATGTTGATGTTCATATTTTCCTTGTTCAGAAGTTTGGTTGTGATTTCAGTTTTCAGTGCTGCATTCTGGGGTGTTTTACTATAACACGTGTTAGTCATTGTGTCTGGTACACAGTGTTGCTCCGGAGAAGGTGTCTAGATTCTCAGTGAGAGGAGATGAGATGGTGTAGAGTACCTCAGATCTCTTCTGATCATGCAGGTGCAGTGTTTTGTTTATTACAGGCTCAATCCTCAAATGCATTTTTGTGCAACATCAGAACACAAATAAATATTATAAAATCACTAACCAGCTTATGTGAGATTTATCCATGGTCCTGTAATTGAAGAAATGTGGCTTTCATTTTCAGCAAGTGATTTTCCCCTTTGTTAAAATGGCTTTGTAAGGGACAGCTATGACTGAAAGAAAGGACGCATGGCCTCCTGGCTCACTCGTGCTGAGCTCTAGCCTCAGAAACTCAAGATGCTCTGCCAGAGAACTGCAGCACAAATGCAAACAATGAAATAGTGCTTCACTACTGAAGTTACTACAAGATACTCAGATGCTATCATACATAGAGGTGTACAAATATCTTATCTAGAAGTGTATCATGCAGCATCTAGAGGCATTCCTCATAGTCTCAAATACTGCTTTCTTAAGCATCCGGTGCCCTTCTGTGGACTGGATGATTCTAAACATCTGCCCTTTAATCTTTCTTTGAACTTAGTATTTGTGTCTCTGCCTGTAAAGTGTCACATCAAGACATAGCCAGTGTTTCCAATTATATGCCTGTGATGCCACAGAATATCTTGGTACTGCAGGATTACTCAGCCTGGAGGGACCCCAGGAGGATTTTTGGTCACTGTAGAACCTTGCAATCTCTGCTGTGAGTCTAGCACACTTCTCTAGTAGTATTGTGTTGCATGAAGATGAAGAAATAATGATGGAAAATATGCTGTCAGGCTTTGCCCATATTTAAGGGACATCGTTACTGAATTGGTAGGATTGTGTTTGCTTCTGAGAATCCACAAGCACAGTGCACATATGGAAAATGGCTGTGTCTTGGGCCTCACTGTTTTTAAAACCTGACAGCTTGATGTCCTCAAACCAGGACACTAGAAGTACTGAAAATTCTGTTATATTTTTTCTTCTGAAAAATGCTTACAAAAAAATAGGAGAGTGTGATTGACTGTGGTTTTTTTTCAAGAGGTGAAACATACAGCAATGCATGTTAAGTTTAACAGGTTTGGGAAGTGGCTAAAACAGTGTGACTGAAGATATGGTCCTGTACAAGGCCATGCCAGCTCAGGTTACAGGTCTGATCAAATCCCCAGCTGGATTCAGGATGTGGCTCATATAGCTTCACTGCCTCTTCAGTAGAAGAAAGAACAGGCCATTTCTTAAGACTATGTGGGAATTCTTAAAATTGGTTTCTTCTACCCCTTGCTGCAGAGATACACATGCAAAGTAACAGTCCTGAAGCCTCAGAACTCAGAAATAGAATGAACATAAAATATACTGTATATATTTAAAATACTGGGCATTTTAAGACAATCCAGTTGTACTGGTTGTAAATTGCTCTAGCAGACACTGATATAAGTGTTGTTGCACACTGTCCAGGGAAGGCAGAAAAGCCAGCTGGAAGGCCAAGTAAATGCTCAAAACTAGAGCACTCTGGCCCCTCTGCCATGTTAAGTACATTGCCAGCTGCACTGCAGTTAGGAAGTTCAGGTATCTCCCAAGCATCAGGCACTGCCTTGGGGATATACCCTAGGAGGCAGCAGAAGACCATGTTTTTTCACAGCAGCTCAAAAGACATCAACCGTCATTACATTTCTTACTCTGTCTTCCCATGAGCTGCCTATTGACATTAGTTTCTTTACTGCCTGTCAAAGTGCTTAGTGCCCGCTGTCTTTTCATGCTTTTCACAACTTAATTCTATATGTAACTGGCGAGTTTCTGAAGCCACAGCCAGCAAGTCTTGCCTGCAGAAGGCTAAATGCGTAACCTCTAAGATTGAGTGGGTGCCATGCAAAAGAACATTAACATCTTTATGCATTATTCAGCTTGCCTTAGTACTTGCAAACATGTTGTTTCAAAAATCTGTAGTACCAAAGAATGAGGATCGTGCTCAATGAGTACCCAGAAACTGAGGGACTGCAGCCTTTTCCAGGACCAGCATGCGTACATGAAATCCAGCCACTTAGAAACCATTTTTTGAAGGGTAAGAAGGGCTATGGCCGAAGAGCATGCTCACCATGAAGCCAAATTTATAAGCATGATTTCCATATAAATGGGATATCCATCTTCAGAAATGAAGGCTGGCTAGGTAGGCAAGACACTAATGGCCTGAGGACATGCATTTCTGCGCCCACCCCCCCCTTCATAGCTCTGACCTGTCCATTCACCCTCATCGTTAAATCAGTATAGTGGGGAACTGAACTGGCCCCGGGCAACAGCCTCTGTGCAGTGTATGGGAAGGGAGGCTTCATACTTCAGGTCAGATTCCATTTGAGACTGATCCTGCAGCCTTTGGTGACTCTACCTTAGACAACATTTTTTTGTGCAGTTACTCTGTATGATAACTGTGCAGTTGCACAAATAGGTAAATGCACTTACATATCCATCTTATTTGTATTTTATATTTTTACAGTTTTGCCTTTCTTTTTTATGGCTATCTTTTATATTTTATAAGTTTCAACATAAAAAGATTCAAAAAAGCAATTTCAGCTCACTACTATGAAGTCTGAATAATGTGATTATTTTTTGACTGGAGCTTTTGCTATGTACTGTAAGCTCTCTTTCTGTAGTACATTCCAAACTTGCTATCCAGGGGAAAGAAAAAAAAAAAAAACAAAACAGAAAACCAAAATAAAACAGTGTTTCCGAGTTGAGAGCAACATTTATTTCCAGCCACAGGGTAACTTACTGTAGGGATTACTGCAAGTGGGGCATATCCTGGAGTCCCATTGGAATTAAAGCCTGAGTTGAAAGTGCAAAAATAGACCTATGATTCTGTGGTAAAATGCATCTGCTTGGGGGGTAAGATACTGCATGGTGACAGGAACTGCTATAAAGCAAATAAAACATTAATATGTGGGCAATAGTGTAGTCCATATGCTGCTGTGTGATTTCCTTATTTGGCATGGAAGGCAAAAATAAACTGCTTGCATTTGGAAGGTAATTTTCAGTACCCAAAAATACATTTTCTGCATTTACTTAGTTTTGCTGGATGGTTGGGCAGGCTGATGGGAGTAGTGGTTATGTCATTTATCAGAAAACTCCTTTGTGCAAGCAGAATTTTGTTTAATTTTCAATTTTTTCCCCTTGTTTCCTTCTCCTCAAGGCTATACATACAGAGGGAAGTAAAAATAGAAGTAAGCTGGAGCCAGCAAAGCTCAGATTTTAAAATAAATTTTAAAACCCCAACCTATGAATACTTATTTGAATTTCTTGTTAATGAGGTCATATTTTTCAGGGCAGGAAATGTACAAAATAGCACAGGATAGAAAAATCTAGACACTGTAAAACATGCCAACAAATTTGGCGCATGCTTTACTCCCTTAATATGCCCCCAATGTAATCTATAGATCCCACAAGTGATCACATTCTGTTTATGTATGTAAAAACCTCTATATATGTAACACTCATAAGAGCAGCAATTTTACTTTTGGGAAAAGATTGTTGTGGTCTTTTTATATAGCATAAAATTTTGCTTAGAATGAGTCCTTATAAAAGAATGCAGAACCATGGAAAATTGTTAAAATGTCATTATTATATTAATTTAATTTCTAAAGGAATACTTCACTTTAAGTTATGGCTCCAAAATTACACTGCTCATTCATGATTTTTTTTTTAATGTCTAATTGGCTGCCTCTAAAAATGTCACAGTAGGAGGAAAAAAAGTTCATTTTCCTTGGCATGTGTACTGTTGCTATTCCTGTGTTCATTTGGCTTGGCTCGGGTAATGAAATGCTTCAGTCTGAAATAACTTTTTATATGTTGACATGTGCATTTAACTAGGATAAGCAGTCAGAGTGATCCAAGTTAGAGTTTACAATGAACAAAATATATCTTGTATTGCACCTTTTAATAACACAACCTGCATTTATGATTATTTTTAATTTCTTTGTGGTAATGGCATATATCCACCTCCAAAAAGCCCCAGCAGGAAGACTTTAAAGGGTGCTAGGCAGAAAGATTAATGAAGGGAGGAGGGAAGGGTAAAAAGAAAGGAAATATAATAAGGGACAAAATTTTATCTCTTGAAGATAGCTGAGAGAGAATTACTTAGAGAGTTTATTTAGAAAAAACCATACTGTTGTTTTCCAGAGTAAATAGATCTTTGTTCTGTGGTCTGGGATAGACATGAGACCTCACAATTCTCACATGTGTTGAGCTGGATTCTTAAAACCTCACCTCTGTTCCCCACTATCCCGAGTCTTGCCTGTTTATGGGACTGTGTTGATGCTTCTGCCTAGCTCCAGGTATCAGATTTGACCTGCCAGTCTAATCTCTAAATCACTGGTCACTGGTATCTGTATTTGAGATCAAACAGCAGGAGAAGGGCAGTAGGCCTGCACCGTGGATGTGAGTATGCTGCAGCATGGGACCATACTGAGCAGCACGTTCCCCCCTGCCCTGGGTCATACCTGCTTCCCATTTAGTCCCCAGCCCATAGTTTAGCCACACAGCTGTCTCCTGCCAGGAGAGACCTGCAGGTGGCCAGAACTCACCAGCAGCAGCTCTGAAATATGAGTGATGGTGGTGTTCAAAAGCACATGACTGTTGTCTCCTTATGGTTTCGTTGCAGAGCCTCCCACTCCAAGGGTGTGGGTACATGGCACAGAAAGGCTCATTGAACCTCTCCTCCTCAGCTGAGGCTTCCCTGCCAACCGAACTCAGAGAATTGTCCCATAGTCTGATTTATGGTTGTTTGACAGCATCTAGTCCTTACACAGAGAAAATACTGGGTTTTTGGCACAAGTGCTTAAAGGCAAGAAGACAAGGAAATTTTGTTGGCTATCTGGTGATTATGAAAGTCTGTTTTGCTGCCTCAGCTGCTGCAGTCTCACACTTTGCTTTGCTTTCTGCATTTTTATGGGTCACTACTTCTGGGAAGAAAAAAAAATTCCTTACCATCTCCTTACACTCACATGGAACAGACAAAGAACCTCAGAAGAGCAGATGGCTATACATTGTGAGAAGTGTGACTGGGAAGTGCACGTTAAAGATCAGCACTGTGTTGCTCTGTGCTTTGTTTGCAAACTAGGCAGAAGACACCTTATTTGGTTATAAATAGGAGGCCTGGGCCAGGTTTGTAGAGGTTCATGCCCAGGACCACTCCCTAGAGAAGCTAAGGTTTAGTGTACTAGGCTGTGATGAAAATCATGACATGCCCCATGATCAGCAGGGCTTTCTAGTTTTTGTGCCTGAGAATTTTGTGCTCAAAGAACTAGGGACCACTTGAAAAGGGTCAAAAATAAAGCAGAAAGGAAATTTTAAAATGTGTTTTTTAACATCTCTGCACTGGTCTAAGAGCCTGTGATAGAAGGACCAATGAGGCTGGAGTATGTGGGCTTTTTTGAATCTGTGTGTCAGACTTGTGCCTCTTCAGCATTATTACAATGGAGCTGGAGTAAAGCAAATACAATTAAAAGGAAAAGAATAGAACTTAGCATCCACTTTACAGGTACTTTCTTTCTCATTCAGGTTTCTCTAGGTATAATCTTTTAGGTATGTATTACTGAGGACTGTACACATACCAAATTAGATATTTTTAAAAGAATGCTTTAACACGTCATGTAAGTGCTATTAAAATCATTCTCTTTTGCTCCTTGTCTCCTTATTCCACCATCTTGTTCTCATAAAGAACTTCAGCTAGAATTCTACTGCATATATATTTGAAAGTTACTATTCATCTGAGAACTAAGAATCTTAACCTGATGCATGAAGTAAAAGTTTGAAATGAATACATAATAACAGGTAGGCTAGTACCATGGAACAGCATTTTTACAAAGTAATGCAGATTTTATAAAGATACTATATTGCATAATAGAGCAGTAAAGTAAGTGAATTAAAGAATTATATGTTAATCAAATGAAGTATATAAATGGAGTGATCTTACATTTGGAGTATCAGTGCCTTGATGCTTGGAAATATATATTCTACATGATATTGAGCAATCTGGTCTACATGATATTGAGCAGCCTGGCCCATGACAGGGAGGTTGAAACTAGATGGTCTTTAAGGTCCCTTCCAACCAAACCATTCTATGATTCTTTATCTGTTGATCTTACAAATTATGGTTTCTATGCTTAATTGTTTAAATCCCAAGGAGATATTTGTATTTTTGTACCAGTTAGTACTATTAACTTTTCCTGAAGTGGGAAGAAAGATGAAGATATAAGCTTACTTCCAGTATATTTTTGCCACTTTTGTTTTTTTGGCTAAGTTATCTGTCTTTTGGTGGAGGACAGGTATCACCAGCATGACCTATATTTGGTAAAACAGCTTTACAGTTTACAGTAAAATACATTTTGGCTTCTGTATCTTTTGGGAAAAGTGTTTAAGTGTAGTATTTATTAGCATTTTAAATAATCTGAACTTTACACATTTGCCACCCTTCCCACCTTCCAACCCCAAACCATTTTGTTTGTTCCCAAACCAGTTTGTTGTTCTTAAAATAGCAGTTCTGTTTGGAATCCCTAATTACTGGTTTTCTGTTTTCATTCCTGCCTTGGTACATTGGTGAAAAAAAGAGATATGTAAAGACCAGCCCATGCTTCCCTCTGTTCAATAGGTATCTGTTTTCACCCTCTGGTAAGTTTTGCATCATTCACTGTCCTGAACGCCTGCATTTCAGCAATGCTGCCTTTAGACATCTGCATTGCAAGTAGCAGAGAATCAACTGATGGCAACCATAAAATGACTGTATTTCTTCTTCAGCTGAATGATTTATTTATTTACTGCTTATATATTTATTTACTGCTGGTGTCAAAGAAATACTGTACTTACGGCCTTCTCATCTTCTCCCAAGTGTTGCCTGTACACTTTGCTGGCTCTGCACGGAAATATTTCCCCACCTCTAACTATACTTGCTGACTGTAAGCAAATCCTCAAAGGCAAACTGCAATGCTACTGGTACAATGTCATAATATTTCATAGGTCATTTATAAATATTATTGCCAGGGCAAATAAATTTCTCCAGAGTACTTAGTCTGCCTCTAATAAATGGTTTATTTAAACTTGTAAGAATGGTGACATTTCACTTGAATATCTTTAGCCTCTTAAAGGCTTTTAGTCCAGAGAGGAAAAAAAAAGGAAAAATAAACTGTAAAAGATATGCAGCCAATCTTTTTTTTTTTTTTCCACTGCATTTTGGCTTGTTTAAATGGGCCCTCTTTTCAGACCACATCTCTCTGTGTAAAGTTGGTTATGGTGTTTGTATAATGTGTATTATTTAACATCTCATTTGGGATATCATTCCCTCCTTTTTTGTCTCCTCCATAACTGCATACAACTGAAACAGTGTTTGACTAAATTGCCTCTAATATCAGTGGTGGCAATTGGATCCCCTTTTGTCACATTTCTAGTTTGGAGTAAGATCTATGAATGTGGGAGTAATGTTTGGTTTATTCCCTTTTTTTTGGTGTTTGTGCATGTTTGGGATTGGTTTAAACTTCTCATCATTTATCATTATTATTTTCTTGCTTTTCAATTTAAAAAGTTGGTATTCAGTTAAATTTCTTTAATAGTGGTATTGAGACAGGATTTTGTAGCATCCTTGCAATGATGTTAAGCTTTTGTGCCAAATGCTAAAGAATAGAGGCCCTGTACATATCTTTTAGGAAAAAAAAAAGGCAAACCATGAACAATGGTGGAGACACACGGCTGCCAGAACTGCATTTTGGACAATAGATAGTGTCCTCTTGTTTAAGTTTTTGTGGTGGGGATCATTGAGGGGTTTTTTGACAGCTAATCAAAGATGTTAATTCTCTGCTCTGTTGATGCAACAACCAAATTCCTGGCAAGAATAAATGCCAAATTATTCTTTCATGTGCTTCCTATAAAATGTATTATTTTGGAAGGCTCAGGAGGAGGTAAAAGGCAGACGATTTTACTTAAACATGTGTGAGGACACTGTATTTCTGTTGCAGTCAGCCAAGAGAGAAAATACTCAATATTCCAAAGAAAATCATCAGTGATTTTACAAAAAAAATCACCATCACTGCAGCTGTAAAGATGGTTCATGCCTCTTCTGGCAAATGACTCCATACCAGTCTCTGCCACTTGACAAGCCATGCCCAGGCACTCTCCAGCAGCTTTAGGAACAGGCAGAAGAAAACCCAAGAACACTCCAAACAGATACAGGAGGGGAAGCATTTTAAATTAATGCAGTCAGCTGAAACTTGGTCAAAGACTTCTGGTGTAAGAAGCCTGGAAAAATTGGTACATACCTCAGCAAAATCCCACATAAGACAAGAGGGAAAGGAAGCAAACCTCCCACATGCTCTTTAGATGACAAATCACAGGATTTCCAAGAGCAAAGCAGGAAATTCTCTGCACTTCCTTCGAAGTTTATGACAACACAAGTGTACTCTCTTGCAGAATTTGACTTGCACATGGTTTTGTCATTTAAAGAGTTTGGGAGGAAAGCATAGCTATTCAGAATTAGATTCCTTTGTTTTGATACTGCTATTAAAAGATGGACTTCTCAATTCATGGCTTTTACTTCAGAATACAATGAATTTATCTTATTAGATTACTGTGTATGGGAATCCCCTTCAGGGACTGGAAGGGACCTCAAGACATCATGTCATCCAATCCCCCTGCTGAAGCAGGAGCACCCAGATCACATCACACAGGAATGCATCCAGGGGGGTTTTGAGAGAGAGACCCCACTCCATCTCTGGGCAGCATGTTTCAGTGTTCTGTCATCCTCACTGTGAAAAAGTTTTTTCTGATATTTCTGTGGATCCGACTGTGTTCCAGCTTGCACCCATTGCCCCTTGTCCTATCATTGTATCTCACTGAGAAGAGCCTGGCTCCATCCATCTGACACTTATCCTTTAGACATTTATAGACATTAGTGAGGTCAGTGAGGTCAATTTTTTCCAAATTTATACAGTTGGATAAGAAAATACAGTCTTGGGGTTCAGTACTCTTTAGAGCTGCATAGAATCATAGAATAGTTTGTGTTGAAAGGGACCTTAAAGATCATCGAGTTCCAACCCCCCTTCCATAGGCAGGGACACCTCCCACTAGATCAGGCTGCTCAGTGCCTTGTCCAGGCTGGTCTTGAACACCTCCAGAGAGGGGGCATCCACA